>JAOTQM010000003.1:1370000-1911543 GCA_026939265.1 Oreonectes daqikongensis
CCAGGGCCCGTTACTGCAAGGGGGCCTTTACACAAATAAATAATTTTTTTAAATAACGTATTTAAAATAATTATCTTCGTCTCTGAGTAGTGACGCGCAGGCGCATCCAGCGGTACAGTAGATCGTGTGTGGCAGGCAGCTCCACCGAGGGAGCGACCCAAACTGCAAATAAGTGGAGGTGATTGGTGGATGGATGCGGACATCCTTAGCGCGGCAATCAATCGTCCCATAGGTTTATGCGCAGGTCATTCAAAAATAAAGCCATTTGATTGGTAAGATCAGATTGATCAGATTTCCAATGTTATGCGTCAAATTTACATCACTACACTTTAACGTGGGAGTTGTTATGCTGGAGAGTTGAAACACCGCTAAAATCTGCTAAAATGTCGGGAGAGTGGGGGTCAAAAAAACCCAAAAAACTTAAGAGACAAAAAGCAGCGAAGACAGGAGTTACTTAAGATTCCAAAGTTATCAGGATATTTTACAAAAGCTGACAAAGACGGAATTTGGACAGCGGGTCCACGAAGGGTCATCCTGCCCGCCAATTTTAGGTTAGTTTGGTTGTTAACTTAATTAATGCATATTAATTTTGTTTTTAACTAGGGCTTACCGCGTTAACGCATGCGATTTTTTTTTCCAGATTAACGTGAACAAAATATAACGCAGCATCCGTTTATTTGATCCTTTGTCTAGTGTTTCATTATATAATCACACTCTCATTCGTGTAAAGGCATTTAACCATTTAAGTGTGATTTACAGTTGCTTGACATGTTCATAGATAGCTGTGGGACGGCACATCGCAACGCGACAGCGGTCCCGTATGCAGTCACGGGCTAAAGGCTGCATCAGTGAATCTCTGTCAGAATCTGTCAGACAGCGCACCAGTATTAAGTTCTCTTTCGTGCTTGAATGAACAAAAACACACAAGATTATGCCAGAAAGCCAGTTTTGTCAAGTTTTTTTTAAAGCATAGACTTAAAATCCTAAATGAATGCAAAGAGTAGGGTGAAGCTGCAGGCCCGGAGGCCCAACTGCACACTCAGACCTGCACTTCAAGAACTATCGTTTTTCAGACAGTGCCACCTGCTGTTTGGAAGATTATCCAACATTATTACCTAACCTGAATTCAATTGCTGATAGATTGCAACTTACACTATTTTGCTACTATAAAATATTATGCATAGTAGGTTATGATTTAATGCATTAAGTCTGGTTTATTTTTATTAATTGTATTTGTAAATAGAAATTGTTCTAAAATATTTTCATAGTCATTTATTGTTTTCCTAATTATTTAGGATTTATCACAATCTTTAGTATTGAGTTAGGGATGAACATTAACTCTATATTTACGTACAATAAATTATAGTGCTCGGAGTCATTTTCTCACACCAAACTTTATTTTTGTATTCTTTTTCATGAGGTCCTACAAGTCATCGAGCTGTAAACAATGCAGAAAAATTTGATTTGCAGAAGAGGCAGTGATAATGTGGTTGACTTCTGCGGAGGCGTAAACGATAGTTCTGGAAGTGCAGGTCTGAGTGTGCAGTTGGGCCAACGGGCCTGCAGCTTCATAATGTTGGGGTCTGGGTGAGAAATCGCTTTTAGAAAGAATATATTTTGTTCTGATACTTTGATTTTGGCAATTGGGCACCAAAGACGAAATCGCACACTTTGACCCCTTTAACTCTAACCGAACAGTCTGTGCCCATATTTACACCTGGTCACTTCATGCGTTTTCTCTAATCGGATAGCTTTGTTTAAACTATTCGCGCGCAAAATGCAAATAGCTTTCCGCTGAACTGAAACGCATTTATTTTGCTTTATTTGGTTCTGCAAATGCAGTCGCGCATAAAAAGGCACGAAAAACACGGATCGTAAAGTTTTATATGCGTTTGTGAGCTTGTGCTCTCGTGGCGTCATGCCGGTGCTAAATAACCGGCATTACCGGTAGATTACCGAGATTTCAGCACTCTCGCGCTAAACTGCGTCTACGACCACAACACGTATAAAGCCCCAGCGCGTTGCAATGAGTGTCTCCGGCTGTTTTATCGGTTTATTTACCTCAGGCGCAGCTAACTTGCGAGCAACAAGTTTCTGCTTGGGAGGAGTAAAGTGCTGCTGACGTATGTGCTTTCAACCATAGACATAATAAATACCTAGACGGCGCATTAACCGCTTTGCGTCGCTGCTGCGATACGTCAACGGCGCCGCCATATTGGTCAGGGCAAAAGCCCATTAAACTCATGGAAGTGAACGGGAGAGCTGAGCTTTTTCGGTATTAAAAGCACAATCGCGTTTACATTTCTTACCACATACGTAAAGAAGCCAATTTATCATGTCCTAATATCTCCATACACTTTAAAATCAGTTGTTGTCATAAGGAATTGTGAAATAGCCCTTATTTGAGCCTGTTATTCAGGAGAATCCACTAGATGCATCATGTTAAGTGATATTAGGGATATGCAGGACAACCAAAAGAACAAAACAACCACATGTGGAAGTATCAGTCGAATATAGAATACAGACATGTTGAGATTGTTTCTGAGTTTTATTTGAATCATCGAACAAAACACCCAAGGTAATTTAATTGACATAATATATAAAAATGAATAAAGTTTTCACTGGGGAAATTGCCTTTTTTAATCATTTTAGACATTTTCAAAGGCAAAAGATGGTCTTTTATAAATCTGGTAAAACAGTAATAGTAGTAAAACATGTATGTGATAACCAAATAACACTGCCCTGCATTATAAAACGTATGAAATAGCAGTAAATAGTAATATAGTAAAGACGCACTGTTTTGACTTTTCTAAGGATATTAAAGTGAACGAACAGTGTTCATCATGTGCATTTCATCTACCTTAAATTATATTACATTATGCACTTCAGCGCTTAGTTTATATTTTAAAGGCTCATTATGTTTTTGTATATCTCTGTAATAGTGTTATGTCAACAATGTCATCAATGTTAAATCTTTCTCATTTATTAGGGTAAATGCCATTTTGTCTGGGAATCTCCCGTTTTATTATTTCTCCTGTGAAACTCCCGTAACGGACAGAGCGGATCCCTGCAATGCGATCTCGGGTCTCAAATGCTGACAGGTACGATCATATATTGTTATACACCACACATCTACATCTCTAGCTTTCTAAGCATTACTTGTCACTGCACTTTGATGTTTAAGAATACTAGCTTCAGCACCGGATCAAAACTATCACCAAACCTGCTATAGGTTACAAACAAAATAGAGCATAAAAAGTTTGTGGTGACACCTGCTTGTGTCTGAAACGGAAACGCACGTTAAAGGCATATATATTCACTCTATATATGATTTCTAGTCATAAATGGTCTACAGAATGAATTAAAAACAACTGAAAAGGAATAAAGACACAGTTTAGACTTAATAGTACAGTACGGTTTTTACTATTTTTAACATGTTAATGTATTTATGAACAGACATTGACTGAAGTGTATTACTGTAAATAAACACTGAAATGTGATCCTTTGAAAAACTTTGATGAAATAATACTTTTTAGCGACCATATCACACCTGATCAAACTGTACATTCTTTCATTTTTCTTTCTATATCCTGGACAATTTTATTCAAACATGTAAGATGAAAAATGTGGGTGGAGCTTTAAAAGAAATACATGAAATTTTTATCAAGATCTTCATTTGGTTTCTACTTTACAATCATGATGTTACTGTGTTTTCTGCTTCTGTTCTCACTAAAACAGGGTAAGAAAGTTTTAACAATACTTTTCAATGACTATATATATATATATATATATATGCACTATGGACAATTTTCAGCACATTTCATATCATTTTATTAATTAATTTTTTCACACATTATTGCAGATAAATGCCTCTCTCAGACAATAACACCATTGCAGAACACTACTGTGAACACAACTGAGGGTGATTCAGTCGCTCTCTCATGCAAATATGAAGGCAGTGTAGAGAATTTGCTGTGGTATCGACAGTATCCTGGATCCAGACCTGAATTTCTGCTTATTGTTTTTGAATCATCCATAAAGAGAGTAATATACGCAGATCCTCGAGTCCCCAGACTGGATGGTAAAGTGAATGTGGCAGATAAACATGTGTATCTGGAGATCTCTTCTGCTTCTCTATCAGATTCTGCTCTGTATTATTGTGCCATGAGGCCCACAGTGACAGAAAACATAACAACACTGAACAAAAACCTCCATGAATGTATCAATGTCCTCTAAATCACTGTGTATATCATAAAACACTTGATTTAAATCTTTAGCTGGTTAGTGTGTTATTGGGGAGACTAATGAACATTAACTGATGGTTTGGGGCTGATGAGTTGAATCAAACACACACTAACCCAGTGGTTTCCAAACTGGGGGACGGGACCCCAGAGGGGGCGTGACAAAGGCTTTTTATAATATTTTATAATAATCCGTTTCTTATCTTCCTACTTCTTACTTGCTTAAAAAACCCTCGTGTACTTCTCTGCATATTGAAATCAAACCAATATAATTCAATACATATTATGAATTTGCAGGTAAAGGATGAGTGTCTTTATGTTGGTGTATGTAGGTGGTGGAAATCCAGAGGTGCGTGAAAACATGTTTCTCTACAAAAAATGGAACAAATACACAAATTCACAAAAATATATTTTTATAATAGTACTCTATTATTTTAGAATTGCATTATATACCACATAAGTGTCTAGTGCTTTTAAAATGATCAAACATTTAGACATGTTTCAGTTATTCAAATTATCAAACATTCCACAATTTATGTGATATTTTAAATCATGATCTTTAAAGATCAATAAATCAATTTGATCTTTAAATTAGAGTAAATACTGTAATGTTATGTAATGTACTGATAACCCAAAATATTATTTATGTTTACTGGATCGGCTATTTTATTGAAATCACTTCAAGCAAATGAGAAATTCCACCTGACACTTTTGATGTAATTGCTACACGAATCCACAAGAGGTCAGAATTCCCCCATAAACGTCAATAAAGAAAATCGGCATGTGAGGGAAGAGAAATAAGTGAATCATATGTTATAGAATTTTATTAAATGTAGTTGCGCGTTCGATTCTGACATGATTTTTTTAATTTAGTTTGTTTCTTTTTTCTCTCTTAACAGGTAAGACAATGAATCAAATAAACTTTACTAAAATGTTCATTTGTGTAATTTATGCTTCCAACGCATAGTGAGAGCAGCTGAGAAGATCATTGGTGTCTCTCTCCCCCCAGGGGCGTCGCACCCGTGGGGGACACTTTTCCCGGTGAGAGGGTTCAACACCCGCACTTTTCTGCAGTTTTTCCGCAGTTTTGCACAAACGCCTTACTATAGTCGCTCCTCCGTTTCTCTGGCCGCTCTGTGTGCGGCTGCCTCCTCTCCTTCTCGCGCTCAAACATTACACCGGCTTTGAGTGTGACCGGCTGATGATTGGCTGTTCTGCCTTAAGTCCCGCCTCTCTTGGTGTGTTGATTTATCGGTCAGCTCTTGCTGAGGAGGCGGTAACTTATGGTTATGGTTATTTACATCTCCCTTTTCCAGGTACTTGGAATGAGTGTTTATGCTTTCGAGGTTTTTAAATAAGCTTGATATGTGTTTGGGAAGATGTTCTGTTATTGTTTTGTTGACATGTCGAGTGTTTTCGTTATTATATTTCGTTTTTTAGACTAATGCTAATTGCTATTATTGGGATATTGTTCAGCAGCTAGCTAAATTCGGTTATGTAACGTTATGTGGCATGCAATGTATAACATAACTGTGATAAAGAAGGCAGGGAAGCTTTTTATATCTTGTATGTTATACATTTTGTACCCCTCTGGATGTATTCATCGTTTTTATTGTTAATAAACAAACCACATTTGAAAACCTTTTGAAAAGCTTGCTACGCCCCTGTCTCCCCTCCCTCCAGGACATTTTTGGTACCCGTCTCACCCGCAAAGCCCTCTGCATTGCAGGTGATCCCACCCACTCGTCACACAGCTTCATCAGTCTAATGCCATCAGGGAGGAGGCTTCGGAGTCTCCAGGCCAGGACCAGTAGACTGAAGGAGAGCTTCATACACCAGGCAGTCAGGAAGCTAAACTCCCTTCCGACCCCGTCTTCCCTCCCCTCCCTTGCCACACGCACCCCTGAACCCATCCATCCCTTCCCACATTATACTCTGTCCCGCACTTGTCACTTTACGGAACATTGGACTGCTCACCACCTCTTCAGTATTGGTCTGAGCCTCCTCAACTAACTAACTACCTCTAAGTCAGTTAAACAAGCCTGCTCTCTTGACACTTTAAAACAGACCGATAAGCTTTGCACTACATTACATTTGCACTGTTGTTATTTCATCTGCACTGTTGTTATTTTCATCTGCACTGTTGTTATTTTCATCTGCACTGTTGTGTTTCTCATCTACACTGTTGTTTATTTCATCTGCACTGTTGTTTATTTCATCTGCACTGTTGTTTATTTCATCTGCACTGTTGTTTATTTCATCTGCACTGTTGATTATTTCTTTGGTTTGCACAATTATTTCGGTGACATATCCCTTGCTTGTAAAGTTGTTTTGTGTATATATATAGATTTTGTATTTATCTGTAATTTGATATATTTTTTTGATATGTTTATTCTATGTTATCTGTAAGCACCTGGGGTCTGAGAGTAACGCAATTTCAATCCTCCATTTGTATGTACTGTACATGTGGCAGAATTGACAATAAAGCTGACTTTGACTTGACTTTTGACTTTAAATAAGATGGTTGTGTTTATGTTTAGTATTTTATATTTTTCTCTTGTTAATCATTCTTCATCTCTTTTCTTTCTTTCTTTAAGGTGATGTCTAGTGTGGGAATCTCATGAGGATTTTGTCTCTGATGAACATATACTTTACAATGATACAAAACGTTATTAAAATGACTTCTAATACATATAAGACAATAATTTTCACCACCTACTGGTGTATGAATGTAATATATTACTAAATGGTCACTGAACAAATCAGTGAACGAATCATTTTGCTGAACGAACTGAAAAAGAACGAATCACTCAAATGAATCACAATTAACATCACTAGTTTCCAAACAACATTTCTGCATTCAGCGGTTCCATCAGCTTAGTAAACAAATTCCCGTGTATTGCGCTGCCCACAGGGAAACATATACAGCGACATTATTTACAACATTGCGCTTATCAACCACATGAGGGAGCAAAAGTTCTCTAGTGTTGCTTTAAGTAAATGTAATGTTTAAGTAAAATGATGTTTACACACAGTTTAAAGTTTATGATGGTATCATTTCTTCAAGTTCTTTAAGTAATTCAATTAAGTAATAAATTGTGTTATTATTGTGTGAGATTAAAGAAGTGTTATAACTGTGTAAATGGAAAAACTGATAATTGAGTTCTATCGTTTTTGCCCTTTTATTTATTTATCTATACTTTATATCAATATTTGTTGTCATATATGTGTTGATCGTGATACTAAAATGAGTTCAATATACAGAACTTATAAATGATTCAAAACACTTCTGATCAACAGAGAGAACACTTCAGTAACCACACCCACCTACAACATATCTTCACTTACTTCAGTAATAAACTATAAACCACCAGAATATCATTTCACATTTCATAATCTACTGTACAGTAAAACAACATCAATGTAAAGAATTAGTGTTAAACACTTCAACAATCTATTTCTCATTAATAACAATACAAACTCTGCTGTATATAAAGAACTTGACTGAACTGTTACAATGGAGACACAGATGACTTTACTCATGATTTTTACTGCAGTCTCAGGTAAATATTCTTTCATTGTTACCAAATACAGTGTAACAGAAAAAAACTCAAAACCTAGAAAACATTTGACTGCAAAAGCAAATAGATTATGTCTTATATATTTAAAAGATTGAATTGTAATATGTTTTATTGAAAACAAATGTGATTAGAGATGCCAGTGTGTGATATAAATATAATAATTTTATTTCAGGTGCATTTGCTGATAGTATTGGACCAGAAGGAAACACAAATATAATCAGAAATGAAGGAGAATCTGTGACACTGACCTGCAAATATGAAACAACCAGCAATGATGTTGTGCTTTTCTGGTACAGACAGAATCCTAACACAGAACCTCAGTTTATATTGTTTAAAGGTGCTCGAGCACAAAGCTCAGTTCAGCTTATACAAGACAATCGGTTTAAATCAGAAACATCTGAATCCTCCACTAAACTCATAACTGACAGTGTACATCTATCAGATTCAGCTCTATATTATTGTGCTCTGGAGCCCAGTGATACAAAAAGCCTGAAAGTCTTTACAAAAACTCAATGTGCTTTAAAACATCTTTAATCAAACCACATTAAAACACGATTTCTTTATAAACCTGTGACTTTGGGAGATTATAGTAAGTGGTTTTACAGGAGGTGTGTTAAAATGTAAAAAACCTGTCAAAATTCAGACATGTTGACTATGATGTTGTTTAATAACAAACACAACTGAGTAAAACATTAAACCCATGTGTGAAGCAGCTGTTTTGTGTTTTCTGACAGTTTATTTAGTAAACATGTTTGTATGTATTATGATTTTGCACAAGTCATTGGTGTTTGGTGATGAATTCTTTGCTCAACGTCTGCATTTAAAATGACACCAAAATGTGTTCAGCTGGGTTCAGGACTTGGTTTTATGCAGACCAGTCAAGTTCTTCATATATCATGATATGCTGCAGCATTAATATTTGTACTTATGGAAATTACTAAAGTCATCAACATTTTTTGCAGGACTGGGCTTCCATAATAGTGACAGACCCATACAAAAACCCTGAGAGAGAGAGAAAGAGAGAGAGAGAGAGAGAGAGATTGAAGTGGCTTATTATTGCCACATGGTTGCAGTGTTGTTCACAGAAAAATACTAAAGTTAGAATCAGACACAGACAACAGCAAATAAACAGATAATAAATTGATACTAAAACACGGGTGACATGATCCTGTCACAAAACAATGAACAACATTCAGAGAGGTGACAGGATCAAATAGATTTTAATAACATTTTTAATGTTAATACATTAATAAATTTAACATTCAGATCCATCAGTTTTGCTGTGAAATTTCAGGTTCAATATGATTCTGTTGTCATGATGGTCAATAGCTGAAGAACTAAATCAATAACCTCATTTAAAACTAACTCTATTGTTCTTTCTAACATCATGATTTATTTGTATTTGCTTTAATTTTACTTTTATGATCTCACTGAAAGGAGGCGGCTGATGTTATAAGATCCACTTATGAAGTATAAATATATGATACAGAGGATCAGAGTCATGATGATGATGTCAGCTTGAAACCTTTAGTGACTCTGTCACAGACTAAAGAAGATGCTGGAAATGTGTTTTATTGAGAATAAATGTGTTTTTATTTATTTACCAGGAAACATGAGCACACACTGGATAAAACAAATTCTCATTGTTTTCATATATTTCTTAGGTAAGTAGAATTTAATTCTGTTTAAACGTTGAACAAGTTATTTTTCATGTCTTTTCATTTTCTTGTAAACTCTACAGAAATAAAATCACAAGACAGTGTTGAGCAGAAAACAAGAGTTCAAACTTCTTATGAAGGTGAAACTGTATCAATAAACTGTACATATGAATCTTCTGGATCTCCGACTCTCTTCTGGTACCAGAAAACAGTAAATGGATTCCCTGAATATATACTGAACAGAGTCGGATCATTCGGCAGTGAAGAAGAAAAGTTTAAAGCAAATCTCAACACATCTTCAAGATCAGTTCCTCTGATAATTCAGGACGTACATGTGAGTGACTCTGATGTGTATTACTGTGTTCTGAAGCCCACAGTCACAAAAACACACTCAACACTCACACAAAAACACATTCAACACTCACACAAAAACACATTCAACACTCACACAAAAACACACTCAACACTCACACAAAAACACATTCAACACTCACACAAAAACACATTCAACACTCACACAAAAACACACTCAACACTCACACAAAAACACATTCAACACTCACACAAAAACACACTCAACACTCACACAAAAACACATTCAACACTCACACAAAAACACACTCAACACTCACACAAAAACACATTCAACACTCACACAAAAACACATTCAACACTCACACAAAAACACATTCAACACATTCAACATTCACACAAAAACACATTCAACATTCACACAAAAACACATTCAACACTCACACAAAAACACATTCAACACTCACACAAAAACACATTCAACACATTCAACATTCACACAAAAACACACTCAACACTCACACAAAAACACATTCAACACTCACACAAAAACACACTCAACACATTCAACACTCACACAAAAACACATTCAACACATTCAACATTCACGCAAAAACACATTAAACACTCACACAAAAACACATTCAACACATTCAACATTCACACAAAAACACACTCAACACTCACACAAAAACACATTCAACACTCACACAAAAACACATTCAACACACTCAACACTCACACAAAAACACATTCAACACTCACACAAAAACACATTCAACACTCACACAAAAACACACTCAACACTCACACAAAAACACATTCAACACTCACACAAAAACACATTCAACACATTCAACACTCACACAAAAACACACTCAACACTCACACAAAAACACATTCAACACTCACACAAAAACACATTCAACACTCACACAAAAACACATTCAACATTCACACAAAAACACATTCAACACTCACACAAAAACACATTCAACACTCACACAAAAACACATTCAACACTCACACAAAAACACATTCAACACATTCAACATTCACACAAAAACACACTCAACACTCACACAAAAACACATTCAACACTCACACAAAAACACACTCAACACATTCAACACTCACACAAAAACACATTCAACACATTCAACATTCACGCAAAAACACATTAAACACTCACACAAAAACACATTCAACACTCACACAAAAACACATTCAACACATTCAACATTCACACAAAAACACACTCAACACTCACACAAAAACACATTCAACACTCACACAAAAACACATTCAACACTCACACAAAAACACATTCAACACACTCAACACTCACACAAAAACACATTCAACACTCACACAAAAACACACTCAACACTCTCACAAAAACACATTCAACACTCACACAAAAACACATTCAACACTCACACAAAAACACATTCAACACTCACACAAAAACACATTCAACACATTCAACATTCACACAAAAACACATTCAACACTCACACAAAAACACACTCAACACTCACACAAAAACACACTCAACACTCACACAAAAACACACTCAACACTCATACAAAAACACACATAAACACACTGAACACTCACACAAAAACACATTCAACACTCACACAAAAACACATTCAACACTCACACAAAAACACATTCAACACTCACACAAAAACACATTCAACACTCACACAAAAACACTCAACACTCACACAAAAACACATTCAACACTCACACAAAAACACACTCAACACTCACACAAAAACACATTCAACACATTCAACATTCACACAAAAACACATTCAACACTCATACAAAAACACACTCAACACTCACACAAAAACACACAAAAACACACTCAACACTCACACAAAAACACACTCAACACTCACACAAAAACACACATAAACACACTGAACACTCACACAAAAACACACTGAACACTCACACAAAAACACACTGAACACTCACACAAAAACACATTCAACACTCACACAAAAACACATTCAACACTCACACAAAAACACATTCAACACTCACACAATAACACATTCAACACTCACACAAAAACACACTCAACACTCACACAAAAACACATTCAACACTCACACAAAAACACATTCAACACTCACACAAAAACACATTCAACACTCACACAAAAACACATTCAACACTCACACAAAAACACACTCAACACTCACACAAAAACACATTCAACACTCACACAAAAACACATTCAACACTCACACAAAAACACATTCAACACTCACACAAAAACACACTCAACACTCACACAAAAACACATTCAACACTCACACAAAAACACATTCAACACTCACACAAAAACACATTCAACACTCACACAAAAACACACTCAACACTCACACAAAAACACATTCAACACTCACACAAAAACACATTCAACACTCACACAAAAACACATTCAACACTCACACAAAAACACATTCAACACTCACACAAAAACAAATTCAACACTCACACAAAAACACATTCAACACTCACACAAAAACACACTCAACACTCACACAAAAACACATTCAACACTCATGACAGTGTGTGAATCCACAGCACACAACAAGCAATTCATATAATTCATCTTCTTGCATTGTTATGTAGAGGCCTTCATTACTTGCTTTATAATTCCTTACAGTATGAGCATTATATCATCATTTATTTAACAGTCTACAGCAGGGCAAACATACAGACACACAGCAAAATCCCTGGAGTTAACTTTACATTTGTCTGTGTTTATTTATTTTAGTTAAAGTAACACTGAAGCAGTGTAGCTGCCCTACTAAAGGAAACACTGATCACTATAATGGTGACTGAATATTTTGACAAACCTCTGTTCATTCTCAAACAGAACTGTAGACAAATGACAGAAATAAGACTGTGGCTGGAAGTCAGTTCTTTAGTGATTCTGCTGGTTATCTTCAGGTGTCTTCAATAATCCATCAATCATCATTCAATGAATCACTTAAGTATCTAATGAACTTAACACTGATTCAGTGTTACTTTAATACCCTGCTGGTGGTTCCCAAATAAACACCGACTGGTGTAAATGTAACACCTGGGATTTTCTTGTGTAGCCACAGTATCAAACCATGTTTATAGCTACAAGGTTCATCATTTGTTAACTTTATTATTCATTATTAAAGTTGAATGATTTATAGCATTTATTTGTAACATTATATTGACACTCACTAATTTATATACAGATTCAGATCTGCTTCTTATTTTCACAAATAATTTAACATTCTTAAAACAATAATTACTGTATGAAATAACTACAAACATACATAAAACTCAATTATTATGTGTTCTTATTTTATGTTATTTTCTCTAAACATGATGAAGTTTGTATTTCTGTGATGTTTATTTTATGTTATTTTCTCTAAACATGATGAAGTTTGTATTACTGTGATGTTTATTTTATGTTATTTTCTCTAAACATGATGAAGTCTGTATTTCTGTGATGTTTATTTTATGTTATTTTCTCTAAACATGATGAAGTTTGTATTTCTGTGATGTTTATTTGATGTTATTTTCTCTAAACATGATGAAGTTTGTATTACTGTGATGTTTATTTCATGTTATTTTCTCTAAACATGATGAAGTCTGTATTTCTGTGATGTTTATTTTATGTTATTTTCTCTAAACATGATGAAGTCTGTATTTCTCCCACTGAGCAAAAGCTCCTTCTTATAGACGTCTTATAGACGTCCCCTGAGGAGCCAGAATGAAAGTTTTTCTGACGTCTTTTTCTGACGTCTTCTGGACGTCCAATGTTGACATCCATCTATAGAAGGTATGAATTTAGTTGAAATGTGGTCGTTGTGGACGTATTTTCAACATCTTATAACATCAACGCAGACTCATTTTAGACATTTTACCAAAAATAATTGTTACACTATGCATTATATTAAAACATATTTATGTCATTGAATCAATATCACTTTTGCACTCGCTATTAATGTTGAAATTTCAACAAACCACCGTTTTTGTGATCAGTGTTTGCTTTAGTTGGGCTCTTGACTCTTGGTTTAATGTCATGTTTTTATTGGCTGCCAATTTGTGTTTGGCAAAGAAAACAATGATCCAGTTGGATCAGAAAGTGTTGGTGATTTCATCACTATGAAGTCACTCAAACAACTCTTAAGTGTTTAGTTATTAATATGTGAACACTGTATTATGATGCAGTTTAAAGAGATTAAAGAAGTTTTATAGACGACAAACAGAGCACGTGATTTAAAAACCTGTGACACGACTGAATCAATTAGACATGAAGAATCAGTGTATGAAACTCAACAATGGTGACAATCAACAAAAGAAAACTTCATGCTGAAATGCATGCTGGGTAACATCATAGTACAAAAACTCATTGATGACTCCCAGCATGCATTGCAGTTGATCTGTTTATCTGAATTAGTTTGATGATTGTCACCATTGTTGAGGTTTATATGATGAACATTGATGTCTAAGTTTGTCAGTAAACATTTTCTGATATTTTGTCTCTGTACTTATTTACTTGTAAACATTTATGTCAACATCAATCATGAATGGATCAAATCTCAGTATAATTTAGAGAAGTTTCTTATACTTACTACTGCTTAACACTTGTCATAAAGCAAACTACTCCTTCAAATCTTTTTCAAAACCTTTATTTCTTTATCAATGCACAAGTGTTCTTATTGAAACACAATTACAAACATTTAAAGAAAGTAAGTTAACTGGATGAATTTTAAGAATCAAGATCCCAACTAAAGCAAACACTGATCACAAAAACGGTGGTTTGTTGAAATTTCAACATTAATAGCGAGTGCAAAACTGATATTGATTCAATGACATAAATATGTTTTAATATAATGCATAGTGTAACACTTATTTTTGTTAAAATGTCTAAAATGAGTCTGCGTTGATGTTATAAGACATTGAAAATACGTCCACAACGACCACATTTCAACTAAATTCATACCTTCTATAGATGGTCTATAAACGTCAACATTGGACGTCCAGAAGACGTCAGAAAAAGACGTCAGACAAACTTTCATTCTGGCTCCTCAGGGGACGTCTATAAGAAGGAACTTTTGCTCAGTGTGTCTGTGATGTTTATTTTATGTTAGTTTCTCTAAACATGATGAAGTCTGTATTTCTGTGATGTTTATTTTATGTTATTTTCTCTAAACATGATGAAGTCTGTATGTCTGTGATGTTTATTTTATGTGAGGTAGGAGGGGTTTATGTGTGACATCTGTGATCTTGTTCAGTTTCACAGAGACTGTAACAGAGATTGACTGAGAACACAATGACACTTCATTCACTTCTTCTGCTTTCTGTCTTTGTGTGTAAGTAAATTTTATTTTACTTACCTAATTCCTTCATATTATACATACTATACATATTTTGAGAAATGTAAATGTTAAAAAAGTGTTGTTATATTTGTACAGGCTGGAATTGTACAGTCTTAAAAATAAAGGTGCTTAAGAGGTTCTTCACAGTGATGCCATAGAAGAACAATTTTTGGTTCGACAAGGAATCATTCAGTCAAAGGTTCTTTAAAGAACCATCTCTTTCTAACCTTTTAATAATCTGAAGAACCTTTTTTGCCACAAAGAACCTTTTGTGAAACAGAAAGGTTCTTCAGATGTCAAAGGTTCTTTATGGAATCAACCTTGTTTAAGAATGTAGTGTATATATTATTTATTTAGTGTCTAATAATCAAGTCTTTTAAAATCACTGACCACATTTATGATTGATTCTAAACACAAACTCTTTACAGAATAAAAGCAAATCTATTTTTGCAGGTGTCACATATGGAACTGAAATAAAAATAACCAAAACTGAGGAGTTTGCTGTTGAGGGTTCACGTGTTTCATTATCCTGCAGTTATTCATCTGCATTCACTTTATTCTGGTACCGTCAGTATCCCAGATCAGCTCCTCAGTTCCTTGTGAACATCATGGATGGTGTGAAAGAAGACAAGAGATCTGATGTAGATTCAAGATTCACTGCTAAACTTACTAAAGGAAATAAAAAACACGTGTATCTGGAGATCTCTTCTGTTACTCTATCAGATTCTGCTCTGTATTACTGCGCCCTGGAGCCCACAGTGACACAAAACACAACCAACACTGAACAAAAAACCTCACACACAACATTATGTCTGTATCATACATATATATAACTTTTTTCGTCACACTTTTTTCCTACAATACTTTGATTCAAGCATGTGTACTATTTATTTGTTATTATTTAATATCTGTACATTTTACTCATTTCCACGTGTTATGAAAACCGCAGTCACAAAAGAGAGTTATTTAACAATTATTATACAATAAGACAGTGTTGTTCTAAACTAAAGTATTGTTGTTTCATGTAAGGATCTGAAGTGATTTGGATTAAAAAGATTCAACAAGGACCATATCACAGTGATATTTGGGTAATATTATTTTAAAGGGTTCACTTAAAATGAATGTTAATAATTATTTATCTGCATTTGTGCAATTAATCCTCATATGTTATATGACAGCAAAGATGAAGAATTTAATGAGAGATTTAATGCAAATCTCAATGTGTCAGTTTCTTTGATAATCCAGGATTGTGTCTGTGACTGTGATGTCAAAGCTTTTAGTGACTTCAGAGCTTAAATCACTTTGTTACAAATTTAGATTTCAACTGAAAACATTTACAGATTATACTTAAAGCACCTTGTGAAGTATTGATGATTTCACATGTTTAGTGATTTTACTTGTCATCCACAAGGGTTCAGCATTGATCTCTTCATGTATGACATCATATGATAAACTACATGTGAGATGAGCTCTGGGTGTTTTTAAAAGCTGACATGAATAAAATGTATTTATCTAATAGAGCAGCTATGTTATGGGCTTTGATTTCTTCTTTTAGTTTTTCATGGCACATTATTATGGTAAACACTTTAAAACTTTTTCTGTATATACTTTAATGCCTGCTTAACCAACAATAAACATGAATTGTATATTTTATCATTGTGACAGAATGTTGAGAAATCTTTTAATAGTTACAACTGTTAACAGCCTAAAGGTCTTTGCACATTGAGTCTGAAATGTTTGCATGTTAGAAAATAAATGCGACTTCACGTTGTCAATCACATTTACACACTGAAGTTCCTTTGGATAAAAGCATCTGCCAAGAAATAAATAATGTAACTTTAAAAATACTGGGTAACAATTATCTATTTACAAGCGTTTGGTAAAAGAGTAATATTTCATCTTTTTTTCAATGAAAGCATTAATAAAATAATTAAACTAAGATACCCTGATAACAAGCAACCATTGAATCAATGTTAAAAACTGTTGATTTGTCAATGTTATTTGAATTGAATCATTCAGGATGTACATGTGAGTGACTCTGTTATTACTGTGTTCTGAATCCCACAGATTCCCACTGACTCTATCAGATTCAGCTCTATATTATTGTGCTCTGAGAGTTACAGCCCAGTGATACAAAAAGCCTGAGAGTCTTTACAAAAACACAAGTACAAACTGAAAACTTTGAAGAGACTTTAATCAAAAATGATCCAACAACATTAGTTTTTTATTAACCACACACACTGTAGATGAGGAAATGTGGTAATAGGTGTGAATTTGAGAGGTTTTTTAAGGTAATTTATGTGTAAGTTTAATTCAGTTTGTTTTGTTTCTCATATATTTTATCATGTTGAATAAATTCTAATGAAAGTCATTATGTTGTAAAATGTCTTTTATTTTATGTGTTTGTGTGTGAGATCTGTGATCTTGTTCAGTTTCACAGAGACTGTAACAGAGATTCACTGAGAACACAATGACACTTCATTCACTTCTTCTGCTTTTTGTTTTTTTTTATTTATTTAATCCTAACCCTAAAATTTTAAAAACGTCATAGCATGGGAGTAAATAAATAAAAAGAGAATTTTTGTTTTTGGGTGAAATATTTATAATTTAATCAACATTAATAATCATATTTATAATATCAATGGGAATAATATAAACAATTATGATTTTTTTCCATAATCGTGCTATACAAGGTATTTTAAACGTATTCATGACAAGAAAAAAGTTAAAACTACGTTTAGCTTTTCTACTTCCCTTACGAAAATAAACAGGGACTATAAAAAGCAGCGTTTATACATAGCCTACGTCTTGCATAATCTGAAAAATGATGAAAATATAACAAGAAAAAGAGGAATTCTGAAAACTAAGGTTTGATGCAGGAGGCTGGTGCAGCGATTTTTTACGTAATGACACAAATAGGAAGTTAATAATAGTGAGGAGTTGCATATGGGAACATTTTCGTTTTTATTTTGGAAATGTTTTTCGACGCATGATCTGACAGCATGCCATTGTCAGCTTTGATCATATAAAATCATATTCCAAAAACAAAATAGTTGACAATGAAAATGTTGGGTGGGGTGTAGTGGAGACTAGTGAAAGAGAACAGTGCAAGTAAACTTCACTCCTTGACCACAAGAGGTGCTCTAGTGACAGACGCTATAGGCTCCTCATTTACATTTACGCATTTTGCAGATACTTTTATCCAAAGTGACTTACATGGCATTACACTATTATATTTGTTTCTGAGCTCGTGCAATCTCTGGAATCAAACCTATGACCTTGGCGTTGCTAGCGCCATTCTCTAACCAATAAGCTACAGGAACTGACGCTGGTTCAAATAGGACCAGATTTATTACCTCTAGCCACAGTATCAAGCCATGTTTATAGGTACAAGGTTTATCATTTGTTAACTTATTCATTATTAAAGTTGAATGATTTATAGCATTTATTGGTAACATTATATTGACACTCACTAATTTATATACAGATTCAGATCTGCTTCTTATTTTCACAAATGATTTAACATTCTTAAAACAATAATTACTGTATGAAATAACTACAAACATACATAAAACTCAATTATTATGTGTTCTTATTTTATGTTATCTTCTCTAAACATGATGAAGTCTGTATTTCTGTGATGTTTATTTTATTTATTTTCTCTAAACATGATGAAGTCTGTATTTCTGTGATGTTTATTTTATGTTATTTTCTCTAAACATGATGAAGTCTGTATTTCTGTGATGTTTATTTTATGTTATTTCCTCTAAACAGGATGAAGTCTGTATTTCTGTGATGTTTATTTTATTTATTTTCTCTAAACAGGATGAAGTCTGTATTTCTGTGATGTTTATTTTATGTTATTTCCTCTAAACAGGATGAAGTCTGTATTTCTGTGATGTTTATTTTATTTATTTTCTCTAAACATGATGAAGTCTGTATTTCTGTGATGTTTATTTTATGTTATTTTCTCTAAACATGATGAAGTCTGTATTTCTGTGATGTTTATTTTATGTTATTTCCTCTAAACATGATGAAGTCTGTATTTCTGTGATGTTTATTTTATGTTATTTTCTCTAAACAGGATGAAGTCTGTATTTCTGTGATGTTTATTTTATGTTATTTCCTCTAAACAGGATGAAGTCTGTATTTCTGTGATGTTTATTTTATTTATTTTCTCTAAACATGATGAAGTCTGTATTTCTGTGATGTTTATTTTATGTTATTTTCTCTAAACATGATGAAGTCTGTATTTCTGTGATGTTTATTTTATGTTATTTCCTCTAAACAGGATGAAGTCTGTATTTCTGTGATGTTTATTTTATGTTATTTTCTCTAAACAGGACGAAGTCTGTATTTCTGTGATGTTTATTTTATGTTAGTTTCTCTAAACATGATGAAGTCTGTATTTCTGTGATGTTTATTTTATGTTATTTTCTCTAAACATGATGAAGTCTGTATTTCTCTGATGTTTATATTATGTTATTTTCTCTAAACATGATGAAGTCTGTATTTCTGTGATGTTTATTTTATGTGAGGTAGGAGGGGTTTGTGTGTGACATCTGTGATCTTGTTCAGTTTCACAGAGACTGTAACAGAGATTCACTGAGAACACAATGACACTTCATTCACTTCTTCTGTTTTCTGTCTTTGTGTGTAAGTATGTTTTCATTTGATTTTATTCACTTAATACCTTCATTTTATACATACATAATACATAAACATTATAACCCTGTGATGTTGATCTATTATGTGTCATATTTTTAGGACAAGATAAATTCTTTATTATATTTGATAATAAATGATGTGTTGGTCTATTTCTCCAGATGTCAGTTTTGGAAATGAAATCACATCAAACAGAACTGAAGAGGTTGTTGTTGAAGGTTCAAGTGTTCAGTTTTCCTGCAGTTATTCCTCTGCTCAAACTCTTCAGTGGTACCGTCAGTATCCCAGAAAACCTCCTGAATTTCTTGTGTTCATTACTGAGGGTGTGAAAGACAACAGGACATCTGAAATAGATCCCAGATTCTCTACTAAACTCAGAAATGAAAATCAAAAACATGTGTATCTGGAGATCTCCTCTGTTACTCTATCAGATTCTGCTCTGTATTACTGTGCCCTGGTGCCCACAGTGACACAAAACACAACAACACTGAGCAAAAATATATCACCTGCATGTAAAGACAATAGCTGAATATAACCAGTAGAGGGAGATACTCACCATAAAAAGTGTTTCTAAACCAGGGGGTCAGGGCTTTAAAGAAATTTAAAGGAGGCTGCAAGACTTAAAATGATTTAAAGATAAAACAAGCATTAAAATTCAACAACAAAAATAATAATTATACTATATTACATTACATATATTTACAATTATATTTCATTGTGTAGAAATGAGTGAGGAGGACCTGCACATATTGTTGTGGACAATGGGTGGCCTGAAGTCAAAACGGTTGAGATCCACTGATAAAAACAAGACAACATTAACTCCAACCACTGTAAGAAAATTTAAAAAAAACATTTTAACCAGCTCTAATAAAATGTTTAAAGGAGTCATTTGGTGAAATGTCATGCTTTGCTTTTGATTTAGTTTGTTATTTAACCGTTTGTGCATGTATAAGACATCCAAAGTCACAAAACTCAAAGTTTTGCACAAAATGATTTACTGTAACTGAAAGAGAAGTCTGATCCAGATCTGCCTAAAACGCCTCGATCAGTCATGACCCCACTTTCAGTTTGTGGTAATATTTGTATAACGCCGCTCAAATGTACACGCAAAGAAGAAGGTGTAGCTTCAGTTATCACAGTCGTAGTCCTGCAGCCGCCATGTCACAGTGGAAATATGTAAGACAGAATAAAACATCTCTCTGTAAAGCGTCCTTCTGGTCGATCCGATATCCCACACATCTCAATTTGATCTGTGTTTGTGCCTGAATTTGTAAAATGTAAAGGTTACATATCACATCTTCACCACTAGAGGGAAACATCTCTTAAATTCTTGGGTGAGACACGAGAATATCAAAATAAATGATTTAAAGACACACATTACATATATAATAATATATAATATATATATATATATAATATAATAACAAAACGCAAACGAAATACACAATAAGAAACTAAAAGAACAGAAAACTTCCACTCATTTATAATAAAAGAGAGGAGGGGGTAACAAAGAACGAAGAATCCAAACACTGAACGAGCAGCAACTGGTCATCTAACGTTCAACTCCAAATGTTGTTAAAACTCCTTTTCACATATGAGCCAACGCGAAAGCTACAGGCCACGTCATTCGTGTCGATAACTCGATCGGCAGTTAATTTGACTCGATTAAATTGACACATTGAAGCGAGAAAGAGGATTCGAGAGCCGACTGATCCATGCGCTTTTAAATCATTCGCTTCACAATTCATCTAACTGACACACATTTGATCAATCATAGGATGCTCATTCTGTTCAAAGTTACTATTAAGCGCTCAAACTGCGCTCTTTCTGCTCGTTCTCTATCTTGCCTCTGGTTTCCGGTATATTGAATCTAATTTGCGGACGTCAGGGAGACACTACTAATTTGCGGGAGACTCCCGGAACTACCGGGAGATGTGGGATGTCTGTATTTATTTATGAAGTATGTATATTTTGTGAAGGAGGTCCAATACTTCCATAGCCTTTAATATTGACAGTGACCCATCAAGGCATATACATATTTTTTACGTATAGCTACCTGGAGAAATGTTTGTTTAAGCTTGTGGATTTTAAGATTATTGTTGTAAACTTTCTACTGTCCTTGATGACTACCATGATGGGTTAATTTATTATCTTTGTCTGTTAATAAAAGTTTATTTTGTTAAATTGGGTAATACGTCTCTGTCTTTTCACTAAACCACTAAACCTGTTCCTTTGTTATATTTCCTTGGTTGTAATTCCCAGGGTGGCATAGTCATCATTGTCTGGATTTAACCAGAGAATATTGTCCGGTTACACTAAGGTGTAAATATTGATGGTGTTTGCTAATGCCTCAGGTGTAAATGTTTGAGATGCACTGCATGTGTATACAGTCTATGGCCAGTGTACACACATGTATATTTTACAGATGTTATTTTGTATATGTACGTATGATATTACAAAAACTTGTCTTTATGCGTTTTCATTAGTGATTGATTATGATGATGATAATAATATAAAAAAGCTTCTTTTACTATGTTAGCATGCTCATATATATTTTTCTATCAACATACATGACAGTGAAAAGTGTCCCCCACTATGTCATGGAAAGCAGAGACAAGACTGATGATGACACGGTTCCAAGTGCCAAGCATGCAACCGTCTTCAGTTGAACAGTCAAGAGTGGCACAGACATGTGATCTGTAATGTCTATTTTTGCTCTGTATCTTCATTTTGTAAATCATCATGTTACTGTTTGCACTTTATTTACCTTGAATATCTGTTTCTGCACAGTTTTGCCCTGAATGTATCATCTGTACCTCTACATGTTTCATGTGTAAATCATCTGTATCCATCTCTCCTCACTGCTGGTCATTTTATTCTGCACTATGTGAGTGAGAAGGTTATGCATAGGGTGTAAGAGTGGGCTTTTACAAACTTTACACTTTTTTACCTTGTATTGTTACGGTTTGCACTTTATTTACCTCGGATATCTGTTTTTGCACTGAATGTATTTTCTGTACCACTGCATGTTTCATTTTGAGTTATTTTGCCTCACATATTCTAAATAAACTACAAACAAAACATATATTTCTCTTGTCCTCACATTCTTTGTTGTAGCACTTCCCTCTCAGTTACATACCTGACTGAAAAGCTCATTATGCAGGTCTTTGTCTTTTCAGGTGTCAATTATATTATTATTCAGAATCATTCACGTCTCCTCACATATGGCCTTTCTAAACAAAAGTGATGTATTGCTTTTGTGAATGAGTGAGAAGGATGATTTTCACATCATTTTGAAGCAAATACTCTAGGCTACAACATCCAGTTCTCAAAGGTCTTGTGGACAAATGTTTTAAATGTGTTTTGTGGCCTTATTTCAGTAACTTATTTTTTAGTTTTTTCTATAACCGCGCATAACTGTTTTTCTCCTAATTACAAACTTATATGCATACATGCTGCTCACATATTATTGTAGCCCAGTTTGTGCTCATTACAGTGTCATCAGATTTTAGCCATATATATTTTTAATAGCAACTGAAAAATGCACAAATGTCAGGGCATGTCCAAACTTCTCCAGGGCCCTAAAAGACCCTCAGACCCCAGAGGGTTAACCCAGCTAACAAAAGTTTGTTATAAGAACGTTCCCTAAAGGTTTTTCATGTTTTTGAAAACGTTTTTAAAACAGTCAGTGTGTCCAGTTTTTTACGTTCCCAGCTAACAAAAGGCACCATCATGGTGATCAGTGTTTTCTAGCTGATATGCTTCATATTTTTACCTCTTTTCCAAATAACACCATCATCAGCATATAAAGCTGAGTGTATACCTATACCAACATTGTTAAACATGTCATTAATCATAATATTGAATAAAATTGGGCCTTGAGGTACTCCATTATTAATAGTACATGCATTTGAATATTCCGATCCTACTTTGACTATTATTGACCTGTTAGATAAGAAACTCTGAAACCAGTTAAAAGTTCTTTTATTTATTCCTAGATTACTAATTTTAATCAATAGGCCCTCTCTCCACATGACATCATATGCTTTTTCTATGCCAGCATTATTTCCTTCATACTTATTGTTTTTTCTATTTCATTGCTTATTTTGAGATCTCCCTTTTCTAAAGCCACATTGATTACTGTTTATTAGCCTATTTTTCTCTAGGAAATAGTTTAGTCTTTGTACAATCATTTTTTCCATCCACTTGCATACACTCAAAAAAATGAACTTTAAAGCTGTTCACTTTACATGAACAAATTCATTTAACAGGATTGTATAGGTTTCCAGCTCAAACTGCACTCATAAAAGAAGCTCTTTGGTTGAACATGATTCAATCATGGACAGTGGTTCCACATGTTTGAATCATGTTTTCTTAACACCAGATTAACATGTAGCAAGAACATGAGTGAATCAAGTAAACCCAACAAGATACTCTTCTGCACAAGTCCTAAAACAACTCAATACTAAACTCTAATATCCTGATAGCAACATTGAATAAATGTTAACAATTATTGATTTGGTAATTATAATGGCATTGAATCAAAATAACATTTGCACTTACAATTATTGTTGAATTTTGTTCCAATTTCATCAAACCATGTGATCAGTGTTTGCTTTAGTTGGGACCTTGATTCTTGACATTTGTTAAGTCAATTCTCTTCCAATGTTTGCAAATGTGTTTAAAGAAAGCACATGTAAAGCATCAAGAAAGTTATGTTTCATAAGAGAACATTTATAGATGTTTCCTTTTTCTGGTATGTTGTAAAGATGTTAGTAAAATTAGTATTTGATAAGTTCCGGTCACAAATGCAAAATTTCTGGGACAAAATTTGCTAAATTTGACACATTTAAACATCAACACTCATTATACAAACCTCAACAATGGTGACAATCATCAAACTAAATCAGATCAACTATGATGTTACCCAGCATGAAGCTTTTTT
Source organism: Oreonectes daqikongensis (assembly GCA_026939265.1). NCBI lineage: Eukaryota > Metazoa > Chordata > Actinopteri > Cypriniformes > Nemacheilidae > Oreonectes > Oreonectes daqikongensis. The sequence continues at coordinate 1,394,796 of JAOTQM010000003.1, forward strand.
GTGTCTCTCCAATATTTTGAATATAGACTGCAATACCAATCGGTATACGTTTCTTTAAATGCGACCAGGACACATTCAACAAATTGTTTACTAAAATGAACATACAACAAAATTCAACAAATCCTTTATTTAATACAATTATTATACAATAAAATAAGAATATAAATTAATTAGATTAGATTAGATTCAACTTTATTGTCATTACACATGTACAAGTACAAGGCAACGAAATGCAGTTTGGGTCTAACCAGAAGTGCAATAGCAGCAAGTGCAGGATATACAGTGGTTGCATAAATTACATAAATAAATATTACATAAGTAATTTACAGATTGAAATGTACTATGACCATGATTTACAGATGTCTCTAACTATAAACAGAGATTTACAGATGGATATATACTATGAACATAATATACAGATGTCTATTACTATAAACAGAGATTTACAGATGGATATGTATTATGAACATAATGTACAGATGGCTATTACTATAAACAGAAATTTACAGGTGGATGTATACAATAAGTTAGGCTATGGTGAGCAGCAGTGCGATGAATATAGAGTAGTGCAAATAAAATTATGGACAGAAGCTATCTAAGTAACAGTGCAGTGGAAGAAGTTATTGCATATTTCAGTTAAAGTGTAGGAGTGCAAGATGCATAGTAAACAGTCGGTACTGTAAATGAACAGTTGGCAGTGCAAATGAGCAGTCTGGTAGTGCAAATGAACATAAATGTTATGTATAGACAGTCCATTAGTACAAATAACAAGTGAAGTCAGGTGTGCAATGAGGGGGGAGAGAAGAGTGTAGCAGTATATGAGGGGCAGTGGGATCAGTGAGGGGCAGAGTTCAATAAAGAGACAGCTCTGGGAAAAAAGCTGTTCTTTAGTCTGCTAGTCCTGGTCCGGAGGCACCTGAAACACCTGCCGGAGGGCAGGAGAGAAAACAGTCTGTGAGCGGGATGAGAGGAGTCCTTAAGAATGCTGCGAGCTCGACGCAGACAGCGTTTCCTCTGGATGTCCTCCATGGATGGAAGTGGAGTCCCTGTGATGCGCTGGGCGGTTTTCACCACCCGCTGCAGTGCCTTGCGCTCTGCAACAGAGCAGCTCCCATGCCAGACTGTGACACAGTTGGTCAGGATGCTTTCTATTGCACAGCGATAGAAGTTCACCAGGATAGCCGAGGACAGCCGATTCTTCTTTAGTGTCCTCAGGAAGAAGAGGCGCTGGTGAGCCTTCTTGACCAGGCTGGAGGTGTTGGTAGTCCAGGACAGGTCTTCCGAGATGTGGATCCCCAGGAACTTGAAACTGGAGACACGTTCAATTTTTACATAAATAAAATTAAATATAAATAGTTATATTACTAGCCAAACACAAACCGGAAGTTAAATGGGGTCAGGCGCGCATGCGTCAGATGAAACCGTCTATTTTTTTTAGGGTTTCCAAGGTCCTTACCAGGTTTTTGAAATGGGAGGATTACTGCTCCCTTCCACTGGTTAGGGATTACACCTTCACGCCAAATTTTGTTAAATAGCTCCAATATGACTTTTAATGCCTCTTCCGGCAACTGATGGGACATTATACAACTCAACTGATCTTGACCTGGGACTGAGTTTTTGGTTCCTATAATATCTCTTTTTAAATCCATCATATTAAATGTCATATCCATAGGTGTATTCTCGTCTTTCCTTTTACTTAGCAATAGTCTGTATCTCTTAATATTTCATCTTTCCTTACCTTATGGTAGTCAGAGAGATGGTCACCATTATGGATGCTTGAGAAAACCTTACCAAATAAATTGACTTTTTCCTTCTCAGTCACAGCAGTTTTCTCTCCATTTGACAGAATTGGTGTGTTTTATAAACTCTTTTCACACATTTTCTAAATCATATTCATACCTCACCTAGATGAGTTCCTCTACCAATATCTAAACAAAAATCCCTCCATGCATTCCTTTTTGCACATTTATTAGTTTTCCTCTCTAAAGCTGCTTTTCTTTTCTATTTTATCAAGTTATCTGTATTCATATTTTTCCTAACTTTTTTGAAAGCATGGTTCCTTTCTTTAATTAACTTAGTACATTCATCATTCCACCATGGAACTAATTTCCTGTTTTGATTTACAACCTTCTTAGGGATTAACTCTTCTGCAGCATTTATTATCATTGATCTGACTTTACTTATGCAAACATCTATATTACCATTCATTAATATTTTTCTTTAAATTCTTTCTAATTTGCTTTGACAAAACATCACTTGTATATAAAATTATTTGTTTGCCTACATGCATCAACATTAGTTTTACAAAATATTGGAAAGTGATCACTACCCAGGTTTTCTTTGCTTACTTTCCATTCACTTATACAGGCAAGATGGGAAGGGACCAGTGTTAAATCAATGTTGGACATTTTATTTCTTGCTAAATCAATTCTAGTACCTTTTCCATCATTAAGGCAATTAAAATCAACTCTTCTACCATTAGTCCATTGTTATCTGTATATTCACTACCCCATAGGGTGCTTTAAAATCCCCACACCAAATTTCTCTCTGTTCAACTCTTTGCACAGTTTCCATAATAACTTTACATGGATTATAAATGTTAATATTAGCTTTTGAGTTCTGTTGGTTACAGATTTCTATTATGAAAACAGTTTTCAGCCAACGACCCTGCATCAGCCAACCATTCCCCCCCCCAATGACTGGCTGACGATCTAAACGACTTCTATTGTCATTTTAAAAAGCAGAATTTCACCCACCACACCTGCTCTGACACCATCTCTGCTATACCATTAACACATCCTCTTGACATTCAATCTGCACTTATGATCTGTGAAGAGGACATGTGTCAGCTTTTCCGCAAACAAAAGATCAGAAAAGCACCAGACCCAGACAATGTCTCACCCTTCTGCCTGAAAGTCTGTGCAGAGCAGCTGTCACCCATCTTCACGCAGATCTTTAACAGATCTTTGGAGCAGTGTGAAGTCCCTTCATGCTTCATACGCTCCACAATCATCCCAAAGAAACCCAACATTTCTGGACTTAATGACTACAGGCCTGTTGCTCTAACATCTGTGGTCATGAAGTCATTTGAGAGACTTGTATTGGCCAATCTGAAGGACATCACCAGACCCTTGCTCCAACCCCTCAAGTTTGCTTACCGAGCAAACAGGTCTGTGGACGACGCATTACATCCTACAACACCTAGACAGACCAGGGACTTACGCCAGGATCCTGTTTGTGGACTTCAGCTCGGCCTTTAACGCCATCACATGTTTAAAGTTTGAAAGTAGCCCTCTAGATGGTTTTATCTCTTGAAGTAACCCTTGCTTACAAAAACATTTGCCTAGAGTGCCTAGTTTCTGAATAAGATCACCACTTTTGCATTTATTGTACAGAAAATAACTTATTTAGCCTGAAAATTCTCATGTCCTCATGCTATACCCCCTTTAAAATCCTGGATACATGGATATGAACATTTTTTATAACTTGCAAATATGTTCAACATGTTCAAGTTATATATCAAATGAAAGCTCTTATTCTGTAGAATATGTATATACAGTTCATTTCATTGATATCGAAAGCAAGTCGAATGAATTATGATGTATGAAAATATACGTAAACAAACAACAGATCCATCGAATATTTGATCTAATAACTGCACCACACTGTTGCATCCACAAATGCTACGAAATCTACAAAATTAATCCAAGAATTCCTACCTCTTTTCGTGTCTATAAATGCTAAATATCCACTGACGAGACTCACGTGCGCCCGAAGAAAAATACAACGTGACATAAAAGCTTGGATGGAAAAATGTAGCAAAATAACTAGACCTTGACTATCCACATTAACATACATATCAGTCGAAAGCTTAGCCTCTGACCTTTACGTAGACACTTGATCACATAAGCGAGGCTGAGATACAAAAAAATAGATCACGTACCGGCCGCCTCAGGACGTTAACCAATCAAATATCCCTAATTTATATGCGCGCATGCGTGTGTGTAGAAAGCATTCATGGTAATTATTCATGGCATTAAATTCCTAATGTTTAATGTTCTCAGAAAAACTTTCGCTGTTTATGTAATTTACTAAAAGTTAAATCGTGATTCATGAAAGCAGATACACTGAAACTAAGAAACAAACCCAGATTGTTTTTTTTTAATGCTGAATAATGTTCTGGGTTTTATTGTGTCATATATAAATGGTTTTTTTATATATATGTTATTCTATGTTATCTGTATGCACCTATAGGGTCTGAGAGTAACGCAATTTCAATCCTCCACTTGTATGTACTGTACATGTGGCAGAATTGACAATAAAGCTGACTTTGACTTTGACTTTGACTTTGATAAACTGTAAGATGTGCTCGTTCTAATAAAGTTACCCAGACGAAAAAAAAAGAGGCAGAGATACAGCGCCGCGTCATCAGTGACGCACACACACTGAACTAACTAACTAGTTAGCTTGTGTTTACATGCGCTTACTGAAAGGAAAAAAGTTTGTTAGGACTCAAAAAGACTTCTAAATGGGAGAACTAAGAAATATGAAGATCGGAAGAAGTGTTTTGTCGGTGCAGGGACGGATGTGAGGGGTTTAAAGACATTTAAATGGATTTAAAGCGCTTCCGTGGCGTGGATGGATCGACTTTCTTGAGAACAGCGGACACTATCTGTATGAGTAAGTACATATTTTCCACATTTAGCTTCTCCACAGATGTTTTGGGGAGTTATTACGTGTATCTGTGTGTTATTTGTGTGCGCTTACGCGTATCTGTGTGCATTTGTTTCAGGACAGCTGATGTGTTGTTAGCGCGCGGCGGAGCTGCTCAGATGCTGTTTTCTCGAAATCAGTGATGAAACTCATCCACACAAGTCACATCTATTCTGTTACACGGTAAACAACACCCCAGTGCTCATATTTTATTATTGTTGCTGTTGTTTTGTAAATGATAACGATAATCCTGCATAAAAGACCGCTGTATCTTGTTCTTTCATGTGGAAGAGCTGTTTCACTCGTCTTTGTGTTGTTATCAACTCGAAAACCTATGTTTTATTCTTTATACTGCTGTTTATTTGTTTTCATATATGAAAGCATTCATACAAACTGACTTTGTTTGTGTTACAGTCTCAGCTGATCATGTTGGTATGTTTATCATAAAGTTAAAGTAGGATTTGGGTGGTAATGTACCTTGTAATATCTTGTTTTTGCACTTTGGGTAGATGGAGTTCTTAGAAACTTGGATAACCAAAAAAGGACACCTTGCCTTCCTATTAACACCTTGCCTAACTATTAAATATAACATGATAGAGAAAATTCCTTTTTTTGAGACCTGTTAGAATCAACTAGAAATGTCTGCAGGTTGCTGCCACTAAGGGTCAGAGATAAACACTTTCAAATGCAGATTTTACAACAGAAAATCTAAAAGCGCCTTATGTTTTTTGTGTTTACCATTGAGTTGCCAACACATGCAGTGATATTAATCAATTTCAGCTATGTTTTATGCTATTTTGAGAGGTTGACCGTGAAAGGACAACAAAATATTTCATTTATACCACTGTATGTGGTCATGGGCACAGTTTATAATGGAGTATGCCAAATTCAGGCGAAAATTACGAAAAAGGGACACTTTAGTTCCATTAGAATAATAATTGAATACAACATGATAGAGAAAAAAATGCCCTTTTTCTCTATTTACTGAGACCTGTTGGAATCAAGAACAATTGTCTGCAGGTAGCACAGACCCTCAGGCTCAATGTAATAAACTTTCAAAAACAGATTTTAGAAAAATAAATAAAAAAGCGCTTTTTTTGTGTCTTTTTCTTAGGACTGACAACACATACAATAATGTTTATCACTTGCAGCAGTGTTTTATGAAATGTTGAGGGGTTGCCTGGAATATGACACCAAAATATTGCATTTACACCACTGTATGTGGACATAGTGTGCTTTTAAAATTGTGTATGCCAAATTCAGGTGGACATCCCAAAAATGTTTTTTAGTTTAACAGGTTTAAATGTGTAAGCACAATTGCTTTTGCATATTCCATAAGGATTTTGTAGAGGGTCATGATGGACTATAAATGCATTTGTAAAGGATGTCGACTCTGTTGGACGTCCTCTCACGACTGGTTTACAACGGGGTATATATTGAATTACACGTAGCTAAAAGTCAAAGTAACAATTATACGTGCAACTCCAGATAACAGTTGAAGTGTACAAACGTATCTGAATGCATTTTTAGAAAATGTTCTCTCTCACATATTTTTATCGATTTATGTCGTCCTACCGCGACTATTTTGGACCAGGGACACGTTGCAGTCGGACCAATGTTTGCTGGGTACAGTTATTCTGAGTCAGTAGATGAGAAAAATCATCCTTGCATATCTAGTCAGTATAATCCAGTCTTTATGTCACAACAATGCACTTTTTACTGCTATTAGCAAAACATTTTCTATCTGGTTACACTTATATAGATGTAAATTAAGATGATAAAAGCCTTTTGTTTTTGTCAGAATGCCTGAATGTTTTCTCTATTGCCCATCACTGTGTGAATGCTGCAGCCATTAACACTGATCAAGTACTTTGTAAATAGTTGTTGTTTTCAATCTTTAATAATTCATGAAGTTTACATGTCCTGTGAAAACGTCCAAAATTGTTTCATTTAATATCAATAGTGTCTAGGGATTTACAACAACATTTCTGAGTAATTTAATGTGATTTATGTTCATTTGCACTACCAGACTGCTCATTTGCACTGCCAACTGTTCATTTACAGTACCGACTGTTTACTATGCATCTTGCACTCCTACACTTTAACTGAAATATGCAATAACTTCTTCCACTGCACTGTTACTTAGATAGCTTCTGTCCATAATTTATTTGCACTACTCTATATTCATCGCACTGCTGCTCACCATAGCCTAATTTATTGTATACATCCACCTGTAAATTTCTGTTTATAGTAATAGCCATCTGTACATTATGTTCATAATACATATCCATCTGTAAATCTCTGTTTATAGTAATAGCCATCTGTATATTATGTTCATAGTATATATCCATCTGTAAATCTCTGTCTATAGTAATAGACATCTGTATATTATGTTCATAGTATATATCCATCTGTTAATTTCTGTCTATAGTTAGAGACATCTGTAAATCATGGTCATAGTACATTTCCATCTGTAAATTACTTCTGTAATATTTATGTAATTTATGCAACAACTGTATATCCTGCACTTGCTGCTATTGCACTTCTGGTTAGACCTAAACTGCATTTCGTTGCCTTGTACTTGTACATGTGTAATGACAATAAAGTTGAATCTAATCTAATCTAATCTTATTATTTAAAGACAAATGTAGTCCACAAAGAGGTCCACGTGGCCATTCCTTAGCCCCGCCCCCAGGGGAAGCCAATTAAATTGTAAGTCCCGCCCCCAACTAGTGAACATATAACACGAGCTGCTGTTTACAAGAGGAGACAAACTGATTTAAGTTGTCGGGACAAACATCATATACAAGACACAGAGAATGAGTCTGTGAGAACTGCTGGATAAGATCTATAAAACAGGTTAGTACACTTTATTCATGTTATTAATGTGATGGGATGTGCTCTGAATATTTCACTGTATGAGTTACTTTGGCAATGGAGCATTTACTCACAATAAATTTAACCACACTTTTACTACACACAAACAACGAAAAATAAACCTTTATAAATGTATTTCCTCTGCTCATCTCAAAAGAAGATATTTGAAGGAAGGTTAGCAATTTTCAGTTCTGGGACACCATAATAGAAAAGATTATTGTATATTTTTTGTTCTGTTGAACACAAAAGAAGATATTTTGAGGCAAACTAGGACTCTAGGACACTTTGAATTGTCATTTTTGTCTACTATGGTAGTCGACGGTGTCGCAGAACTGAAAATTGCTAAAACTCTTCCAAATCTTCCTTTGTGTTCTGCAGAACAAAGTGATTTATATGCAGGTTTGGAACAACTTGAGTAAATGATGACAGAATTTTGGGTGAACTATCACTTTAAAGATTGGTGAGTCCAATTGTTTTCTTTATAAACATTTGTTTTGTTGTCCCAACAAGATTAATCTTCACAAACAAATCTACATAACACCATGAAGGGTTAAACTTGATATCAGTTAGCTTTTTCTGATGTGACCATTCACTTATTAGCATTATGCAACAAATAGATGAAGACTCCTTTCATGTATCCTCACTACAAAAAAAAATATTTATCCGCTTTGTATGACTATCATTTGATTGAAGGTGTTACTGTGAAAATATATTTATTTACTGTATTGATTTTGACATTTATGTTTCTCCAAACCAGATCAAGATTAAAATACTGAAATAATTCCTGTTCTTCTACAAGTGAAAGATCCACTTCAATATGACTGATACAGACACATGTGAAATGATGAATGAAGATACTCAGGAACAAAGAGGTTGGTGTTCCTTCCCTAATGTTTCTTAAAAATCATTAATAAAGATGAAAGTAAGACTTTTATGATCTTAACATGAGAATGACAGAAAGAAATTACCAGTCGCATAAATATATATGTTTCATTTTAGACCTGATGGAACTTAAGGAAACATCAGGATCATCAAGGAAGCAAAAAACAGAAGCCAGCAAATCTTTGACTTGTTCTCATTGTGGAAAAGGATTCGACAGCCAAGGACGCCTTGTGGCACACATGAGAATCCACAACAGAGAAACTTCTGCCACCTGTCCCAGATGTGAAAAATGTTTCCCAAGCAAAAAAACACTTGCAATTCACAATGAAGAGTGTCCGTATATATGTACTCAGTGTGGAAAGAGATTCACACACAAAGGAAATTTTAAAGTGCACATGAGAATTCACACCGGAGAGAAACCACACACATGTGTTCAGTGTGGAAAGAGTTTTATACAGAAATCATGTCTTGTAATTCACATGAGCATTCACACTGGAAAGAAACCACACACATGTGTTCAGTGTGGAAAGAGTTTTACACACAAAGGAAGTTTGAAAGAGCACATAAGAATTCACACTGGAGAGAAACCATACACATGTGTTCAGTGTGGAAAGAGTTTTACACACAAAGGAAGTTTGAAAGAGCACATGAGAATTCACACTGGAGAGAAACCATACACTTGTGTTCAATGTGGAAAGAGTTTTGGAGAGAAAAGCAGTCTTAAGAAACACATGAGAATTCACACTGGAGAGAAACCATACACTTGTGTTCAGTGTGGAAAGAGTTACACACAGAAGGAAAGTCTTGAAGCGCATGTGAGAATTCACACCGGAGAGCACCCATACACATGTGTTCACTGTGAAAAGAGTTACACAAGCAAAAATTCTCTTGTGTACCACATGAAAATTCACACCGGAGAGCGTACATACACATGTGTTCACTGTGAAAAGAGTTACACAAGAAAAAATGCTCTTGTGTACCACATGAGAATTCACACAGGACAAAGCCCATACCTGTGTGTTCTGTGTGGAAAGAGTTTCATACTGAAAGGTAATCTTGAGGCACACATGAGAATTCACACTGGTGAACGGCCATATTCGTGTGTTCAGTGTGAAAAGACTTTCACAAGAAAAAATACTCTTGTACACCACATGAGAATTCACACAGGACAAAAGCCGTACTCGTGTGTTCAGTGTGGAAAGAGTTTCATAGTGAAAAGCAATCTTAAGGCCCACATGAGAATTCACACTGAAAAAGCCAACACACATGTGTTCAGTGTGGAAATAATTTCACAACCAAGAGAGGCCTTACAATTCACAAGAGACTTCATCCTGGAGAAATGTAAAACATTTTGATTTGTCAATGTTAATTGTATTGAATCAATATCACTGTAGCACCCACTATTAATGTTGAAAAAAATGTTAAAATTTAAACAAATCACCATTATTGTGATCAGTGTTTGCTTTAGTTTGGCCCTTGACTTGTTGTATAGTCATTAAGTCACTTTTGTTTTAATGCTTGTATATCAGTAAAAACAAACTTTTGAATTGGTACAAAAAGAAGTGTTAAATTGGAGTGGGTTTTTTTATGATTGGTATCAAGCATTTCTGTTCCTTATTTCCTTAGTGCAGCATTAACAGTTCTTGTAAATGTCAAAAGGTTGACAACTCAAATGAAAAACACAGTTTCGAAGACAAAAGCAGAATTTCAGGGACATAAACTGAACTTTCAGACCTTTGCTGTATATGCACTGATCAGAAATGTGTGAAGTCTGTGTAGTGCTTTTTCTTTTTTAAATGAAAACTTAGAAAAATTAAAAAATGTTTGTGTGATCGAGTTAATATGCCTAAAACATACCGAAACATACCTTTATAGCATATAAGGCAGGCTGTGTGCAGGGCTCGATTTGAAGGGGTTGCGAGGGGATGGCATCCCCTTTGTTAACCCCCCCACCATCCCAATAAGATTTGCCACGCAAATAATTTATTAACCTATTGCGCAATAAAATATTAAAGTAGGTCAAAATTATTGTTAAAATAATATAAATAATATAGCGGCGATTGACCAATCAGAACTCACTATGTGCAAAGTTACGCTTATACGCAAGCTTGCAGTTTTTCACCCTGTTCAAAATGTCAAAGAGAACTGTTTGGTTGAGTCTTTTTATGTTTTTAAAAAGAGAAGAACAGAATGTATCATGTTTCTTTGATTACTGTTAAATGGCATACATTAGAAGTTGTTACAACGTAGAAATGTAAGACGCTACAGGGCTGTAGCAACGTTGTTCTGCAACATCCAGGAACTGTGAGAGGACATTCAGACCACTTTCGTTAATCCTTGATTCCATATCCACTGTATAGCCCATCTGCGCTGATTTTTATGTTATACCCGCAACTACATATAGGACCACGTAACGTCTTAAGTAAACTTCGGAAAGCAACAATGTAACACAAATGTAAATATAAATCAATTTTATTTTTATTGACGTTTCATTCAAACAATTCAAATAATTAGCAACAACTTATTATTAAAGACAAGTCAAAGTCAGCTTTATTGTCAATTCTGCCACAAGTACAGTACATACAAATGGAGGATTGAAATTGCATTACACTCAGACCCCAGGTGCTTACAGATAACATAGAATAAACATATATCAAAAAATACAGATAAATACAGTTCTATATATACACAATACAATTTTACAACCAGTGAAATGAACAACAGTGCAGATGAGATAAACAACAGTGCAGCTGAGATAAACACAGTGCAGATGAGATAAACAACAGTGCAGATGAGATAAACAACAGTGCAGATGAGATAAACACAGTGCAGATGAGATAAACAACAGTGCAGATGAGATAAACACAGTGCAGATGAGATAAACACAGTGCAGATTAGATAAACACAGTGCAGATGAGATAAACACAGTGCAGATGAGATAAACACAGTGCAGATGAGATAAACAACAGTGCAGATGAGATAAACAACAGTGCAGATGAGAAAAACTCAGTGCAGATGAGATAAACACAGTGCAGATGAGATAAACAACAGTGCAGATGAGATAAACAACAGTGCAGATGAGATAAACACAGTGCAGGTGAGATGAACACAGTGCAGGTGAGATAACTAACAGTGCAGATGAGATAAACACAGTGCAGGTGAGATAACATCAGTGCAGATGAGATAAACAACAGTGCAATTGAAATAAACAACAGTGCAGATGTGATGTAGTGCAATATGCAAAGCTTATCGGTCTGGTAAAGTGTCAAAGATAGCAGGCTTTTTGTTGACTAAGAGGTAGTTGAAGAGGCACAGACCAATACTGAAGAGGTAGTGAGCAGTACAATGTTCCGTAAGTGACAAGTGCGGGACAGAGTATGATGTGGGAAGGGATGGATGGTTCAGAGTTTAGAGGTGCGTGTGGCAAGGGAGGGGGAGGGAAGACGGGGTCGGAAGGGAGTTTAGCTTCTTGACTGCCTGGTGTATGAAGCTCACCTTCAGTCTACTGGTCCTGGCCTGGAGAGACTTTGCAGTCTCCTCCCTGATGGCAGCAGACTGATGAAGCTGTGTGATGGAAGACAAGTAGTAAAATAAGAACAAGTTGGTCTATTCGTCACTTAAAGAAATTTAATAAAATGAAATTATTTAACTAGGGCTATTTGTATCAGACGTTCCTTAAAACGTTAAAAATGAATGAATGCATTTCAATATGGATATCTGAATACTGACAGAAATCTGACTAAACGCATTTTATAGTCACGATTACAATTACTAAATACTTTATGATTGTCCACAAGCTAACCATTAAACTATCGGTTTGTTAATATGCTACACATAATAAAAACGTATCATTCCAATAACCAATTTTGCTAACAGAAATTAAAATAAATATTCACGTATTCAGTCTTTACGAACCTCGCTCGCGCAGATCCTCCTCTGACAGCCAACGGTCAAGTTAGTTAACATTTAAAAGCCTAACAGGTCAGTGACGTGTATGTCGTATGCTGGTTGTCAATACAACATACATACAACCTAACACGATGGCTCCGGAGTTTGATAACAAGCCAACATTGTGACAGTGTTGTGACAACCTACACCACACAACGTAAAAACATCAACCTGCTGTTTACGTTAATTCATTTTGATAAATGTAAAAATATATATTTTTCTTATGGTTGATAAGATTGTATTAATCTTATGGTTTGTTAATAAAAATGTTTCAAAATTATAAATGTATTTAGTTATTGTGTAAGGTTAGCTAGAAGACAATCACTTTACAACAACAAAAAATCATTGACCGCACCATCTCCCTTGAAATTATTTTACAACTGGACCACTGACTGTGTGTATATGGTGGATTTAACATTCAATAGACTGCTATTATCACAAGTATTGACCTAATTTTTGATAAAATTTCTATGAAATGTTTTTAAATTAAAGTTATTAAGCCCAATGAGTGATTGTTTTCACATCTCTTCTCCATTTATTAGTTGTTAAACAATAGTTTTTAGCAAAGTCTAGTCACGTCATGGTCAGTAAAGTGTCATTTAGTCTCTGTGAGGAGATGTGTATTCCCACCAGGACTCACTTATACAACAATGACAAACCATGGGTTACAAAGAAACCGAGACAGCTTCATCAGGCCAGAGAAGATGCTTATACAAGTGGAGACAAAGTCTTTTATAAACAGCCCAAAAACAAAGGAGATACAAGCAGCTAAGAAAAGCTACTCTGAAAAAAAACAGTTTTCAGCCAACTACCCCGCATCAGTTTGGAAAGGAAAGACATTACCAACTACAAGCCATCATCCCCTCAATCTGTGGGTGATCAACAACTGGCCGACGATCTAAAGGAGAAGCAGAGTTTCACCCACCACACCCGCTCTGACCCCATCTCTGCTTTACCATTAACACCTTTTCTTTATACTCAACCTGCACTTATGATCTGTGAAGGGGACATGTGTCAGCTTTTCCACAAACAAAAGATCAGAAAAGCACCAGACCCAGACAATGTCTCACCCTCCTGCCTGAAAGTCTGTGCGGAGCAGCTGTCAACCATCTTTACAAAGACCTGCATGCTTCAAACGCTCCACTATCATCCAAGTACCGAAGAACTTAATAAAGAACTAAATCTCTGGACTTAATGACTACAGGCCTGTTGATCTAACATCTGTGGTCATGAAGTCATTTGAGAGACTCGTATTGGCTCATCTGAAAACTGCAAATCTTTGATGTAAATTTACAGTATTCTGCTTTATTAATGTCATACAGGGTTGTTTTTGATTGGAAACATTAATGTAATACATCACCTGAATCTGTAAAGGGTCTTTTATTTGTGTATGCTCACCATATTAACAAAACGTTGTGCTTTTGTAAGATAAAGAAAATAAACATGGTGCTCTTTCAGTCTGTCCTGTCTCCGTGAATATTCCCCTGAAATGCGTCAATAAAATAAACTGAAACTGAATATTTGACACACTGACACGAGAAATATATTTATAGAAAGCTTGAAGTGTCTTCTAGACACAACGAACATTGTTACACTGGTGCCGAAACCCGGGAGGAAAGAGGCAGGGTCGGCGTGGTAAAATCCAAAGTATATTTATTTAACTGCAAAATAAGAGTGGCTTCCAAAACGCCAACCAAACATAAATAAACAAAAACACAGCCACGTGGTAGCCTCTCGGTCTGCCTCGGCTGCGCTGCTCATAATCATGACCCCCTTTGCGCCCTCTGTTTTATGTGTAAATTCACATGTAATATATACGATCATGTGTGTCCCTCTCACCTCAATCCTAGTCATTTTCACTGCATTAAACTCTATTGTAAATAAACTACAAACAATTCTTTCTACATTCTTTTTTGTAGCACGTCAGCCACACTCACTGGGACTGAAAGGCTCATTACGCGGGTCTTTATCTTTTAGGTGTGAATATTCATGATCATTTACGCCTCCTTGCATATGCAAAAAGTGTCTTAAAAAGTGTAAGTCAGTATATTGTTTTCTGTGAATGAGTCAGCAAGATGATTTTCACATCATTTTGAAGCAAGAACTCTAGGCTACAAGATCCACTTCTCAAAAGTAGTGTAAATCAATATTCTATATGTGTTTTATGACCTTTTTTTCAATGGCTTGAAAATGTTAGTTTTTATTAACCACGCATAAACATTGTTTTCTCAAAAACACAATAATGTATAAACATGCTGTTCACATATTGTTGTATCCCAGTTTGTGCTGATTACAGTGTTATCAGACTTTAGTGAAAAGTGACCTATTATTTGTCAGATATGGTGACCCATACCCGAAATGTGACCTCTGCATTTAACCCAACCAGTGAATAGTGAACACACACACTTCAAGTCGTGAACACACATACACCGGGGCAGTGGGCAGCTAACACTGCAGCGCCCGGGGAGCAAACGGGGGTAAGGTGCCTTGCTCAAGGACACGTCAGTTGGTAACCTTCTGGTTACGAGTCCGACTCTCTAACCATTAGGCCACAACTGCCCCTAATGGTTTAGCCATTAATATGTTTAGAAGCAACTGAAAAAAGCACAAATATCTGGGCATGTCAAAACTTGGCCACCCTTAGACCCCAGAGGGTTAAAAGAGAAGAAAACTCCTCAGGCTCCTGTCGCTTATAATAATCCTGTACAGTACAGTGTTTATGTCACAACTATTCACTTACTGCTATTAGCTTACTGTGTTGGCCATCATTGTGTGAATGTTGAAGCCATTAACACTGATGCTATAGAGAAAGGTTAGGTCAAGTTTATTATCACAAAAATAATGATAAACATTAAAAAAAACACCAATAAATCTGAGTGACAAACATGTTCAACACAATAGTTTCATAATAATATTGAACTGATTGTTAAAACTATTGTTAAGAATTTCACTGTGATTATACACAAAATTACTGGCTAATAGTTGCATTACTTTTACAGGAATTCACTATAAGAAACTTACAGGAAAATCCTGGAAAGGGACAGTACAATACTGTGATTTATTTTACAGGACATGGCTATTAGTTGCATTACTTTCATAAGAAACTGCTGTCAGGAGACAGTACAGCATTGTGATTTTACAGGAATCAAGTAACCCGGCATCTTCACATTAAAATTGATTAGATTAAATAAATACATCTTTGCTCCTCAGATAACACAAATACTGACAGCATACTGCAGAAACACTATCTAGTGTGCATTAGTTATATAATCTGCCAGAAGGTGGAGCTCTGAATCATTTCAGTCCAGATTCACTTCAGTAGGTTTAAACAAAGCACTTATAAACTGAGTCAGTTATTACAGTGAAAGCTTGTAAGTCATTCTCTCCTATTAGAGAAGATGTTGCTTCTGGTAGTGATTATATTTTCTCTTCTTAAAGGTGAGTGATTTGTAATAATTCAGGAAACATTTTTTACATTTGATCAATTTCTATATGGTTTAATTCAGTCTATCACAGATGATTAATTCAATTGTTTGTTTGTTTAAACAGAGAATGTTGATGCAGATGTGTTGACAGCATTCTTCACAGAGAAACATGTTTTAGCAGGAGACAATGTGACACTGTCCTGCAACTACACAGGCTATGTAGAGAATTTACAGTGGTACCGTCAGTATCCCAGATCCAAACCTGAGCTTCTCATTCTTCACACTGAGCTCAGTGGTCAGTCAAACTTTCGTCTGTATGCCGTGGCTGATAAATACATTAAACGTATGGATCTGAGTATCTCCTCTACACAAGTGACAGATTCAGCTGTGTATTACTGTACCCTGAAGCCCACAGTCACATAAAACACAAACACACTGCACATAAACTTATAACCAGAGAATGATGTATGATTAAAAAACAACTTCACAAAAATCTACAGAAAATATAGAACTAGCCTTTATATGAAGAAAAATACTTTTCTTCTTGATGTAAAACTATAGTTACAACAAAGATTTAATACTGTATAGAGTTCTTTGCGTTCTCTTTACATTCATAAAGTCTTTTCAATCTTGTAGGCAGTATTTTGAACACAAAAGGCTGTTGTGCTTTATCCCATAGATGACATTTGAGTTAAAATCACTATCAAAAACTTGCTTCGAGTAAATGCAAGTCAAGTAAGTGATGTTGATAAAGTTTAACATTAATATAAGTGGGTGGTGCTATAGCTGAAGTGAAAGACAGTGCAGAAGACGAGTGACTTTAACATTTTGACAGAACAACTGTATCACTGCTATAGAGAAATCTAAATAAAACAATGCTGCTGTTCTCTCTGCTCGTCTTTTTTGAGAAACATGTCAGTTCTGGATCAGTACTGGCTGATGAACTGAGAAAGATTCATTTACTCGACTCAGTGTCAACAGAATCATCTGAAATGAATCATCTTGTTGCTATCAAAATCTCACCAGAGTTGAATTAAACAAACCATTTTATTTCAGATGTGTAGGCCATAAAAGATCTGTGAAAATTGTATGTATGTGTGTGTCTATCAATGTCCTTTGCCCGTGTGTCTTGTGTTTGTGTTGAATTCTCCTCTTGACAGATTTAATGTGTTCATCTGTTATTTACAGTTGATGTTCATCTAAGGTTGTGTGACTGTTAATCGGTTGTGGATGTGTTGTGTTTGTTAACAGCAGGTGTTTATCATTATTGAATCATTCATCACTTCATCATCTCATTCACTTCAACACTTTATACACTCTGTAGTGTGCACACTGAGCAGTGTTCATTTATTCTGTAACTTCTGTAATCTCAGTGTCAAAGCATCAAGATGACTCAAGTTGAGTGAACGAGGCTTTTTCAAAGTTTATTTTCTCCTCTCCTTTTTACTCTCATCAGTTTTTTATTGAAATGTGTTGGTAAGATAAACTGCTTTTATTTCTAAGCAAAGCTGCTCTTTTATTATTTACTGTGATTATTTGATAATATTAGTTTATCGCTTAATAAGTTATTGTTTGGTTTATCTGAGTTTATATTCTGTATTCTCAGGACATTCTTCAGGATGCAGAAGCAATACATCATCTGTCAGGGGATGTAAACAGAGTTGTTGTTGGAAATGTTATCATGTTTTGTAGTTATAAGGATTTCACTTCTACTGTACAGAATTTTAATTTAACCCAATGCTTGAGTTTTACTTCTTGTGATTAAACCATGGGTTGAAAATAATCCAGCATTTTTAGAGTTTATGGTTTTTGAATGTTGCACCAATTTTTGAGAATTACTTACATTTACTAATAAATAAAAATAAAATAAAAGGAATAAGTTGTACAAACAGTAGCTTAATTCATATGTATGAATTCAAACAGTACTGAGTTAATATATGAGGTCTCACATTACTTTTATTTTATTCATATATGTTAACTGACTGTGATGCTGAGGCTTAAATAAATGTGGCAACTGCTTTATTTTATGAATAATAATAACTTTATTTATTTTTTTAAATCATTATTTTTACAATAATGTCAATACTTTACATTTATGGGCATAAATAATTAAATTACTTTGATATTTGTTTTTTTTATTCCTATAAAGCATATTAGCCAACATACAGATTTAAGTATTTTAATACAGAGAAGTATTTTCTCCAATTTGTTAATATTTAACACACGTGCTTTTTGTCAAACAATATCTAGTGTGGACTGGTTATATGATTTTCCAGAAGGTGAAGCTCTGAATCATTTCAGTTAGTTTTACTTTAAACAAAACATACAGTTATTCTGAGTCAGTATGAGAAAAATCCTCCTTACACTTCTAGTTAGTAAATCCAGTACAGTAATGTCACAATAATTCACTTATTACTGCTATTAGCAAAACATTTTCTATCTGACAACAGAAAATATAGATGTAAATTAAGATGATAAAAGCCTTTTGTTTTTGTCAGAATGCCTGAATGTTTTCTGTATTGGCCATCACTGTGTGAATGCTGCAACCATTAACACTGATCAAGTACTTTGTAAATAGTCAAAGTCAAGTCAAAGTCAGCTTTATTGTCAATTCTGCCACATGTATAGAGGATTGAAACTGCATTACTCTCAGACCCTAGGTGCTTACAGATAACACAGAATAGAAATATATCCAAAAATATATATATCAAAAATACAGATAAATACACACAATACAACTTTAGAAGCAGGGAAATATAACAAGATAAATGTGCAAACAGTGAAATAAACAACAGTGCAGATGAATAGTTGTTGTTTTCCATCTTTAATCATTCATAAAATTCACATGTCTTATGAAAACATGCATAATTGTTTCATTTAATAACAATAGTGTCTAGGGATTTACTACAACATTTCGGAGTAATTTAATGTGCAAAAAATTTCATCAGCAATGTTGGAAAAAATAAAGTGTTCGGCTAATTTAAACGGTCAATAGGTGGCGACACAATTTAGTGCTTTATTGACATGACACTTTTATTGAAAATACCTAGTGTATAGTGCAAACTTATAAAAGGCATAATATCATTTTATCAGAAGTTTATTTTTATCACTTTATTATATAAAAACTTACAAATGTAGTCTTCACAGATCACATGTGGAAATATCACGATCAGCAAAGAGGTCCACGCGGCCATTCCTTAGCCCCGCCCCCAGGGGAAGCCAATTAAATTGTAAGTCCCGCCCCCAACTAGTGAACATATAACACGAGCTGCTGTTTAAAAGAGGAGACAAACTGATTTAAGTTGTCGGGACAAACATCATATACAAGACACAGAGAATGAGCCTGTGAGAACTGCTGGATAAGATCTATAAAACAGGTTAGTACACTTTATTCATGTTATTAATGTGATGGGATGTGCTCTGAATATTTCACTGTATGAGTTACTTCGGCAATGGAGCATTTACTCTAAATAAATTACACTTTACTACACACAAACAATGAAAAATCATTACCTGTTGAACACAAAAGAAGATATTTGAAGGAATGTTAACAATTTTCAGGGTACCATTGACTACCATAATAGAAAATATTATTGTATATTTGTGTTCTTTTGAACACGAAAGAAGAGATTTTGAGGCAAACTGTTCTAGGACACCTTGAATTGTCATTTTTACCTACTATGGCAGTCGACGGTGTCACAGAACTGAAAATTGCAAAAACTCTTCCAAATCTTCCTTTGTGTTCTGCAGAACAAAGTAATTTATATACAGGTTTGGAACAATGTGAGGGTGAGTAAATGATGACAGAATTTTCAATTTGGTTGAATTATCACTTTAAAGATTGCTGAGTCCAATCAGTTTTTTATAAACATTTGTTTTATAAACGTTTGTTTTGTTGTCCCAACAAGATTAATCTTCACAAACATATCTACATAACACTATGAAGGGTTAAACTTGATATCAGTTAGCTCTTTCTGATGTGACCATTCACTTATTAGCATTATTCATCAAGCTACAGCATGTATGTATTTATAGATGTGTAAATCATTGGGGATAAAAGCTTTGACTTGTTCTCATTGTGGAAAAGGATTCGACAGCAAAGGACGCCTTGTGGCTCACATGAGAATCCACAACAGAGAAACTTCTGCCACCTGTCCCAGATGTGAAAAATGTTTTCCAAGCAAAAAAACACTTGCAATTCACAATGAAGAGTGTCCGTATATAAGTACTCAGTGTGGAAAGAGTTTCAAGGAAATTTTAAAGTGCACATGAGAATTCACACCGGAGAGAAACCACACACATGTGTTCAGTGTAAAAAGAGTTACCCAAGAAAAAATGCTCTTGTGTACCACATGAGAGTTCACACTGGTGAGCAATACACATGTACTGAGTGTGAAAAGAGTTACAAAAGCATAGGTGGTCTTACAGAACACATGAGAATTCACACTAGAGAACGGCCGTATTGAAGGAGGCCTTAAAATTCACAAGAGACTTCACTCTGGAGAAAATGTTAATTTCATTGAATCAGTATCACTTTAGCACCTGCTATTAATGTTGAAAAAAATGTTGAAATTTCAACAAATCACCATTTTTGTGATCAGTGTTTGCTTTAGTTTGGCTCTTGACTGGTTGTATTGTCACGTTTGTTTTAATGTGTGGCGTAGTATATCAATAAAAAAATTGTTTGGGGGGTATTGAGTTGATTTGCAGATCCCATCTGGTTTGAGTGCTAAGCTGTTGATCCTGGAAGAATATAAACTCAACAGTCAACCAGATGAAATCAGTGAATCAATATACAAGATTACAGTGTTTTTTAACAACCACCAACCAACATTATTCGATTAGTTTCTTGTTTGCATTTTCAGAACATATGTGCTTTAAAAGCATGTGCACAGCTCCAGAGCTAATGTTTTAGGGTACGTTTTACTCAAAATTTAATTGTTGTTAATTATTAATGTTAATAAATAGGTAGAATGTAATTTTTTTATAAATTCGACTATAACTAATATCTTTAAGTAAAATCGAACTGAGTTTGATCAGTTGTTTTTATCAAACATATTTTTTAAGTTGCCATTATTACTCTAAACAAATAGGTAGTGGGTAAAATGTACCCATTCTTATTTTTTAAACTTGCTAACTAATATAGTTAGTTAAGTAAAATATAACTGATTTTAATGGGTTGTATTAGAATTATTTTTACAGTGTGGGTGGAGTTTCTCCAGCAGAAGAAAATCAAAGACACAACAGAGACATTACTCACACTTTCATGAACACAACTACTGCAAACATTGCAATTTGCAAAATCAAAACTATGTTACTCATTTTCTCTATTTTAATATTTGTCCTAAGCTGTGGTAAGTAGTGTTAGTCCAATTTTGCATCTCAAATGTAATATTAATTTTTCAGTTACAGTTTTGCATTGCTTGATTTTTAAAGCCTTTTTGTTATTATTTACAGGTGAAGCTAATGTGAATTCCATCAGACCAGACAATACATCTGTGTGTATAACTGAAGGACACAACATCGTCCCTACTTAGTAAAATAAATCAATAAACTTGTAGTTAGCTAAAATAAGTCAATAAAAAAATAAACGTTAGCTAAAAGTAAATAAATAATACAAGTAGGCCTAAATAAAAAAAATAAACTTGTAGTTAGCTTAAATAAGTCAATAAAAGTCTAAAATAAAGTTAGCTACTGCCTAACACTGATCGCTACATCTACATGATGTAGTTGTGCTTTAGTTTACATTTAAAACATTCTGAGCATTGTTGCGTCATGTGATTACGTACCACTGACGCGCGTGTTTCAGTGATTTGTTGACAATCTGAGCGCGAGCGACGATCATCTGAGCAAGTGACTGCAGTCAGTCAGAAAAACGGTCGACATTTGTAAAGTTTGACGGGTTAAACATGTTTTCAGCTCCAGTGATAAAGACAGCAGGACACTTCAAAAGCACTCAGCTGATTTCAGATATTCAAGTTGCGGTCAGTACGGCGTCGATGACCGAAGGTGGAGTGAACATAACGCGGAGAGATTCTGTGGAGAACAACACCCCACCAGGTTAAGTGACTAAATTATATATGAAGTCAAGTAATAATTTTCCTATTATTCATTTGAAATGACAAACGACGAGTCAGATTTGATAAAAAAAAAAATACAGTTCGTTGCCGTTAACATAAATCAATGTTTTAAAATTGTTTCGATACTAAAAGTGGTACTTTATACCTAATTCATCTTTTGTCCAAATCTGCAAAAACACAACACTTAATGTTACTAAAGGTTTTCAGTCATCATACTGATCGATCACATGTCAATATTATGTTAATTTTGTTGATATTCATGTGAGGTCTCTCTTCATGTTTTTAAAGGATGGTTTATTTTCATTTTTAAAGCATGATTTTCATATTAAGTGAATTGTCACATCCATAATGGTTAATATTCCTTATAAATGTCCACATGAAAATGAAAATATGAGAACTGTTTTATGAAGAGCAATCCTTCTCCATTTGTATTGCATCTGGTTTGTGTTTAAAATGTTAAATTGGTGCGATTACACACATCCTGTGTGACTGCAACAATATAATCCCAATGACATCTACAATGTTCTTACAGATTTTGTTACACATACATTTTTATAAACTAGTGAAATATATATTTTAAGACAAAGCTGCCTACATTCTGATAATAATTGTCCAGTTTACAGAATACAAACATGTACATATTTTGATTTGCTTATCGTTCTTCGAGTCATAAATGTGTTTCTCTCTTTCTTTTTTTAGGAACAAGAACAAAGAAGGTCATCCGTGATTTTTTCCAAAAATTATGGCGGGTTATCAGACATGTCTGCTTCTGCATCTACATTAAAGACAAGGACTTCTCTGATCCCCAGCCTGGTCCATCTTGGGCTTGGCCAATGGAGGGTCAAGGGTCAGCTGCTCGAGAGAATGATGATCAGTCAGCATCAGTATCAGGCCCATCCAGTCCAGAGACAGCAGACACAAAAACTAAACAGGTGGCCGAACCTGAGGTGGCGAAGCCCGAGTCATCTCATAGCGCTCAGGCTGAATCTGTTTCAGTCTCAGGCCTTTCTTCTCCAAGAAAAGCCAAAACCAAAAGAAACAATTGCAAAGGTGCTAGATCTGATTCATCTGCATCCCAACCGATCACAGATGAGCCAGCTGTGCCCAAGCAGTCGAGCGAGCCAGAGTCTTCACCTGTTGACACACATGTGACTGTAACCGACCCTGTTAATGGTGAGTCTGCTTTCATCATTTCATTCTCATCTTCTAGATGATTTATCCTTTGAATGAAAAATGATGTGGTTACAACACTGTTACTTCCTGTAGGACAGCATCTAATACATAACATTTTAAAGGTCAATTCCATGCTAACCTAATCTAACCATGAAGAAAACACTTAATGTTACTAAAGGTTTTCAGTCATCATACTGATCGATCACATGTCAATATTATATTTATTTTGTTGATATTCATGTGAGGTCTCTCTTCATGTTTTTAAACGATGGTTTATTTTCATTTTTAAAGCAATATTTTCATATTTAGTGAATCGTCGCATTCATAATGGTCAATATTCTTCATAAATGTCCACATGAAAATGAAAATATGAGAACTGTTTTATGAAGAGCAATCCCTCTCCATTTGTATTGCATCTGGTTTGTGTTTAAAATGTTAAATTGGGTGCAATTACACACATCCTGTGTGACTGCAACAATATAATCCTGATGACATCTACAATGTTCTTACAGATTTTGTTACACATTCATTTTTATAAACTAGTGAAATATATATTTTAAGACAAAGCTGCCTACATTCTGATAATAATTGTCCAGTTTACAGAATACAAACATGTACATATTTTGATTTGCTTATCGTTCTTTGAGTCATTAATGTGTTTCTCTCTTTCTTTTTTAGGAACAAGAAAAAGGAAGGTTATCCGTGATTTCTTCCAGAAATCATGGCGGGTGGTCAGACGTTCCTGCCGCTGGATCTACATTAAAGACAGGGACTTCTCTGATCCCCAGCCTGGTCCATCTTGGGCTTGGCCAATGGAGGGTCAAGGGTCAGCTGCTCGAGAGAATGATGATCAGTCAGTATCAGTATCAGGCCCATCCAGTCCAGAGACACCAGACACAAAAAGTAAACAGGTGGCCGAACCTGAGGTGGCAAAGCCCGAGTCATCTCATAGCGCTCAGGCTGAATCTGTTTCAGTCTCAGGCCTTTCTTCTCCAAGAAAAGCCAAAACCAAAAAAAACAATTGCAAAGGTGCTAGATCTGATTCATCTGCATCACAACCGATCACAGATGAGCCAGCTGTGCCCAAGCAGTCGAGCGAGCCAGAGTCTTCACCTGTTGACACACATGTGACTTTAACCGAGCCTGTTAATGGTGAGTCTGCTATTCATCATTTTATTATCATCTTCTAGATGATTTATCCTTTGAATGAAAAATGATGTGGTTACAACACTGTTACTTCCTGTAGGACAGCATCTAATATATAACATTTTAATGGTCAATTCCATGTTAACCTAATCTAACCATGAAGAAAACACTTAATGTTACTAAAGGTTTTCAGTCGTCATACTGATCGATCACATGTCAATATTATATTTATTTTGTTGATATTCATGTGAGGTCTCTCTTCATGTTTTTAAACGATGGTTTATTTTCATTTTTAAAGCATTATTTTCATATTTAGTGAATCGTCGCATTCATAATGGTCAATATTATTCATAAATGTCCACATGAAAATGTAAATATGAGAACTGTTTTATGAAGAGCAATCCCTCTCCATTTGTATTGCATCCGGTTTGTGTTTAAAATGTTAAATTGGGTGCAATTACACACATCCTGTGTGACTGCAACAATATAATCCTGATGACATCTACAATGTTCTTACAGATTTTGTTACACATACATTTTTATAAACTAGTGAAATATATATTTTAAGACAAAGCTGCCTACATTCTGATAATAATTATCCAGTTTACAGAATACAAACATGTACATATTTTGATTTGCTTATCGTTCTTCGAGTCATTAATGTGTTTCTCTCTTTGTTTTTTAGGAACAAGAAAAAGGAAGGTTATCCGTGATTTCTTCCAGAAATCATGGCGGGCGATCAGACGTTCCTGCCGGAGCATCTGCGTTAAAAACAAGGACTTCTCTGATCCCCAGCCTGGTCCATCTTGGGCTTGGCCAATGGAGGGTCAAGGGTCAGCTGCTCGAGAGAATGATGATCAGTCAGTATCAGTATCAGGCCCATCCAGTCCAGAGACAGCAGACGCAAAAAGTAAACAGGTGGCCGAACCTGAGGCGGCGAAGCCCGAGTCATCTCAAAGCGCTCAGGCTGAATCTCTTTCAGTCTCAGGCCCTTCTTCTCCAAGAAAAGCCAAAACCAAAAGAAACAATTGCAAAGATGCTAGATCTGATTCATCTACATCCCAACCGACCACAGATGAACCAACTGTGCCCAAGCAGTCGAGCGAGCCAGAGTCTTCACCTGTTGACACACATGTGACTGTAACCGAGCCTGTTAATGGTGAGTCTGCTTTCATCATTTTATTTTCATCTTCTAGATGATTTATCCTTTGAATGAAAAATGATGTGGTTACAACACTGTTACTTCCTGTAGGACAACATCTGATACATAACATTTTAAAGGTCAATTCCATGCTAACCTAATCTAACCATGAAGAAAACACTTAATGTTACTAAAGGTTTTCATACTGATCGATCACATGTCAATATTATGTTGATTTTGTTGATTTTCATGTGAGGTCTCTCTTCATGTTTTTAAAGGATGGTTTATTTTCATTTTTAAAGCATCATTTTCATATTTAGTGAATCGTCACATTCATAATGGTTAATATTCCTCATAAATATCCACATGAAAATGAAAATATGAGAACTGTTTTATGAAGAGCAATCCCTCTCCATTTGTATTGCATCTGGTTTGTGTTTAAAATGTAAAATTGGTGCGATTACACACATCCTGTGTGACTGCAACAATATAATCCCAATGACATCTACAATGTTCTTACAGATTTTGTTACACATACATTTTTATAAACTAGTGAAATATATATTTTAAGACAAAGCTGCCTACATTCTGATAATAATTGTCCAGTTTACAGAATACAAACATGTACATATTTTGATTTGCTTATCGTTCTTCGAGTCATGTGTTTCTCTCTTTCTTTTTTTAGGAACAAGAAAAAGGAAGGTCATCCGTGATTTCTTCCAGAAATCATGGCGGGTGATCAGACGTTCCTGCCGCTGCATCTACGTTGAAGACAGGGATTTCTCTGATCCCCAGCCTGGTCCATCTTGGGCTTGGCCAATGGAGGGTCAAGGGTCAGCTGCTCGTAAGAATGATGATCAGTCAGCGTCAGTATCAGGTCCATCCAGTAGGTAAGTAAACATACTGCTCACAGGTCAGCTGTACTTTCATATTGATACAGTTTTATAATAATAATGACGACCAACCAGAAGCACTGAGAATAACACATTACACACTTCCATATTTATCCTCATTCATAATTGCTTAACATAAATAATCCTGCTTAACTTATATTGCTTATCTTATATTCACATCATCCAAGTGGATGCTACACACTGGTTGGTGGGTGGGGAGAGAGCCCTGGTATGACTGTAAAGCGCTTTGGCTGTACAGTTGTACATAGAAAAGCTCCATATGAATGCTTCAGTCATTCATTTATTTATTCATTTTATAAATATATATATGTATATACTCTAAACATCTAATCATTTTCTCTTTATGTTATAGGAAAGCTTCACCCCAATCACGAAAAATGGGAAAGGTATAGTATAGGTGTAGTATAGGTGAGTACTCTTTACTTGTTTACATTCCATCCAGTAGAATAACTAGTGTTATATAATAATCTGCTATTGTAAACTGACCTAGTACTTAATGTAACTTTACACTTAATGTATTACTTAAATATAACTTCAAACTTATTATATACTTAAATACTTAAAAATAATTTAATATAAACTTTTTATGTATATTTTACATACATAATGCATAGATTAGTTAGCTAGATGGGTTAGATAGGTGGTTAGATTGATAGGTTAGGTTTAGATAGATGGGTTGATAGTTTAGATGGAGTGATAAATTAGACGGGTAAGATAGGTTAGTTGATAGGTTGATTGGGTTAGGTCGGTAATAGGTTAGTTGGGTTAGGTAGGTGGTTTCAAAGTTTAGATGGGTTAGATAGGTGGGTTGATAGGTTAGACCGGTAAGATAGGTTGGGTTAGATAGGTGGATAATGGGTTAGAATGATTTGATAGGTGGGTTGATAGTTTAGATGGGTTAGATAGGTAGTGATGGGTTAGATGGCTTAGATACGTGGGTTGATAGGTTTGAAGGGTTAGATAGATGGGTTGATCGTTTATATGGGTTAGATAGGTGGGTTGATAGTTTAGGTACTTTGATAGTTTGAATGGGTTATATAGGAAGTGATAGGTTAGATGGTTTAGATAGGTTGGTTGGGTTAGATAGGTGGGTAGATGGGTTATAGGTTAGATGGCTTAGATACGTCGGTTGATAGTTTAGCATGGTTAGATAGATGGGTTTATCATTTAGATGGGTTAGATAGTAGAGATCGACTGATATGTGTTTTTCAGGGCCGATGTCGATACCGATTATTACAGAGTAGGCCGATAACCGATATTTTTAAATGATATATAAGTCTGGTGTAAAATTTAAAATTATGTCCTGTATTGTAGTTAAACAGCTTGGCGAATGGTAAGTATCATTTCTATGTTAAGTATGTGTAATAACATCTTTCATATTTTTTTTCTAGATTAGCTGCTAAATTTCATTAAAACAATGTTCATTATAACATTTAAAACATTGCTTTATTAGACCATTGCTTATTTATTGCACTGCAGTGTATTTTGCCTCTTTCTGTGTTTTCTTTTCTCATGTAAAGCTGCTTGGAAACAATACACATTGTAAAAAGCACTATATAAAAAATGAATTGAATAAATGAATTATTTTTTGATGACTTAAACTTTGCATACATAATCTTATGTATGTAATCATAATCTTGAACATCAATGGATTAACTAGCACAATTTGAATTTATATAACAAGTGTAAATAATTTAATTGCTTTCATAGCTTCATTGTGTATGTTGTTGAAAAGACTGCAAATGTTTTCATGAAACTATAACATTAATACCATATTATAGGCACACTTTTAATAGTTCAATAGCCTATTCCTTAAGTATATAGTCGCCAAGACAGGCATTTAAGCATATCTGTGTGTGTATCTGAACATTTATGTGTAATAAATAAGTCGCGAAAAATAACTCAATCTGTCACTTGTTGCGAGCATCTTGAGATGCGGCTGTGTGCGCGTGCACGAGAGCACTGACTGAAGACCGAAGTGTCGGAGTTCTTTATGCTTTAAAATGGCTTGTATTTTTGAAATGGCATGACAATGACATGCAAATGCCAGCTCGGTCAACTGCCCGAAACGCGTGCTAAACTCTTGTATTGCAGTGTCCAGCTCGCTTGCAGAGCGAAGTTATTGCATAGCCCACTATGTGAATATAATCATAAATCCTGCGAAACCGGCAAGAAACCCGTAATCCTGCGCGAAATTCAGGCCCTGATTATATTTAGGTGTTTTGCAACTTCAGTGTAGTGAATTGTGATTTATTGCAACGTCTGATACTGCCTTACCTTTGAGAGGCATTAATCTGAACTTGCATCTCCAGTAAGCATGTGCTCTTGGTGTGAGTGCAAACTTCCAGTGTCTTCAGCCTCCCGCGTTGATTGGTCGGAGTCGTGACTCCCAACAAATCAGAGGGGCGGTGGGCGGGCATTGCTCTACTGACTAAAGTGCCCTGTTCCGTGTTCCGACCGCTCTCACTCCTTGGCTGCATCAGAGTCAAATAGCGCATTTTAAAATGAAATTACATTATCAGCAAATCGGCTTTTAAAACTGCCGATGTCGATAATCGGGAAAATGCTTAATATCGATGTCGATAATCGGCCAGGTCGATAATCGGTCGACCCCTATTAGATAGGTTAGACAGGTTAGATAAATGGGTTGATTGTTTAGATGGGTTAGGTTAGGTAGAAGGGTTGATAGTTTAGATGGATTGATAGGTTGATTGGGTTAGATAGGTGGGTTATAGGTTAGATGGGGCAGTTGTGGCCTAATGGTTAGAGAGTCGGACTTGTAACCAGAAGGTTGCCGGTTCGATTCTCAGTACCTTACCCCCGTTTGCTCTCCGGGTGCTGCAGTGATAGCTGCCCACTGCCCCGGTGTATGTGTGTTCACGACTTGAAGTGTGTGTGTTCACTATTCACTGGTTGGGTTAAATGCAGAGGTCACATTTCGGGTATGGGTCACCATATCTGACAAATAATAGGTCACTCACAGATGGGTTGATAGTTTAACTCAACTCAAGTTTATTTATATAGCGCTTTTTACAATTTGCATTGTTGCAAAGCAGCTGTACATGATACAAAATGACTATAAGCAAAGCATTCAATGTGTAAAAAGGAAAGTAAGAACAACAAACTGAAAAAAAAAATACACCCCAGATTCACAAACCACCAAAATGTAAGAACATGTAAGAAAACACTTGCACACAACACAGACATACGCACACAAGTCCATACCCACCTATATACAAAACAGACGCACAAGACACATGCACTGACACATAGAAGATATAGGAAAGAGAAACATAAATAAAATCCTATATGGAGTATTAAATGAATTAAATAAATTATGAAGAATGATTACATTTAAAGTGATATTAGAAATACAAAAACTTTACATTCTAAAGCTGATGTCAGCAGCCCCCCCACTCGGGCAAATAGTGCAAAACAATGGCAAGGAACCCAAAACTCCAGTGGAAAAAACCCCTCAGGAGAACCCAGACCCAACCAGGGGAACCAGTTGCCCTCTGGCACAAACTGCAGCATCTCTACATGCTCGACAGTGCTTGCACAACTAGGCTAAAATAAAATTGAATAGTAGATATAGGTGTACGATTATCATTAATATTCCTGTAGCTAGTTGCAGTTTTGTAGTGAAGACTTGTCGGGTCGCCGCTGCCCTCTTTCAGCTCTAACATCTGGTCAGGAATTTGATGTCTTTAACCCTCTTAACCTCATGACCATTTATGTGGAGGGGTAGTGGTGTCGTTTTCCTGGTTCTTCTATAGTCCACAATGATCTCCTTTGTTTTAGTGGTATTCAGAACTAGGTCACTATCCACACGCCATTCAACCAGATGTTGAACCTCCTCTCTGTAGTGTGTCTCGTTGTTTTCTGATATCAGTCTCACTATTGTGGTGTCGTCAGCAAACTTCACTATAGTGTTAGAGGAGTGGATGGGTTTGCAGTCAGGTGTGAGTAGGGTGAAAAGGAGCTGGGCTAAGGACACAACCCTGTGGTGCTCCTGTATTCAGAGTGAAAGTGGATGACGTGTGATTGCCCACCCTAACATTCTGTGGTCTGTTTGTGAGTCCAGAATTCATAAACAGAGCGTGGAAGTTAATCTCAGATTGCTCAGCTTGTACACCAGTTTATGGGGCACTATTGTGTTAAATGCAGAACTAAAACATATGTGTTGGGATGCTCCAGATGTAATAAGCTAATGTGAAGTGCCATTGAGATTGCATCCTCTGTTGATCTATTCCTGCAATTCCGGCGAACTGATGGCTGTCCAGATCAGTGGGGATGGTGGCTTTGATGTAAGAAAGTACAAGCCTCTCAAAGCACTTCATAGCAATTGGAGTCAAATCAACTGGCCGATAGTCGTTCAAACACTTTACTGTTTGTTTTTTCGGCAACGGAACAATAGTGGTGGATTTGAGGCATGTAGGCACTATAGCCAGCTGCAGAGACAGGTTAAAGATATTGGTAAACACCCCGGCTAGTTGATCAGCGCATGACTTCAATGTGCGGCCTGGTATCCTGTCTGGTCCTGGGGCCGGTTGCACCAGCTGTGCGTAAGTTACAACTTAGCCTATAGTTTTGACTTAAATGGGCACCAAGTTACAACTTACGTACTACTAAATATTTTTGCGTTGCACCATTCAGCTTAGTTGAAGCGTAATGTTAGGTATAATCTAAATATTTACGGAAGCCTCCCATCAGGAGTAACTGTAGGAATAAAATAGCAGACTTACTGAACTAATTTAATTAAGCTCTTGTTTCACTCGACATTCTTCAATGCTTTTAACATGTGATAATGCTGCACTTACCTTTTAAAATAGAGAACATTATGTGATGATGTTACCTAGTGCGCCTCCGTGTGTGTATCTGCCTGTGTTGTGTATGTCCAAATAAAATCATTTTCTTTTTATTTCATCGGCGGTTGCCAGTAAAATAAAATCACCCATATTACATGTCATTTATTATGATTTTATCATGCTGTATTATTTTTAATCAGCATTTGTTTATTTATCTTGTTTATTTTGAAATATTTAATTCCTTCAAAGTTCCTATTATGTTATTAATGATTAAGTAGTATTCTATTTTATAAAAATGTATTTTTACAGTTATTATGTGAGGTAAAATAAGTTTAAATCAAGAACGTTTTGATTTCAACACCACTTTTTCTCATGAATTTAAAGGCTGCTATTGGACTATTGAAGGTAAACTTCATAGTATGCGACTATGCATTACTTTACGGAGAGCTTACGAACTACTAGCTACGTTCTGCCTTGAGTACAAATGGTGCAACCGAAAAAAGTACACAGTTAGTTATAAACTAGCTAGTAGTTACTAAGCCTCTAGTTGGGACTTTACGTTCCAGTATAAGTAAGAACTTACGAACGGCTGGTGCAACCCTACCCTGATGCTTTGTTGATGTCAATCCTTCTGAGAGTGGATCTCACCTGATGACATTCAAAGGCGAATGGCGACATTTCTCTGGATGATGGTGCTCAGGAAGTGTGGTGTCATTGCTGGTCACTGTGGTGCTGTTTTTGTAGTCCGTTGGGGCTTTTATGCCTCTCTACATGGTGCAGGGGTTGTTATTTCTGAAGTAGCCTTCTATGCGCTGCTGGTATTTGTGTTTGGCTTTTTGAATGCTTTTCTTCAGATCTCTTCGGGCATTACTGCAAGCCAACCTGTCCCTTGACCTGTAGGCAGCATTGCTTGCCCTAAGCCGAGACTGCACATTCCTGTCAAGCCATTGTTTTTGGTTTGGGAACATCCTTCTGGTTTTGGAGGTTAGCACAGTGTCAGTGCAGAAAGCTATGTACACTGTAAAAATGAAAGGTTCTCTGAGGAACCATTTGGGGTTCCTCACATCGCCACACCGGCGGAACCCTCAGAGGAAACTCAAGGAACCGTTTCACGGAGGGCGGTTCTCTGAGGAACACTCAAGGCTTTTTAAGAAGCCCTTTTATTAAAATCGTCTGGAACCACCTTTTCATGGTTTATCCTATTCACTGTATTTTAATAAGCAGTAATACTAAAACCAAATACAAAGCAAACTGTTTCTTGATAAACAACAATTTACATTGAATTTACATTTACATTTATCGCTTCACATACAGTAAATATAAAGTATATAATTAGGACAAAAAGAGAATGGAGCTGTGCCTGTTGGCCTTAGGTGTCTCAGGCTGTGCAAGGATGAGCATCAGGGTGGGCTGAAGCTGGGTTGTTGGCCTTGGGTGTCCCTGCCGGGAATAAGACATGGTGACAAAAAGAGGGATTTATCTATAACATCTCACAAAACATCACATTTATTCATTTAACACTTCACAAATTGGTTTACAATAATAACAATAAACAAAATATTACAATATCACTGCTTTGGTCTATGGTTAATAAGGAGTATAATATTTATAACAATAACTGTAATAATCCAATTTTAAACTTTATTCAGATTTTTTCATTGTCAAAGAGTACTTTTACATATTACAAATAATATAATAATAAAAACTGATAATGTGCAATATTATAATAAATATAATAGCCTACTTACATTTTTTTGCTGCTCAACAAAACATGTTAATTGAAAAATATTGAAAGTTTTGAGGAAAAAGACAAAAACACAACTGAATATCATTAAAAAATATAAAGTACATTGCAGACAATTTATGTAACATGGATGGGGAAACAATTTAACACAAACAACAAGAACAACAATTAGTTATTAAAAAATAAAGTGCTACATTAATTAAAAGTCAACATAATAATAGTTAAAAGGGACTTAAAGTTATTGTTTGTGATTTAACAATAACAGTTACCCTGTTAACCCCACAAATGTTTGTTAGCATCTCGGCTAAATCAAGCGCTGTCTAAGTTACACTGGTCCTGTTACTAAATAAAGAGTTAAAACGTATAAGAGTATACGTGTATATAAATAGTATATAGTTAATATATTTGTTTAAATATTTTGACTTTACTCACCTCTTATGGGACAGTCATACAAACAGGTTGTCATGTTGAGGAAAGAGTCGTTATTTTGAAACCCCGCCTGTCGCGCGAGCTGAACACACGTAGCGCGTCCGCCTCGTACCGCAGACAGATGTTTGATCAGTCAGACCGATCGACGGATGACATGAACAGTGTGAGCTGTGAGCTGAACTGACTGCTCAATATGCTTTAGAAATGCTTTTCTAATGCCGTATATATTTTGTCATGTGGTGATCTGTCTGTGCAGACCTGGGAAAGTTCAACACACAGACCAATGTTGAAGTCACCTGTCCTACACTGCCACAATGGGCGGGACTGCACTATTAACACAGTAAATAGGGAAGCTGCACTTTGTTTAGACGGAAAGCACAACAACGTTTACATTTTTTTTTTACAGATTTCAGTGAATTAGGATCTATGTGTAGGCTACAATAAAAATGTTTTGTCTTCATTTTTTATATTCTCAATAGTAGGAAGAATGAAATAATTCAAAATCTCAAGGTTGCTGAGAAAGAATGTTTACAATAATGTTTAGCCTTTTCTAATCATGTGCATGATTTTTAAATATATGTTCATAGATGGACCAAAAAACTAACTCTGTACTGTAAAAACTCCAATTAATGAAATGTTGGAAGGGCAAAAATATATAAGTTGAACCAATATTCTTGTTTGGGTTTAGTTAAGAAGACATATTATTTTAAGTCTGCATAAATCTATTTTTAAAACAATAAATGTAGGGTTATTTTTAAATGCAGTCAACATTCAGAATGGCTAGTGTTGACTGAACTAATTAAGACAAATCTGGTCCATATGTGGACTTATGACAGCTGTTTCCTTCCCAACAGCAAAATGCTCATAATAGTACTGTTATTTGGCTCTGACGTCTCTGTGGCGTTCAAACATGGGATTTAATTCATTTTGGCTATCTCTAACCGGCAATATTTGATCTCATGAATCTATTATTTGTCCCTGGGCAAATCGTTTTGACTGAGGGTAAAGATAAGTTTCCTAACTTTATATTTTTATTTAACTTTGTACTGATGCTCTGCCTTGTACTTTTGACT
Organism: Oreonectes daqikongensis; assembly: GCA_026939265.1. NCBI lineage: Eukaryota > Metazoa > Chordata > Actinopteri > Cypriniformes > Nemacheilidae > Oreonectes > Oreonectes daqikongensis. The sequence goes on from JAOTQM010000003.1 coordinate 1,429,149, forward strand.
AAATTATTCCTATTGTACAAACTTCTTATACTTAATAATTAAAGGATTATGTTTTATATCATATTTTAACTAGGATTGCACTTAATTAATATTGCAATTGAGTGATGCATCAAGTAGGCTACTCTGCTGTTCCATTTGTTATAACCGGACTGCGTCCTGCTCGCAAGTTTGAACTCCAGAGCTGAAGGAGCGGATGGAGAAATAGTCCCAATACCATAACTATTTAAATAAACCTTCTTCTAAATATATCCGTGTGTGTGTGTGTGTGCGTGCGTGCGTTTTGAATTTAAAATGGCTTTAGTCGGAAGGATCTGGATCACAGGTCATTTGGGATCAATCCGCACGTAACTGCCGGAATCACTTGCCACAAGTTGCAGCCGTTTTCTCAAGTTCACGTCAGGTAAGTACATAAATGTTAATTTTATACTATATTAATTGACAAAGACACAAATACTCTATGTTTTTGTGAAGATATATATAAAGGTGTGTTATATGTTATGTTTCCGAGGTAAAGTGGAGCTATTTTAGTTAAGATAGCCTAGGCATAGTGTTTACATCTTACACATTTACATTTATTCATTTGGCAGAGGCTTTTATCCAAAGCGACTTACAATTGAGGAAAACAGCAAGCGATTCGTCTAAGTAAGCAATATTCACGAGAGGTGCTAGTAATACAAGGTTTCAAATACAACGTCAAGATAGTATAAGCAAGTATATAGAGAACATTAGGAAAGGAAAAATAGAGGTAGAATTTTTTTTTTTTTCTTGTCTTATATGTCTGAGGGAAATTTGGCCTAACTTAACGTTATTTCAGGGTCGGGAACAAAGTCTTTCCCCTTTCACAGTCAAGCTGTAATATACTAAACGTTTTATATTTAATGGCGTGTTGTATCATATTTTTTTGTAAAGTGAAGATATGGCATGTTGTGTACGTTAACTTATGCTGCTGTAATTTGGTGCTCAATTTCTGACTGACTGAAATCTAAATTACTGCATTAAACTTGTTAAAAATAGTAATAAGATATACTAAGGTAACATGGGCTTTTATGTGCTTTTGCCTGTGCAGTTTTCGCATTAAGTTAAGGGAACAATAAAAAAGTTGTGACTAAAAACTGTAACTTACTATAAAATGGCGCTCATTTTAAACGGGGTGAGTTCCTTTAGTCGCAGCATTTGTATGATGTTCCACTGAATCTGGTGGTGGAGGAAGAAGTTATCCTAAATGGCCTTGCAGATGTTCCGACTGCCTTTGGAGTGCTTTTCGGACTGCTTTATGCTCTCTATTTAGAGTACCCAAAACAATGGAAGTACCTTTTTGAAGCTGTGCAGAAGGTTTTTCTTGGTCTTGACAGTGAAAAATGTTCCGCTCTAATTCAGTCGTTGAGAACCAGACTCTTGCAGGCATAAAACAAGATGATTCGGTTTGTTTCAAGATGTCATTTAGAGGTCAGAAGGTGTGTCATGATGCCAAATAATATGCAGTTACTTTTAACACATTAAATAGCTGGCCTTATATTATGTCACTACTGAACCTGTTTCCAGCATTTTTGTTTTTTATACTTATGTTATGTTATGTATGCCAATGAAATTTTATCTTATACTTTAAAATATGCTTTATTGATATCAGTGCTTTGTTCTCAGTTAGCAAACGTTTACAGAAATGTAAAGAAACTTCCAGATACATTTTTCACTTTTAAATAGGACTTTTATGTAGTTTGGTAAATATATTTCAGCAAAAAATTTGCTGTTACATTTCAAATGTAATGTCTGTCAATGTTCAGTCTGTATGAGAAGTGATTGTTATGAATTAAAAGCTTGTTTTTATATGACTGAAAATAATAATTTTGTTTACAACACGAATGTAAAATTATTTGGTAAATAATTAAAAACAATTGTATTTAAAATTCCCAAATAATAAATATTAATTGAAGTGTAACATAAAACGTGGAGTAAATACTTAAATTTTAATTGACAGAATCCTTGCTGTATATTTGCAAACATTCAACTGATTAAAACATTTTAGTTGAAGGAACTATAAAGCTAGTTGAGCAAACATACTTTTTAATATTTGTGTCAAGTTTGGGTCAACTAAAAAATAACAATGCAGGTAACACTTTGGAGTCTGTGGAACATGACATTTTTTACAGTGTGGACTTTTCTATTTCATGCAGAAATGTTTGGGTTCATCTAGATCAGTGGTCTCCAACGTGGTGCCCGCGGGAACTCTGTAAGGTGCCCGCCAAACACAGGGCTAAACAATAAAACTTGATTTAATCTGTGACTATATCGATCAGCCAAGTGCTACATTGTCATGAAATGTTATTATTAGCACTTGTTTATATGCTTTAATATATTCAAGTGCAAAAATATGTGAAAGAAAACTCAATTTGGTCCTGTGAGCCGAAAAATAATGCATCACATGTTTAAAGTTTTTAAGAATTTTATCAACAAGTAGCCCTCTAGATGATTTTATGTCTTCAGGTAGCCCTTGCTTACAAAAAGGTTGGAGACCCCTGATCTAGATGCTGTCTTGTACAAGAGAGATTCTCCATGTTTACAGATCTTACAATAACATTTTTTAGAATTTGAGTTCCTCCAACAACCCGCAAAGCACTTTGAGGTTCCAGTGTAGTGAAAAGGTGACTCCAGAACCTCAGAACTGAATATGGGGTTATTCAAGAATCTTGCAAGTTCCTGGAAGAACCACCAAGACTATAGATGGTTCCACCAATATCCCTATTATGAGAAAAAGAGCTTTGAAGCACTTAATAAATATAATGAATAATAAAGTTAACAAATGATAAACCTTGTACCTATAAACAGGGCTTGATACTGTGGCTAGAGGTTTTTCAAAATGACTAATAAATTTTGTCCTATTTGAACCAGCTTCAGTTTGACACAGTTCCTGTAGCTCATTGGTTAGAGAATGGCACTAGCAATGCCAGGTCATGGGTTCGATTCCAGGGATTGCAAGAGCTCAGAAACAAATGTAATAGTGTAATGAAATGTAAATGGATGAAAGCATCTGCAAAATGCGTAAATGTAAATAAGGAGCCTATAGCAACTGTCACTCTTGTGGTCGAGGAGTGAAGTTTACTTGCACTGCCTCCACTACACTACACACACACAACATTTTCAGTGTCATTTTGTTTTTGGGATATGATTTTATATGATTAAAGTTGACAATGGTATGCTGTCAGATCATGCGTCGAAAAACATTTTCACATTTTTTTTTTAGTTATAAAAGTCTTGTGTAAGAAAAGTAATATTTTAAGTTGTAAAACATTTTAAACAGACTTCAATATAAAGATTAATCCACCATTTACACCACAGACAATAAACAACTTTGTAAACTGCATACTGAATTATATGTGTAACACAGACAGAAGAGTTTAAAACGGCTGAATATTCATTCAGAGCTTAACATTTAATTTTTGAATATGAAAAAATGACTGAAATCTGGACCTCAGTGACAGCGGACTATGAGTTCATGCTATTAATCGGGAGAGGAATCCCTCTGGTGGGGGGTGGTTAGCAGCTCCACTTGTTACAAAAAGTGTATGGATTTAGTAGATAAATTAAACTAAAAATAATAATATTATGGTAGACTTAAATCAAAAAATCAAAATTAAGACATACAAAGACAGAAAGCAGAAGAAGTGAATGAAGTGTCATTGTGTGTTTAGTGTCATGATGAGGACAGAGGACCCAGATGCAGGCAACGGTGGGGGTAACAAAAAGACTTTTATTAAAACACAAAACAAAACAAGAGACCCACGATGGGGTAAAAAAGGACCAAAGACACGAACTCAAAAAACAAGCAAGACTATAAAAACAAAGACAACCCACGTGGGGGCAAAATAGAAACAAAGGAGACGGATTAGACAGAGACATGATAGATAAGACTTGACGTAACTAAACGAACCAGCACAGGACAATGAACACAAGGGTTTTAAATAGGAAAACAAACAAGGGATAATGACACGGGAACAGGTGTGAATCATCAGAAACATTAACAGAGAAAATTACCGGAGAACGAGGGGGGCGGGGCTAAGACGCGCGACATGAAAACACGCGGCAAAAGGCGGAAGCGCCCGAGCCGCGTGTCTCCCCACAGAACATAAACACAAAGACAAGATACTGACGCAATCCTGTCCACTAGATCAGTGGTTCTCAACCTTGTTCCTGGGGACCCACTGCTCTGAACATTTTGTATGTCTCCTTAACTGACACGTTTGCTTCAGTTCATGGATTTCTACCTTAATGAGCGGATAATTTGAATCAGGTGTGTTAGATAAGGGAAACACGCAAAATGTGCAGAGCTGTGGGTCCCCAGGAACAAGGTTGAGAACCACTGCACTAGATCATGAATACAGAGCATAAACGAGGAGGACAGGATTGCGGAAGTATCCGGGGGGCGTGGTCAAGACGTAAGACCGGAGAGCGCGTGACGTAGGCGAACCCCGCCCTAGCCACGCGTCTCCACACAAAACACATGGGGTCTGTCATGATCCTGCCACTAGACTAGAAAATCATGAACAAGGCAGGCAGAATCATGACAGTTTAGTGTTTCACAGACAGGATAAAAGAAGTGAAGCAAGAAGGGAAATAATGCACTCTTTGAAGTTTTAATCGCATTTATGTATAGTTGGAGACCCAAATAGAATTATAAACAGTAAAATATGGGCTCTTTAAACATTTTATTAGAGCTGGTTACAAACTGTATTTTTGATCAGTTTTAATAAAGTGCTTGGAGTTATTGTTGTCTTGTTTTATCAGTGGCTTCAATGCCACCCGTTGTCCACAACAATGTGTAGACCCTCCTCACTCATTTCTACACAATGAAAGACAATTGTAAATATACAGTGTATGTAATGTAATATATAGTATAATCAATTTATGTTGTTAAATTTTAATGCTTGTTTTGTCTTTAAATAATTTCAAGTCTTGCCCCTTTAAAGTTGAATGATTTATAGCATTTATTAGTAACATTATATTGACACTCATTTATATACAGATTCTGATCTGCTTCTTATTTCCACAAATGACGTAACATTCTTAAAACAATGATTACTGTATGAAATAACTACAAACATACATAAAATATAATAAAACTATCAATTATTATGTCTTCTTATTTTATGTTATTTTCTCTAAACATGATGAAGTCTGTATTTCTGTGATGTTTATTTTATGTTGTTTTCTCTAAACATGATGAAGTCTGTATTTCTGTGATGTTTATTTTATGTTATTTTCTCTAAACAGGATGAAGTCTGTATTTCTGTGATGTTTATTTTATGTTAGTTTCTCTAAACATGATGAAGTCTGTATTTCTGTGATGTTTATTTTATGTTATTTTCTCTAAACATGATGAAGTCTGTATTTCTGTGATATTTATTTTATGTTATTTTCTCTAAACATGATGAAGTCTGTATTTCTGTGATGTTTATTTTATGTTATTTTCTCTAAACAGGATGAAGTCTGTATTTCTGTGATGTTTATTTTATGTTATTTTCTCTAAACATGATGAAGTCTGTATTTCTGTGATGTTTATTTTATGTTATTTTCTCTAAACATGATGAAGTCTGTATTTCTGTGATGTTTATTTTATGTTATTTTCTCTAAACAGGATGAAGTCTGTATTTCTGTGATGTTTATTTTATGTTATTTTCTCTAAACAGGGTGAAATCTGTATTTCTGTGATGTTTATTTTATGTTATTTTCTCTAAACATGATGAAGTCTGTATTTCTGTGATGCTTATTTTATGTTATTTTCTCTAAACATGATGAAGTCTGTATTTCTGTGATGTTTATTTTATGTTATTTTCTCTAAACATGATGAAGTCTGTATTTCTGTGATGTTTATTTTATGTTATTTTCTCTAAACATGATGAAGTCTGTATTTCTGTGATGTTTATTTTATGTTATTTTCTCTAAACATGATGAAGTCTGTATTTCTGTGATGTTTATTTTATGTTATTTTCTCTAAACAGGATGAAGTCTGTATTTCTGTGATGTTTATTTTATGTTATTTTCTCTAAACATGATGAAGTCTGTATTTCTGTGATGTTTATTTTATGTGAGGTAGGAGGTGTTTGTGTGTGACATCTGTGATCTTGTTCAGTTTCACAGAGACTGTAACAGAGATTCACTGAGAACACAATGACACTTCATTCACTTCTTCTGCTTTCTGTCTTTGTGTGTAAGTATGTTTTCATTTGATTTTATTCACTTAATACCTTCATTTTATACATACTACACATTTATGAACTTTATTACCCCGTAATTTTGATTTATTAAGTTTCATATTTTAAGGACAAGAGAAGATCTTTATTATATTTGATAATAAATGATGTGTTGGTCTATTTCTCCAGATGTCAGTTTTGGAAATGAAATCACATCAAACAGAACTGAAGAGGTTGTTGTTGAAGGTTCAAGTGTTCAGTTTTCCTGCAGTTATTCCTCTGCTCAAACTCTTCAGTGGTACCGTCAGTATCCCAGAAAACCTCCTGAATTTCTTGTGCTCATTTATGAGGGTGTGAAAGAGAACAGGACATCTGAAATAGATCCCAGATTCTCTACTAAACTCAGAAATGAAAATCAAAAACATGTGTATCTGGAGATCTCCTCTGTTACTCTATCAGATTCTGCTCTGTATTACTGCGCCCTGGTGCCCACAGTGACACAAAACACAACAACACTGAACACAAATATATCACCTGCATGTAAAGACAATAGCTGAATATAACCAGCAGAGGGCGATACTCACCATAAAAAGTGTTTCTAAACCAGCGGGTCAGGGCTTTAAAGAAATTTAAAGGAGCCTGCAAGATTTAAAATGATTTAAAGATAAAACAAAAAAATTCAACAACAAAAAAATAATTTATTGTAAAAAATAATTGTAAATATATTTACAATTATATTTCATTGTGTAGAAATGAGTGAGGAGGACCTGCACATATTGTTGTGGACAATGGGTGGCCTTGAAGTCAAAATGGTTGAGATCCGCTGATAAAAACAAGACAACATTAACTCCAACCACTGTAAGAGAACTAAAAACACATTTTAACCAGCTCTAATAAAATGTTTAAAGGAGTCATTTGGTGAAATGTCATGCTTTGCTTTTGATTTAGTTTGTTATTTAACCGTTTGTGCATGTATAAGACATCCAAAGTCACAAAACTCGAGGTTTTGCACGAAATGATTTAAGTGGTAATATTTGTATAACGCCGCTCAAATGTACACGCAAAGAAGAAGGTGTAGCTTCAGTTATCACAGTCGTAGTCCTGCAGCCGCCATGTCACAGTGGAAATATATAAGACAGAATAAAACATCTCTCTGTAAAGCATCCTTCTGGTCGATCCGATATCCCACACATCTCAATTTGATCTGTGTTTGTGCCTGAATTTGTACAGAATTGCGAAAGAACTCGAAATGTTTGTTAAAAGAATAATAGAAAATAATAGAAATGATCTTTAAGTAGTAAACAAAAAAAAGATCAAGGGCACAGGACACAGTTTCTATAGAATAACATATATCAAAAAAAATATATCAAATTACAGATAAATACAAAATCTATATATGTACACAAAACAACTTTACAAGCAAGGGATATGTAACCGGAATTATTGTGCAGACCAAAGAAATAATCAACAGTGCAGATGAGATAAACAGCAGTGCAGATGAAATAAACAGCAGCGTAGATTAAATAAACAGTAGTGCAGATGAAATAATCAAATCAAATGGTGCAGATTAAATAAACAACAGTGTAGATGAAAATATCAACAGTGCAAATGTAATGTAGTGCAAAACTTATCGGTCTGTATTAAAGTGTCAGTAGAGCAGGCTTGTTTTAACTGACTTTGAGGTAGTTAGTTGAGGAGGCTCAGACCACTACTGAAAAGGGGTTGAGCAGTCCAATGTTCCATAAAGTGACAAGTGACAAGTGCGGGAATATTGAATATTAACTATTTAAAAAAAAAAGGAGTGAGGGGGTGCTTTTCAGATTAGGGAAGTTTGCTGAAGGAAATGACAAATAATGATTTGTTTATACAACTGTATTGACAGATGAAGGCATTGATATATGTGAAAAGACTATGGAGCACAACAGGCAAGAGCTATTTGTTTAATATTTGTATAAAATGTTCATAAAAATGAGCTACATGTGAAACAAACTGACTTGTGTTCTAAATGACGTACTTAACTGTATGTGGGGTAAAATGCTAATATATTGCTCATATCTACACCTACGCTCTATGTTAGAGATGTGGAAAATATATCAGGTGTTATTGAATAGGATTGTTTTTATGCGATTGTGTGGTTTGAGTTACTGCTCTTGATCACAGCTCCTCTGTTTATGTGAAGGGAGAGAAACTCAGGTTGTTGTTTGACATTTTTCTTCTCGAGCCAGTTGTTAGAGCTGTCCGCTTGCTCTCTGCTCTCGCTATCATTCATAGCACTTCTGGCTCCTTCTTCTTGGCCGTGCCCCTGTTCTCCTCCTTGTTTCATGTGGTTTGCTGTTACCTTTGATATACGCTTTTGTTTTTCATCTAGGTTTTTGAAGACTTGAGTGAAATGTTTTTTGAGGTGAAATGATTAGGATTAAACAAAAATATTATTGTTTAAATATAAACTTTTTTATTACAAATTAAAATTGTATTAAATAAAATGTCTATGAAAGAGAGAATAATGAAAAAAGAGAACATTTCTGCAAATTCTAGAAAAAATGTGAAACACTGTGAAGATGCTAAAATATAACATGTTTAATTTTTCGGTGTAGATAATATCATAGTTCCTATTGTGTTATATTACAGTTTTGATGGGTTTTACTATCTTCTAAAATGTAAACAAATGAATAAGTGAGTGTTTAAATCTTTTGACTGGTGTATATTTGTATCTAATGGTATTTTACGACCTTTTTGAAAGGCCCCAGTGACAAAAGGGTTATTTCACTTTTTGTCTAACTGTTTAGGCACCTTTATAACCTCACATGAACACACCAGGAGTGCTTTATATTAAGAAGGTGTGTGTGTCCTGAAGATCTGTGTCAAAGCAGGAAGTTTCATGTGACTTTATGTGTGAAGTGCAAGAGTCTGAGAGTAACACAAATCTACAGCTCAGATCACAGATGACTATAAACATGAACACACATCTGCTTCTCATTTCAATCATCGTTTCAGGTAAAAAAGAATAAAAAACATTAATTCGAGCGGTTAAAACATTTAAGATAAAAACATGTAATTAACAAAATAAGAATATAATGCAATATTCTTCTTTGTTTTAGGTGTGATGACTGCAGATCAGATCGGTCCAAATAAAGAAACAATAATCATAAAGAAAGAACAGGAGACTGTAACCTTGAGCTGTTCATATGATACCAGCAGTAGTGGTGTTAGACTTTACTGGTACAGACAATATCCAAACACAGAACCTCAATATTTAATCTGGAAAGAGGCTCGATCATGGAGTAGAACTGGTACTCCTTCTGATCCTCGGTTTAGTTCGACTACATCAGATAAATCTACTGAACTCACTATTAACACTGTAACTCTATCAGATTCAGCTCTATATTATTGTGCTCTCTGGAGCCCAGTGATACAAAAAACCTGAGAGTCTTTACAAAAACTCAAACACACTATTATTGCTTTGAACAACAGATTTCAAATATTAGCAAACCGCAGAAATAAACCACAAAGACTGTAAAAGACAGAGAATCAAAACACCTGCTGAACATGAAATACAAGTTCAGGAAGAAAAAACTGACTGTAAAAAATGTCTGTGAAATTAACAGTGAAATGTTTTTACTGAATGAAACTGTTGTCAGAAAACTTCCATAAAAATATAGAAAGAAAAGTTTTTCTGAAGTTTTCTGGCAAATGTTTCTGTAAAAACTCACCATTAAACAACTTTACAAACATTATTACCACCTTCACTTATTACAACATCACTGTCACTTTATTTCTGTGGTTCATCTACAAAAGATCTTATTGACAATTAACACAAGTTTAGATGTTGATGGGTTTTGTTGAATCACCATTATGAAAGCTTTCATTTTTTTTTACTTTAACCACTGATATAAAATAATTTTGAACAATCAACAAACAATTTAGAAAAATGCATTTTGGGTACCATCATAGTACAAAACTCACTATAGTGGTTGTCATTTTCTGCCACAGCTGCCGTTTTTTTTCCGTAAAAACTACGGAGCATTTTTTAACAATGTAGTATTGTCATTTTTGTAAAGTCTTATGCAATTACACTCAATGAGAATTTATTGCCTAAAGATTACAACTTCTAAAAAATATTAATTGATGCATTAACTTAAAACAAATGTAGCAAAAATTAATATTCATAACAATGAAAATAATAAAATGTCAGAAAGCAGTTTTGAAATGATTTAGTATCATTTATAATACCAACAAACAATCAATTACATCAGATTCATATTAGCCCCAAAACTGATTCTCAAAAAATAAATGAATCTCATTATTAATCATAATAAATGATAAAGAAAAACAAAACAGCTTTAAATGTTTGTCATTTTAAGATAGAAGCAATAGAGGGCGCAATACACTTAATATTCTTTACATGTAGCTCACGTCTGAACTCCTCCCATATCAGAGAAACACAAAATAACAACAGCTGAAAGATTTGAAGAACACACTTCACTTACTTTCTTTGAAAACATCTTTATCATCTTTAAGAGCAAACAATGAAACTTTGGCTGGAGGTGTTTACCTTTGCATTACTTATTTTTGGTATGTAACATTAAAATGATTTATTCAAATGTAATTTTTATTGCTGTTTGTAATGATATTACAAATTAATTTTTCAAATATATTTTATATTTACAGGATGTAGATCAGAGGATAAAGTTGATCAGCCAGATAAACAAAAAACTGAAACTGAAGGAGGATCAGTAACATTACAGTGTACATTTACATCTACATCTACAGCAGCACCAGATCTCTTCTGGTACATCCAGAGAACAAATGATTTTCCTAAATACATCCTGAGAAGAAATAAATATGGAGGAGAAAATGGCACCGAGTTTCAGGAGAGATTTCAGTCTGAAGTGAAGTCAGATTCAGTTCCTCTGATAATTCAGGATGTACATGTGAGAGACTCTGCTGTGTATTACTGTGTTCTGAAGCCCACAGTCACAAAAACACACTCAACACAAAAACACACTCAACACTTACACAAAAACACTCAACACTCTCACAAAAAACATTCAACACTCACAAAAAACACACTCAACACTCACACAAAAACACACTCAACACTCACACAAAAACACATTCAACACTCACACAAAAACACAAACACTCACACAAAAACACATTCAACACTCACACAAAAACACATCACACAAAAAACACACTCAACACACACAAAAAAACTCAACACTCACACAAAAAACACTCAACACTCACACAAAAACACAACACTCACACAAAAAACATTCAACACTCACACAAAAACACACTCAACACTCACACAAAAACACACTCAACACTCACACAAAAACACATTCAACACTCACACAAAAACACACTCAACACTCACACAAAAACACACTCAACACTCACACAAAAACACATTCAACACTCACACAAAAACACACTCAACACTCACACAAAAACACATTCAACACTCACACAAAAACACATTCAACACTCACACAAAAACACACTCAACACTCACACAAAAACACATTCAACACTCACACAAAAACACACTCAACACTCACACAAAAACACATTCAACACTCACACAAAAACACTCAACACTGGCACAAAAACACATTCAACACTCACACAAAAACACACTCAACACTCACACAAAAACACATTCAACACTCACACAAAAACACATTCAACACTCACACAATAACACATTCAACACTCACACAAAAACACATTCAACACATACACAAAAACACACTCAACACTCACACAAAAACACATTCAACACTCACACAAAAACACATTGGCTAAACTTAAATGCGACAAAGTTACATAACAAATTTAACAAATTGTTAATTTAATACAATTATTATATAAAAAATTAATATAAATGTATATTAAAATTGTATATTTATAGCCACTCGGCCGAGGACTGGAGTTGAAAAACACTGGCTTAATAGTTTATTGATGCTCAGAAAAAAGTATTTAAACTTTTTCACCACAAGGAGGCATCATTCCTCAGATGCTTATATAAGTTTGACATGACAATCTGAAACAACAAAGAGAAAAATGATTAAAGATACAGAGACTCACTAGAAGTCAACAGTTTTAAAGTTTATCTGTGAGGTGATGATGGCAAAACTAGTGATTATTACGCTTATCTTAACAGCACATTATTCTGGTAAGAATATTGTTTTATTATTGACACTATATTTGTTTGCATTTCAAAAAATGCAAATGATTCATGAATAAATCTGTTTATATTTTCAGTATGTGAGGGAAAAGACAGTGTTGAACAGACTTCAGGAGAAATTACTGCAAATGAAGGACATCAAGTTAATCTACAGTGCAGTTTTTCTACCTCTGATACAAATTCATATCTTTTCTGGTACAAACAGCTGCCAAACACATCACCAACATTCATTCTGAGTAAATATTCTTTTGGTGGAGGAACAACTGAACCTGAATATCAGAAGAGATTTAAAGCAACATTGAACTCCACAACAAAATCTGTTCCATTGATAATTCAGGATGTACATGTGAGTGACTCTGCTGTGTATTACTGTGTTCTGAGGCCCACAGTGATATCTGAATGCTTTAGTGTCATACAAGAACACAGAACACTTCTACATACAGCTGTCATACCCTTCATATATTCAGTAGCCTATACATTATGTATTCACTATAATGTATAGCACCAAATAAAATGTAAACATTTTGTAACCATAACCAATTTACCAAAATAAATGTGTTATTATTCATATAAACATCCAGAGTTTCAAAGTTCACAAATTGTGATATTATATCACAGACTCTTGTAATTGCCTTTTTAAAACCTTTTTTTCATATATAGTAGTTCCCCAGTTTTTTTTTTAAAGCTGAAGGTTTTAAAGACACTCTGATGTTATTTCCGATTTATATAAACACTTTTGCTGTCGAATTGTTGTATAAATGCAATATCACTCATGTGATAGCGCTCTTTATTACACAGTTCATTGGAATACTTGATTCTGATTTGCCAGTCGGAACATTTGCAGGTTTGTTATTCCCAAAATGAATAACACACCTGCCGCAAATCATTTTGACAGGTAAAGTTTAATATTACACAAAAAATAAATATAAATGTGTCTTTTAATAACATATATGACATTATAATAACAAATGATTAAAACAAATTGCCTGTTTGTGACATTTGAATGTAGTTTCTACTTTAAAACCAAAAAGAAACAGCTTCGCGTTGGGTCCTGATCACACTGTTGGGGCTTATTTCTGTGATAACAACCGGCTGCCTGTACATTATTCTTCACATATCATCTAGACTGTGATTGTTTCCTGTATTCGGCCTGTGGCCTCATGTTTCTGATCTAATCACAGCTGTGCTGATATAGAGCAACATCCCACTCCTACTCGAGTGATATTACATTAGTAACTCACAGGTAGTGTGAAAAAGCGTGCATAACCTAAACAACACAGAACAAATGAAAGCAGGAAAAAGATCAACCAAAATGCAAATAAATGTAAAATAATAAACACCTGTACAAATCAAATAAATATCCAAGTACAACTAGTAAGTGGCTGGAAAACAGAACAAAGTAAAGACGAAAAGTGAAAACAGAAACTAACTGTGACATAATTAATACTAAAGTATATAAGACAGAAATACAATAAATTCTTTATCAGAGCATCTGAGAGACTTTGTCAAAATAAACTACCAATGAACAGAGAGGGCAGAGCCAAACAGACTTCCACACTCCTCCTCCAAATGTGTGTAAATGTGACAGTGTTCAGTGTTACTTTAGCAAACACAGCTTGAAGTAACAAAGAGTTTCTATGTTTTAGTTGAATTCAGCTGCATAATACATTTATTATAATGACACATTGGCAAACATTTTTGATGTTGTCCATGACATATTTCTGGGGTAAGTAGATTAATAAACAATATTTTACTTATATGAATTATTGACTTAAATACTAAATTAACGTGTAAATGTTATTTATTATTTATTTCAGGGTGTAAATCTCAGGATGTTGTAATCCAGAATACAAGATTTCAAACAGCTCTTGAAGGTGAAGCTGTAACAATAACATGTACATATAAAACCACTGATCCATCTCCAGATCTCTTCTGGTACCAGCAAAGAGTCAATGAAGACCTAAAATACATGCTGAACAGCTTTGATGCTGACAAAGAGTTTAAAGAGAGATTTAAAGCAGAATTCAACACAACTTTAAAATCATTTCCTCTGATAATACAGGATGTACATGTGAGAGACTCTGCTGTGTATTACTGTGTTCTGAGGCCCACAGTCACTAAAACACACTCAACACTCACACAAAAACACATTCAACACTCACACAAAAACACACTCAACACTCATACAAAAACACATTCAACACTCACACAAAAACACACTCAACACTCACACAAAAACACATTCAACACTCACACAAAAACACATTCAACACTCACACAAAAACACACTCAACACTCACACAAAAACACAATCAACACTCACACAAAAACACATTCAACACCCACACAAAACACACTCAACACTCACACAAAAACACACTCAACACTCACACAAAAACACATTCAACACTTCACATTCAGTCATGGTTTTATTATCACTTTTCAACTGTTTGACTTTTTCTTTAAATCTTTTTGTAATTGTGTTACTCTCATTTGTCTGTTATAAGACTATAAAACTGATAAACTATAGTATAGACACGTCAGCACGTGTTAACAGTATTTAAAACCAGCAGAGGGCGACAGACACACAAATATCAACTGCAGGTTTGTTGAGAGTTCACTTGCATTATATATTTATATTTATGCATTTGGTAGATGCTTTTATCTAAAGCGACTTACATTACATTGTACTAGACATTTGTACATTTTGTTTAGTAAGCAAGTGGGGGTTAGGTGTCTTGCTCAAGGGCATCTCAGCCGTTACCCACCAGCCCTGAGAATCAAACCAGCAACCTTCTGGTCATGAGTCCAACTCTCTAACCACTGGGCCACAACTGCCCCATTAACCATAAAAATATATTCAAGAGCTGCACAATATTTCACTGATCTCTTATCTTACTAATTCTTCCTTATACTTTTATAAATGTATTTACAAAGCATCAATTTGAATCTAGAATTTGCAGAAAAATGCTATCACATTATTTATTTGTAAGAGTAAAATATTTTCTGCGTTAGTCTAACAGATATTGTAATGCAGGTCTTATGTTAATATATTGTTCTCCAACATTCACAACTAGTCATGAATTCATGTTTGTATTTATAGTATACTTGAATTTGAAACAAAAATAATTTAATTTAATACATGATTAGATTGACATGACAGTTTTTATTAACCTATATATATAGTGTTCCTGTATGTCAGTGGAAGAGTTCATTAAAACTACACTAAAAGTACATCAGCAGTGGGCGGAGCTTCTTCATAAAGATGTTGAGTGTCAGAGACTAACAGACTGAATCATCTAATGTTGTTTTCTTCTTCACTATATACAGAATTTATGAACACATCATGATTCTCTTTACATGGACAATAATACAACTTTACATTGGTAAGATATATTATTTATTTTTCAGTTATAATATAAAATAAACACATACTGTACATTAAATTATTATTATTTTTTAGCTTGATCAAATGAGGCTCATTTTTTCCACAGGAACTTCCTTTGCTGATACAATAGAGCCATTGTTTACAGAAAAACATGAGTTTGAGGGTAAAAATGTGACCCTCTCTTGTAAATACACCATCACTAGTGGTGTGACTGTTAACTCTCTTCAGTGGTATCGACAGAATCTCAACACAAAACCAGAGCATCTGCTGTCAGTCACAGAATATTCCAACAAATCTGAACCTGCTCTTCATCTATATTCACATGCTGTAAAACAACTCAAACATGTGTATCTGGAGATCTCTTCTGTTACTCTATCAGACTCTGATCTGTATTGTTGTGCCCTGGTGCCCACAGTGAAAGAAAACAACAACAACACTGAACAAAAACCTCATACACATTCCCATTGAATCAATGTTAAAAACTGTGAATTTGTCAATGTTTATCGTATCCCTGCATGCAAGCCTGTGCTGGCACTTTACGGGTCCACTTATCTTAAGAGCCCCAGCAGGGCTCCTGAGAATTTGCTCACTGGCAAAACGTTGGCCCCTTAGTTCTGGCCCTGCATGGGCAGCCCTCACTTTACCCCCAGGAAGCACTTACTAGACCCACACTACACAGACAGCAAGCTACTGTAACAGGTACAAACCATTGATCATATTTTTCAATGTTAATTTCATTGAATCAATATCTCTTTTGCATCCACAATTAATGTATAAAAAATGTAGAAATTTCAATAAATCACTGTTATTGTGATCAGTGTTTGCTTTAGTTGAGCTCTTGGCTCTTGTATTTTTAACACAAACTTTTCTTTGGCCAACAGTGTTGTAATGCATTGTTGTGGCTAAACAAGCAAAGATTCAATTGCATAACAGCTTATTATGATATTATTCAAATAAATATTTTGATTGTGTTATTTTTTAGTTGGAAGTTGTGTGGCATACAGTGCAAGACTAAAGCAGTTTTATGGATATCAGACAATTAGAAAATAACTTAATACTTTTAAAAAGTTGTTGAATCAATTAGACATGAGGAATCAGTGTATGAAACTCAACAATGGTGAAATTTAACAAAAGAAAACTTCATGCTGCAATGTATGCTGGGTAACATCGTAAGAAACTCATTTATGATTCCCAGCATGCATTGCAGTTGATCTGTTTATCTGAACTAGGTTGATGATTGTCACCATTGTTGAGGTTTGTATGATGAGTGTTGATGTTTAAGTGTGTCAGCAACATTTTCTCTTGACTTTTCAACATTGATTCAATGGTTTGTACCATTGGTTTAGTTCAGTGGTCCTCAGCCCCCCTCCCAGGATGTTTTATATGTCTCCCTATTTAGAACACCTGATTCTAATCATCAGCTGGTTGATTAACAAACTAATCAGCATTCAGAGCAGGTCTGACGAGTAGAATCAGGTGTTCTGAATAGAGAGACATCTAAAACATCCTGGGAGGGGGGCCACTGGTTTAGTTTGTTAGCTTGCTGTCTGTGTAGTGCGTGCCCTGTGTGGGCCTAGTGAGGTCTCCCACTGAGCAAAAGTTCCTTCTTATAGACGTCTTATAGACGTCCCCTGAGGAGCCAGAATGAAAGTTTTTCTGACGTCTTTTTCTGACGTCTTCTGGACGTCCAATGTTGACGTTCATAGACCATCTATAGAAGGTATGAATTTAGTTGAAATGTGGTCGTTGTGGACGTATTTTCAACATCTTATAACATCAACGCAGACTCATTTTAACAAAAATAATTGTTACACTATGCATTATATTAAAACATATTTATGTCATTGAATCAATATCACTTTTGCACTCGCTATTAATGTTGAAATTTCAACAAACCACCGTTTATGTGATCAGTGTTTCCTTTAGTTGGGCTCTTGACTCTTAACATTCATCAAGTTAACTTACTTTCTTTCAATGTTTGTAATTGTGTTTCAATAAGAACACTTGTGCATTGATAAAGAAATAAAGGTTTTGAAAAGAATTTGAAAGAATAGTTTGCTTTATGACAAGTGTTAGGCAATTATAAGTTTAAGAAACTTTTTTAAATTATACTAAGATTTGATCTATTCATGACTGATGTTGACATTAAGGTTCACAAATAAAAAAAAAAATATCAGAAAATGTTTACTGACAAACTTAGACATCAATGTTCATCATACAAACCTCAACAATGGTGACAATCATCAAACTAATTCAGATAAACAGATCAACTGCAATGCATGCTGGGAGTCATCAATGAGTTTTTGTACTATGATGTTACCCAGCATGCATTGCAGCATGAAGTTTTCTTTTGTTGATTGTCACCATTGTTGAGTTTCATACACTGATTCTTCATGTCTAATTGATTCAGTCGTGTCACAGGTTTTTAAATCACGTGCTCTGTTTGTCGTCTATAAAACTTCTTTAATCTCTTTAAACTGCATCATAACACAGTGTTTACATATTAATAACTAAACACTTAAGAGTTGTTTGAGTGACTTCATAGTGATGAAATCACCAACACTTTCTGATCCAACTTGATCATTGTTTTCTTTGCCAAACATAAATTGGCAGCCAAAAAAACCTGACATTAAACCAAGAGTCAAGATCCCAACTAAAGCAAACACTGATCACAAAAACGGTGGTTTGTTGAAATTTCAACATTATTAGCGAGTGCAAAACTATTATTGATTCAATGACATAAATATGTTTTAATATAATGCATAGTGTAACAATTATTTTTGTTAAAATGTCTAAAATGAGTCTGCGTTGATGTTATAAGACGTTGAAAATACGTCCACAACGACCACATTTCAACTACATTCGTACCTTCTATAGATGGATGTCAACATTGGACGTCCAGAAGACGTCAGAAAAAGACGTCAGAAAAACTTTCATTCTGGCTCCTCAGAGGACGTCTATAAGACGTCTATGAGAAGGAGCTTTTGCACAGTGGGATATGAACAGCTCAGTTTGATATTTTCTTTTTCTTTTACATTAATTGTAGTCCCTTTATCTGGCTCGATTTTGTTCCCAGTCACCAAACCTGTAAACAATAAATACAGTTATTTTAGCAAAGTTAAGAAAAAAACTAATAATATTGCACGGACAACATTACAAGAAGAGATTTCAATGAAACATTTAGATTTTTAAGTTTTTACTTTCAGTGGTTTTTAATCTTTGATTCTATACAATATACCTGTTGCCATAAAGAGAAGTAAACAGCATTCCTTCATGATAAAATAAGATGAACTCAGTTCTGTATTGAGTCTTTAAGATCTATAGTTCAACCAGCAATGATGTTCTCTTTATTGGTACAGAAAGTTTTCTCATGGGGAACTTCTGTATTTAGCGTATAAAGGTGCTCGATCATTGAGTGCTGAAGATACTTCAGATCAACGGTTTAAAGCAACAGCATCACAAACATCCACTGAACTCAATATTAATAATGTACATCTGTCAGATTCAGCTCTGTATTACTGTACTCTGAGAGTTGAAGCCCAGTGATACAAAACATGAAACATGTTGTACAAAAACCTAAAAGATATTTTCACATTGAACCTGTAGAACAAACCAGAATCAAAACCACAATCTATTCAGTTTTAAATAAAATAAAACATGTGGTAACACCTGTGATACTAAAGTCAGAGATTATTCTGCGTATTAATATGTTCAGTTATTTTGTTTTACATGAACTGTGATAATACAGGCTTCCACTTGGCAAATGATACCAAATGACAAACACAATAATACAAACTTAGAATGACAATAATGTAACTTACATGGCAAATTATGCATTTACTCTTGCATGTGTGTTTGTTTTTGAATTGATCTGTTTCTTTGTTTGTTTCTTTGAGATGTCTGGATGTATTAACCTTCAAAACAGAATGCAGCTGTAAAATATTCATTTCACAATAAAGTAACTTTTCTACAAATGTTTACTATATATAATACATTTACTTTCTGAAAAAACTGTTCATTATGGTACAAGGTCAAAACTGCAAGAATTTTTGCTATAGCGTTTCTTCTATAAGTGGTTGTGAAAATAATATTTTTAAAGGTAAAAGATGTAATTGCACATCTTGGCCACCATGTGTTAGAACTGTGATGTATGTAAACTCCTCCTAAATCTGTGTTTAGTCCTGAAACAATGAACAGTCTCACATTGTGAAATAAAAACTCTGAATTGACTCATTTTCATCAGCACAAGGTTTATTTCCTGTTACATATAAACTATGTTCATCTGGCTGATACAATTACTTTTAATGTCTGCAATTCAAGGTAAAGTATATTTAATGTTTACTTAAATGTTTAAGTTAATTTAATTTGAATAATATCATGTCTGCAATGTTATGTTCTTGTTTTGATATTATTATTATTATTGATTTATTATTGATCTGTTTCTGGCAGAATGTAACACAGAAGATTCTGTTGATCAAGCAACAAGAGTTCAATCTGCTTTTGAACATGAAGCTGTTACACTTCACTGTACATACAAAACCAGTGACCCGGTCTCTTATCTTTACTGGTACCAACATAAACCCGATGGATTCCCAACATACATGCTGCAAAAGCTCTCGACTGGATCAGGCAGCAGTGAAAAACAGTTTGAGGAAAGATTTCATGCAGATGTGAACAAATCCTCAGTTTCTCTGATAATTCAGGATGTGTGTGTGTGTGACTCTGCTGTGTATTATTGTGCTCTGAAGCCCACAGTTACTGAAACACACTAAACTTCCTTACAAGAACTAACACATCTCAACTCTCATGAAGCTTTAAAGTGTCAGGCATAAACATTATGATAAGAATACATACAGCGCTCAAAGGTTTATGTCACTAATTCATTCTTATTCATTCATTACACAAACTATATTAAATGTAACTATATTGTTGTGGCTAAATAAACCAATAAATAAACCAACACATGTTATATTTTAGCATAGGCCTATTTAAAAAAAGCCACATGTTTACAAAAATGTATTTAAAAAAATGTACTCTTAGCACTTTATCAATCATCTTGTTAAGGTCTCAAATCACAAACTCTAAAATGAATAATTAAATGAATATGTTGCTTTTTCCGCACATTAGGAAAAGTACATCAGCAGTGGGCGGAGCTTCTTCATAAAGATGTTAAGAGTCAGAGACTAACAGACTGAATCATCTAATGCTGTTTTCTTCTTCACTATATACAGAATCTATGAACACATAATGATTCCCTTTACCTGGACAATAATGCAAAAGACATGAATTAAAGCAATTTTTTGTCAAAATAAAAATTAATACATACATTAAAAAAACTATAAATAATTATTTTATAGCTTGATCAATTGATCAACCACAGGAACTTCCTTTGCTGATACAATAGAGCCGTTGTTTACAGAAAAACATGAGTTTAAGGGTAAAAATGTGACTCTCTCTTGTAAATACACCATCACTAGTGGTGTGACTGTTAACTCTCTTCAGTGGTATCGACAGAATCTCAACACAAAACCAGAGCATCTGCTGTCAGTCACAGAATATTCCAACACATCTGAACCTGCTCTTCATCTATATTCACATGCTGTAAAACAACTCAAACATGTGTATCTGGAGATCTCTTCTCAAACACAACACTGGATCTGTTTCATATGTAACTTGAAGAATTTTAACAGAGAATTTTGCTCTCTTTTATATTTAGACTTTTTAGGCATTTTAGTCCTGAAGAGGGCGCTACACACGCACGAATGCATGTACAACTAATCCCCCCTCTTTCCATCTCATTTATCACAGTTGTCAACTCACTCAATACTAATCACATCTCAACTCATTCATATTTTTGCTTTTCATGTTTCAGTCAATAAACAAAAATGAAAACTCTGATGAAGTTGGTGGCTTATGTTTTGATTTGTTATGGTAAGTAAAGAAAGTTTATAATTTCTGAAGTACTTCAGGTTTCATCATTATGGTTTATTTTATAAATGTATTTCTGTCTTTCTTCAGAGTGTCATGGAGAAGAAAAAGTTGATCAGCCAGACAAACAAATCACTGAATATGAAGGAGGATCAGTAACTTTACATTGTAAATACAAAACAACTTCAGTTCAGCCAGATCTCTTCTGGTACATCCAGAGAGCAAATGACTTTCCTAAATACATCCTGAGAAGAAATAAATATGGAGCAGGAGATAATGGCACCGAGTTTCAGGAGAGATTTCAGTCTGAAGTGAAGTCAGATTCAGTTCCTCTGATAATTCAGGATGTACATGTGAGAGACTCTGCTGTGTATTACTGTGTTCTGAGGCCCACGGTCACTAAAACACATTCAACACTCACACAAAAACACATTCAACACTCACACAAAAACACATTCAACACTCACACAAAAACACACTCAACACTCACACAAAAACACATTCAACACTCACACAAAAACACATTCAACACTCACACAAAAACACATTCAACACTCACACAATAACACATTCAACACTCACACAAAAACACATTCAACACTCACACAAAAACACATTCAACACTCACACAAAAACACACTCAACACTCACACAAAAACACATTCAACACTCACACAAAAACACATTCAACACTCACACAAAAACACATTCAACACTCACACAATAACACATTCAACACTCACACAAAAACACACTCAACACTCACACAAAAACACATTCAACACTCACACAATAACACATTCAACACTCACACAATAACACATTCAACACTCACACAAAAACACACTCAACACTCACACAAAAACACATTTAACACTCACACAAAAACACATTCAACACTCACACAAAAACACACTCAACACTCACACAAAAACACATTCAACACTCACACAAAAACACACTCAACACTCACACAAAAACACATTCAACACTCACACAAAAACACATTCAACACTCACACAAAAACACATTCAACACTCACACAAAAACACACTCAACACTCACACAAAAACACACTCAACACTCACACAAAAACACATTCAACACTCACACAAAAACACACTCAACACTCACACAAAAACACATTCAACACTCACACAAAAACACATTCAACACTCACACAATAACACATTCAACACTCACACAAAAACACATTCAACACTCACACAAAAACACATTCAACACTCACACAAAAACACATTCAACACTCACACAAAAACACATTCAACACTCACACAAAAACACACTCAACACTCACACAAAAACACATTCAACACTCACACAAAAACACATTCAACACTCACAGTAAAACACATTCAACACTCACACAAAAACACATTCAACACTCACACAAAAACACATTCAACACTCACACAAAAACACACTTATACTGGGGGCAGATGTGGTCTAATGGTTAGAGTGTCAGACTCGTAACCAGAATAGCTGCCGACTGCTCCGTGTGTATGTGTGTTCATGACTTGAAGTGTGTGTGTGTGTGTGTGTGTGTGTGTGTTTGTGTGTGTTCATAATTCACTGGATGGGTTAAATGCAGAGGTCACATTTCGGGTATGGGTCATATGTGACAAAATAGGTCACTTTCATATTGGTATACAACAGTTATATCGGTATATAAGAGTAACAATAAAGCAGAACTTTAATTTAAACACAGAGACTTCAAAAATCATATGAATCTCAACAAAGGTTACATTGAACATGGGTTCAAATTCAAAACTGGCACTTGTTTGTAAAAATATTAAAAGTGAAAAAAAAAGAAATGTTAATCTAGGATAGCATACGGTTTAGTAAATTACAGTGTAATATTCATTTTGGGTAAAGTATTCCTTTAACACAGGACTGTAGAACAGCACCACTAGGGGGAGATGTTTCATCAGAAACATTGAATTATATAAGAATCAGAGGATGTTACAATAGGATCTATATACTGTAATTGTGATCGTCATGTGTTTTGTTTAAACAGTGTGTTTGAAACATACTTTGTGTGAAATTAAATGTTTTATGATACAGTGAACATACTGATGATTACATTTATTATAAATACAAGAAGAGGAGAAAACTTCATCAGAGAATGAGAAGCTGGTCAAAATTTTACAGTATATACCCACATTTACACACTAATTTACATATGTATATAATATTTGATGCAGTTCTGATAGTTTGTTAGTAAACATGGAGAGATGTATCCTACTGATTCTTATAACAGTGGGAGGTAAAGTGAATTTAAAGACTCTTAAATATTGTGTTAAACATTCACACATGATTGTACTTTTATTTTGTTATTTTCACGTTGATTTGCTCCTCTATTCTTTTATATGTATTTGCTGACAGCATTAAACCAAGACAAGAAAACTAATATAATCAGTCATGAAGGAGAATCTGTAACACTGAGCTGCACATATGAAACAAGCAGCAGTTCTGTTTATATTAGACAGAAAGACAGAATCTCAGTATTTACTGTATAAAGGTGCTCGATCATGAAGTAATGATGTAGATTTATCAGTCCATCAGTTTAATTTAGAAACAACAGAATCATCCACTGAAGTCATTATTAACAGTGTAGATTCCAGAGGATATATGGGCTCATCAACAGTATTACTATGACATCAGATATTGACCCGAGTGTTTTCCGCAATGTAAAAATAGTCTCTGATATCCCCAGAATGTGTCTGTAACGTTTCAGCTCAAAATACACCACATATCTTTTATTACACTGAAAGAAAGAAGGCGGCGTAGCTTCAGTTATAACAGCTGTGGTGCTGCAGCTGCCATGTCACAGTGGAAATGCATAAACATTTACATTACATTTAGACATTACATAAAACCTCATATGTGGTTTTAATCTGCTCATTTAATGTGACACTGACACAATAATCACATGTCCTGATGGGGTTGAACCAACAGGATGAGGGGCGGTCTTAATGTCACAAACCACAACCACATTTACCCACTTTATAGCTTTACAACAATCCATCTGTCTACTGAATTCACATATTAATATTTCAGCCGGATTCATGAAGCCAGTAATGATATAGTTTATTACTAAACATGAAGAGATGTATTCTACTGATTCTTTTAACATTGTCAGGTAAAGTGCATCTAATAAACAAAAAGACTCAAATATGTTGAACTATATCAACTATCTACATACATCAAATGTTAAACACTCAGTAATATTATATATCTGTATCATATTTAAAGTTGTTTATTTACTCTTGTGTTTCTCTGCAGGTGTATTTGCTGACAGCATTGAACCAAAAGACACAAATATAGTCAGATGTGAAGGAGAATCTGTGACACTGAGCTGTTCATATGAAGCAACTAGCAACTATATTTATCTTTACTGGTACAGACAGAATCCTAATAGAGAACCTCAGTATTTACTGTATAAAGGCGCTCGATCGCATAGTTATGATCATATACCAGACGATCACTTTCAGTCAGAAACATCTGAATCCTCCACTGAAGTCATTATTAAGAGTGTTTCTCTATCAGATTCAGCTCTATATTATTGTGCTCTGAGAGTTACAGCCCAGTGATACAAAAAGCCTGAAAGTCTTTACAAAAACATGAACACAATTATTGCTTTGAACCGTTTTCAATTATATATATCAAACCACATGTGTTCTGTATGTAACCACAAAGCTTTGTATGAGACAGGATACAGTCACACCTGCTTAAAGTTCATAAAAAAGAGTTTGGTGCTGTAAGTCATTATACTGTCACAATCCCTGTTTGTTCTCCAGCCTGCTTACATCAAAGACTCCATTTCCCACAATCCTCCACATCCCATCACCTGTCTCAAATCAGCCATCACACCTGCTTCTCAGAGCCATAGAGAGAGTCACGACAACGGACGTTGGACATTTTTACATCACACAATTCAGATAGTTCCAGGAAGTTTTCTCTTTAAATGCTTTATTTCTTTCATTTATTTATTCATTAAATGATTTACATCTTTACATTAGTTAAAAGTTTGTCACAATCGGTCTGTTTTGCTGCAGCTCCATGCGTTAACTTCCAGGAACTATTGAGAGGCTCCATGAAAAAAAGCAATTGGAGTTCATTGGAGTCAATGGAGTTGATGCAATTCTCTCTGTCAACAGCTCTGCTGCCACCAATCTTTTACAATAAAAGCACACAGTCCTATATCCAACATCAGTTACTATATAACTGATCCTTTAAGGTGTTTGCTCCATCTCACAGAGCAAAAGCTCCTTCTTATAGACGTCTTATAGACGTCCCCTGAGGAGCCAGAATGAAAGTTTTTCTGACGTCTTTTTCTGACGTCTTCTGAACGTCCAATGTTGACGTTTATAGACCATCTATAGAAGGTATGAATTTAGATGAAATGTGGTCATTGTGGACGTATTTTTTCAACGTCTTATAACATCAACGCAGACTCATTTTAGACATTTTAACAAAAATAATTGTTACACTATGCATTATATTAAAACATATTTATGTCATTGAATCAATATCAGTTTTGCACTCGCTATTAATGTTGAAATTTCAACAAACCACCGTTTTTGTGATCAGTGTTTGCTTTAGTTGGGCTCTTGACTCTTAACATTCATCAAGTTAACTTACTTTCTTTCAATGTTTGTAATTGTGTTTCAAAAAGAACACTTGTGCGTTTATAAAGAAATAAAGGTTTTGAAAAGGATTTGAAGAAATAGTTTGCTTTATGACAAGTGTTAGGCAATAATAAGTTTAAGAAACTTTTTAAAAATATACTAAGATTTGATCTATTCATGACTGATGTTGACATTAAGGTTCACAAATAAAAAAAAAGTACAGAGACAAAATTTCAGAAAATGTTTACTGAAAAACTTAGACATCAATGTTCATCATACAAACCTCAACAATGGTGACAATCAAACTAATTCAGATAAACAGATCAACTGCAATGCATGCTGGGAGTCATCAATGAGTTTTGTACTATGATGTTACCCAGCATGCATTGCAGCATGAAGTTTTCTTTTGTTGATTGTCACCATTGTTGAGTTTCATACACTGATTCTTCATGTGTAATTGATTCAGTCGTGTCACAGGTTTTTAAATCTCGTGCTCTGTTTGTCGTCTATAAAACGTCTTTAATCTCTTTAAACTGCATCATAACAAAGTGTTTACATATTAATAACTAAACACTTAAGAGTTGTTTGAGTGACTTCATAGTGATGAAATCACCAACACTTTCTGATCCCACTGGATCATTGTTTTCTTTGCCAAACACAAATTGGCAGCCAATAAAAACATGACATTAAACCAAGAGTCAAGAGCCCAACTAAAGCAAACACTGATTTATTATTAAAATGAGTCTGCGTTGATGTTATAAGACGAAATGTGGTCGTTGTGGATGTATTTTCAACATCTTATAACATCAACTCAGACTCATTTTAGACATTTTAACAAAAATAATTGTTACACTATGCATTATATTAAAACATATTTATGTCATTGAATCAATATCAGTTTTGCACTCACTATTAATGTTGAAATTTCAACAAACCACCATTTTTGTGATCAGTGTTTGCTTTAGTTGGGCTCTTGACTCTTGGTTTAATGTCATGTTTTTATTGGCTGCCAATTTGTATTTGTACACATTTGTTTGGGAAAAAAAAAAAACAATGATCCAGTGAGATCAGAAAGTGTTGGTGATTTCATCACTATGAAGTCACTCAAACAACTAAGTGTTTAGTTATTAATATGTGAACACTGTGTTATGATGCAGTTTAAAGAGATTAAAGAAGTTTTATAGACGACAAACAGAGCACGTGATTTAAAAACCTGTGACACTGTCACGGTTTCCCCATTAAGGGCACAAAAATACAAGGCCAAATTCAACAGAGGCAAAAGTGAGTCCAAGGATCTGTCACATGACTGAATATTTATTCAAACAAGTCGGTTAACTTTAGCCGGTAGCCCAAAAATATAACAAGAATAAGCAAAAAGTATAATCTTCATCCCAAAAGGGACCCCCAAAAAAGTACAATAATGAAAAATAGTAATAAAAAACCCAATCACAATTATCTAAAGACAAAAAAAAACATCCCAAACATCAAGAAAAATCTGCCTTCAAAACAAAACAAAATTCCCAGTTTTACAAAAATATCTTACTCAACAAAATGAATAAACAAAGGAATACCTGTAGCCCTAAGGCCACCTCTACCCAACAACAAACAATCAAAAGACTTCCCAAAACAAAGACACACACATTCTTATACTGGCGGCCAGCGCCATTTTCCCCATGGGGAGGAACATACATCCACGCAACATTTAACACACTTTCCTATAAATATATTTTTAAGTAAACATTTCATAAGAAAACAGTACTCCATTGTCGTATGCAGGGGGAGAGACATGTACCAATTTCAAAAGCAATGAAAAGGCTTATAACAGGGCATCTCGGCCGCATTGTCCCTGAACACCCAGTCTCAATTACAAATGGTATGGTCCTTAAAATGGCTCCCAAAACTCCCTCCACATTTTCCCATTGTTTTACACTGTGTTACAGGACAACAGGTATTTGGCATTTAGCTTTCCATTAAACCAATAAACTTGTGTCAATGTGTATAGGCATAAATGTGTGTATAAACGTATATGTATAAAAGTCCAAAGTAAAAGTCCAAGATGGTCATTTTGTGACCATCACAGACACGGCTGAATCAATTAGACATGAAGAATCAATGTATGAAACTCAACAATGGTGACAATCAACAAAAGAAAACTTCATGCTGCAATGCATGCTGGGTAACATCATAGTACAAAAACTCATTGATGACTCCCAGCATGCATTGCAGTTGATCTGTTTATCTGAATTAGTTTGATGATTGTCACCATTGTTGAGGTTTGTATGATGAACATTGATGTCTAAGTTTGTCAGTAAACATGTTCTGACATTTTGTCTCTGTACTTATTTATTTGTAAACATTCATGTCAACATTAATCATGAATGGATAAAACCTCAGTCTAATTTAGAGAAGTTTCTTAAACTTACTACTGCTTAACACTTGTCATAAAGCAAACTATTCCTTCAAATCTTTTTCAAAACCTTTATTTCTTTATCAATGCACAAGTGTTCTTATTGAAACACAATTATAAACATTGAAAGAAAGTAAGTTAACTTGATGAATTTTAAGAATCAAGATCCCAACTAAATCAAACACTGATCACAAAAACGGTGGTTTGTTGAAATTTCAACATTAATAGCAAGTGCAAAACTGATATTGATTCAATGACATAAATATGTCTTAATATAATGCATAGTGTAACACCTATTTTTGTTAAAATGTCTAAAATGAGTCTGTGTTGATGTTATAAGACGTTGAAAATACGTCCACAACGACCACATTTCAACTAAATTCGTACCTTCTATAGATGTCATATGGATGTCAACATTGGACGTCCAGAAGACGTCAGAAAAATTCAATTCAATTGTCATTGATGCATAAATTCTTTTTAAACTGGTTCAGTGTTTGTTTTTATCTGGACAGTGTTTATGAGAGAAACACACAGAGGGAGGAGCTCTCACAAAGTCTTTTAATGTACAAGAGACTCATTCAGAGTCACTTCTCCAAATCATCCAACATGTTTCTCTTTTCTTTAATATCACTTTTATTACTTATAGGTAAGGCATGTTTCTATATATAACTTCATAAAGTGATATTATAGCATTCACAGAATGATGAATTTAATAAGGATGCATTTTCCTTTTTTTTTACAGGGAATTCCTTTGCAAACACAATAAAATCATTATCTACTGAGAAACATGTTTACAGAGGTGAAAATGTGAATCTGTCCTGTAACTACAGTGGTGATGTAAATAATCTGCAATGGTATCGACAATATCAGGGATCACGACCAGAGTTTCTCATTCTTGTGACAGAATATTCAGATCCACCTGATATTTCACTTCATCTGTCAGCAAAAGCTATAAAAGACATAAAGTGTGTGGATCTTATGATCTCTTCTGCTGAAGAAACAGAATCTGCTCTGTATTACTGCGCTCTGCAGCCCACAGTGACACAAAACACAACAACACTGAACAAAAACCCTCTGATATATGTTCCATGTGATTTAACATACATTCATGCATTATCACATCCTTATGATAACTTCAGAGATAAATAATAAATAGTACAATTCAGTTTATAATTTCTGTCATATAACTACAAACGTTTATGGAGAAAAAATATGTGGCCAAATAAATCCAAATAAACAGACATTCACATTAAAGAGATTATTTTTTTATAAATAATATTTATTATTAATGCATCTCATCATGCACTTAAATGGTGAAGCTTTAATCTTTAATATTTTAAGTCACTAAATGTTTCACCCACAAGAGGTCACTACAATATGATGTGCACACTGTAGTTTCAACACACAATCTGTTATCATTTTCATTTGTCAGAGGGTTGAGCTCTGCAGTGTTTCATATTAAAGAAGCTTCAGTTTAATTTCATGTGTTTTCAGAACTGAGACTCTTTCATCATTCAGATCAACAATCATGTTTTCTGTAGTTGTTATTGTATTTTTACAGCTTAAAGGTGAGAAACGCTTTTAATTCCTAATGTTACTTTAGTTTCAATATTTAACAAATGTAATTTTTTTCACTATGTGCCTGTGTGGATTATATTTGACAGTTCTGATAAAGAGTTTAATAAGTTTTGTTCTTCTTCCACAGAAAGTGTTCATTCATACACAATAACATCAATCTCAACACAGAAGTCTGTTTTAGTTGGAGAAAGTGTTGTTATCTCCTGCAGTTACACCGGCATTGGTAACAGCTTCCAATGGTATCGCCAATATCCCAGATCCAGACCACAATATCTTATCTTTCATACAGAGAACAAGAATGAATCTGAAGCCACTTTACGTCTCACAGCGATCCCAAACAAACAATCCTCTCGTGTGGATCTTATGATAAACTCTGTTGAGGTGGGAGATTCTGCTCTGTATTACTGCGTTCTGAGGCCCACAGAGACAGAAAACACAACAACACTGAACAAAAACCTGTTTTCAGTCATGTGACTTTGAATTGGCCCAGATGTGGCCCACTTTGTTTTTTCAAACTAAACATTCCCAATCTTATAAAGTAAGAAAACAAAATGAAGTACATTCACATAATGTGTGCAGATAATGAATAATAAACCAAATGAATATTAAAAGTGCACAGAGGATGATGGAGTAAAATGACTCATGTGTCTCCTTTATTGAGTGAAATACAGATTTAGACAAAGAGCGCCACCCAGTGGCATGTTAAGTTCGGCATTACATTGTGCTTTTAGTCTAACAGTGGAACAACCACTACTGTATATTGATAAAGAAACTAATGTATTTACATTCTAAGAAGCACATCTATATGATGCTTAGTGATTTTATCTGATGGATCCTGTAAAAGCATAAGGGCTGCATTTATAAAATTATTAAAGTCCTTCTAGTTAATAGTCTACAGTGGTATCAGAAATCTGAAGATTAGTTCCTTATACTAGATACATATGATACAGTAATTTAAGTTGATCCTCCAGTTTCTGAAATCTCCATCAAACACAGAAAATCTGAGAGCAGCAGAAGATACAGATTCTGCTCTGCTTCTTATTTCCACAAATGACATTCACAGTAACATTCTTAAAACAATATTTATGACATCATAACTATAACTACAAACATACGAATATAAAAAACTATCAATTGTAATATTCTCTTATTTTATGTTATTTTCTCTAAACATGATGAAGTCTGTATTTCTGTGATGTTTATTTTATGTTATTTTCTCTAAACAGGATGAAGTCTGTATTTCAGTGATGTTTATTTTATGATATTTTCTCTAAACAGGATGAAGTCTGTATTTCCGTGATGTTTATTTTATGTTATTTTCTCTAAACATGATGAAGTCTGTATTTCTGTGATGTTTATTTTATGTTATTTTCTCAAAACATGATGAAGTCTGTATTTCTGTGATGTTTATTTTATGATATTTTCTCTAAACAGGATGAAGTCTGTATTTCTGTGATGTTTATTTTATGTTATTTTCTCTAAACATGATGAAGTCTGTATTTCTGTGATGTTTATTTTATGTTATTTTCTCTAAGCATGATGAAGTCTGTATTTCTGTGATGTTTATTTTATGTTATTTTCTCTAAACATGATGAAGTCTGTATTTCTGTGATGTTTATTTTATGATATTTTCTCTAAACAGGATGAAGTCTGTATTTCTGTGATGTTTATTTTATGATATTTTCTCTAAACATGATGAAGTCTTTATTTCTGTGATGTTTATTTTATGTTATTTTCTCTAAACATGATGAAGTCTGTATTTCTGTGATGTTTATTTTATGTTATTTTCTCTAAACATGATGAAGTCTGTATTTCTGTGATGTTTATTTTATGTTATTTTCTCTAAACATGATGAAGTCTGTATTTCTGTGATGTTTATTTTATGTTATTTTCTCTAAACATGATGAAGTCTGTATTTCTGTGATGTTTATTTTATGTGAGGTAGGAGGGGTTTATGTGTGACATCTGTGATCTTGTTCAGTTTCACAAAGACTGTAACAGAGATTCACTGAGAACACAATGAAACTTCATTCACTTCTTCTGCTTTCTGTCTTTGTGTGTAAGTATGTCTTCATTTGATTTTATTCACTTAATACCTTCATTTTATACATACTAAACATTTTAAAACATTATAACCACTTAATTTTGATCTATTAAGTGTCATATTTTAAGGACAAGATAAGTTCTTTATTATATTTGATAATAAATGATGTGTTGGTCTATTTCTCCAGATGTCAGTTTTGGAAATGAAATCACATCAGACAGAACTGAAGATGTTGTTGTTGAAGGTTCAAGTGTTCAGTTTTCCTGCAGTTATTCCTCTGCTCATAATCTTCAGTGGTACCGTCAGTATCCCAGAAAACCTCCTGAATTTCTTGTGCTTATTTCTGATGGTGTGAAAGACAACAGGACATCTGAAATAGATCCCAGATTCTCTACTAAACTCAGAAATGAAAAACAAAAACATGTGTATCTGGAGATCTCCTCTGTTACTCTATCAGATTCTGCTCTGTATTACTGCGCCCTGGTGCCCACAGTGACACAAAACACAACAACACTGAACAAAAATATATCACCTGCATGTAAAGATTACAATAGCTGAATATAACCAGAAGAGGGCGCTACTCACCATAAAATGTTTCTAAACCAGGGGGTCAGGGCTTTAAAGAAATGTAAAGGGGGCTACAAATGATCTAAACACATAACAAGCATTAAAAATCAACAACAAAACATAATTATACTATATTACATTACATATGTCTACAATTATATTTCATTGTGTAGAAATGAGTGAGGAGGGTCTACACATATTGTTGTGGACAATAGGTGGCCTCGAAGTCAATAAGGTTGAGATCCACTGATAAAAACAAGACAACATTAACTCCAAACACAATTTGTAACAAG
Organism: Oreonectes daqikongensis; assembly: GCA_026939265.1. NCBI lineage: Eukaryota > Metazoa > Chordata > Actinopteri > Cypriniformes > Nemacheilidae > Oreonectes > Oreonectes daqikongensis. The sequence goes on from JAOTQM010000003.1 coordinate 1,462,387, forward strand.
CTCTAATAAAATGTTTAACATTACATCACAGTAGTTTCTGTAATATCTGTCCATGATTTAAGACAACAGTCATAAACATGTTGTTCTGAGTTTAAACAGAATGGGGAGCATATTACTAAAATATGCTTTGTTTTATAAATTTTTTGTATAACATTTTACAATGTTTCAATTCAATTCAATTTTATTTATATAGCGCTTTTCACAATGAGTATTGTTGCTAAGCAGCTTTACAGGAGAAAGCAACAGAAAAAACATAAGAAAGGTAAAAATTACCAAACCTTTAAAATTAATTTAATAAAATAAAATAACTATAAAAGCAGTCTCCCGGTGAGCATGCCGACACGGCCCTGTGGCGAGGAACCCAAACTCCAAATGATAAATATATGGAGAAATAAACCTCGGGAGAAACCAGTCTCAGTCGGGAGGGCCAGTTCTCCTATGACGTGTTAAAGCTGTACTCAGTGACTTTGATTAATGTTATAGAGAAAATGATTTTCATAGAGAGCCTATTAAATGTAATAGGGAAATAGATTTTGTTAAATTTGTTATAAGTGTAACGTTTCTTAGTATCAAACCTCGCTTTTGTTATACTTAATATTACTGTTAATACTCAGTATAGGCCAACTGCGAATCAGAAGACTTGGGTACGGCCCTCTGGAGATGGCAATCACTGGAAACTCGCAACCCAATAATATGGTAAGTACAATGCTTTTAATGAAGTGTCCCCAAAGAAAATAGTAGGCCTTTCATTTAAATAAAATAAAAGATAAAAGCTGATAACAAATAAACAAGAGCAATCAGTTCAATCAAGAGTACTCAATTAAATCTCCTCTGGTATACATAGAGTTACCATAACAATGAAATACAATTTTTTACACAGGTACACAACCTACATTCATTGAGCAAAATGTACATTTCCCTTAAAGAATCCACTTCCAGGAAAATTAAATCACAGTTTAGTTCAAATCAGTTCTGATATCAGACAAAAGTTTCTTCATTAACCACTTATCTCAATGATGTGGTTGATGTTCACAGTCCATCTTGAAATCCTTTCCTCTTGTTAAGAAATGGTTCAGTATGTGTTAATCTTGTTGTTAACGATTGTTGTTCTCTTCTCCCTCTTCTGATTCGCTTGGGTAGCTCGCCATCAAAGGAACATCAAAGGTATCCACATAAAAAACCTGACCTATTAAAATAAGCCAATAATTCAACACAAAATACAACCTATGTCAATCTCGCTTAACAAATACTTTCAGATAAGTATTTCTCTTACATCTCAAGAAATGTTACATCTCCCAAAAAGTAACAGTATGAACAAGATCAACATTAATCCACTAATATATAGTGTTATTTTCTCGTTTACAGGCTCACGTGTATTAGACATTGCAGCCACGTGAAGTGCAACTCACGTGCGGGTATTTACCCCAACAATTCAACACACACATTACAAAATACACACAAATATATATTTATATATATAAACACATACTTCAATAAACATTTAACATTGGAACAATCTCTCGTGTCGCATGCTTATTTTTTTACAATAACAACAAATGCGCAACACTCACCATATCCAGTATTTCCACACGATAAAACTCAAAATAAAATCCTTAAGAACAGAAAAATATCCACTGGATGACTTCAATAAAGGTCTCCCCTCTTGAATTGTAAAATATTTTTCACCTAATTCAAGATTTAAACCACATTTTTCCTTTAATCAGAGACTATCGCTCAAGTTCACCGCTCTCTTCTCCATGTCTCCCGTATCGTGCTGACTCCTCCCCCAAAAGCGTCTAAACTGCTCTCATTGGTCAGTTCCCAGATTACATCATTCAACACGATCTTTAACAATAATGCTGTTTTTAATTTTCGGTCTGTATTTATACATTAATGAACTATCATATTAACATGTGCTTCTATTTATAAAACTATTATACAAAAATAAAGATACAAACCAGGAACCATATTAGATCTGGGTTACATAAGGAATGTTATACGCAGAAAACGGAACTGTGATGGCATAATGTAACTGAATGCAGCTGTAACTTCAAACTGCTGTCATGTGATGTAAGTTTAGCATTTAATACCAAGTATTGTAATACTGTTAGAATTAATATGACAACCAATTGGTCATGAGGTTGCATGAGCTGGAGCTGGGATGGTCAGTCACAGGCAGAAGGTTATCGCAGGAGGGTGGTATCGGATGTTTGGCTGGAGCTGCTGTAACCTCTAGTTAGGGATCACATAAGGCATTCGTCCGGAACTCTCCTCACCTCGGGATGACATCCATCTGGACCTGGTGTAATCTCTCCCTACCTCGGGATGGGCATCCCGAGGAGGGGGAGAGAAGAGACTCAATTAGTGTAGCTGATGTTCTTAATATTTTATTTGGTTTACAATTCAAGCATTATGTGAAAGCTTGGCTGAAAAGATATGTCTTTAAAGAATGTTAAATATCTACTTTGTTCAACATGTACAGTATTAAATATTTATTTTCATTATTTTGATCCTCTCTTTTGGTGGCTATGCTCAGATAGCACAGACATAAAAATGCACCTATTTCTGCACTAGAAATGATGTACAATATACTGCCGTTATACACATATGACCATCTCTTGACAGATTATTATAAACACACAAAAAGAGGGAAAGAATTCTGATCCAGTGGGAAGTTCACTGTTGTGTGAATCTGCAGTATAAGATTAAAGCAATGACTGTATAAAATGACCTATTTGTCAGATATGGTGACCCATACCTCTGCATTTAACCCAACCAGTGAATAGTGAACACACATACACCCGGGCAGTGGGCAGCTATCACTGCAGCACCCGGGGAGCAAACAGGGGTTAGGTGCCTTGCTCAAGGACACGTCAGTTGTTACCTGCCGGTACTGGGAATTGAACCGGCAACCTTCTGGTTACGAGTCCGACTCTCTAACCATTAGGCCACGAAGGAAAAACTAAGAATTGCTCTATTATTTTAATTTTTATTATGATTTATATCAATGTTTTCACATCTGTGTTGATCATGATACTAAAATGAGTTCAATATACATCACTTCTGATCAACTGAAAGAATACTTCAGTAACCCCACCCACCTTCATAATAATCTGCAACATATCTTCACTTCAGTAGCTAATATATACAAACCACATGTGTGTGAGATATCAATACACTTAAAAAAATCTATTAATATTATCAATACAAACTGTACATAAATCACTGTCTGGACCATTGAAATGGAGACAATGATGACTTTACTTATGATTTTTACTGCAGTCACAGGTAAATATACTTTTATTTTATACAGCAGAAAAACAAACAACTACCACATTTGACTGCAAAAGCAAATATGATTTAATATGATATTATATTTGCATTGTAATATTGTGATATAATATACTGTGATATAAATATAATGAATTTTATTTCAGGTGCATTTGCTGATAGTATTGAACCAGAAGGAAACACAAATATAATCAGAAATGAAGGAGAATCTGTGACACTGACCTGCAAATATGAAACAACCAGCAGTCGTGTTCTGCTTTACTGGTACAGACAGAATCCTAACACAGAACCTCAGTTTATATTGTTTAAAGGTGCTCGATCAGCAAGCTCAGTTCAGCTTATACAAGACAATCGGTTTAAATCAGAAACATCTGAATCCTCCACTAAACTCATAACTGACAGTGTACATCTATCAGATTCAGCTCTATATTATTGTGCTCTGGAGCCCAGTGATACAAAAAGCCTGAGAGTCTTAACAAAAACTCAATGTGCTTTAAACCATCTTGAATCAAAACCACATTAAAAACTATTATTTTGTGTAAACCACAGCTCTGGAAATAAGGAGATGTGGCTACACCTGTGACTCTATATTTCAACTTTAAAATGTCTCTGGTTCTAAATTCAGTAATGTTGATAATGATGTTGTTTAATAATATTTTTTGGCACCCCATGAGTTAAAAGAAAAAGTTCTCAAATGTTATTGAAACTGTGTCAGTTATTTTCAAGAAGAGGAGTTTACAAACAGAACTGAATAAAACATTGAGGCAGCTAATTTGTGTTTCCTGTCAGTTTATTGAATAAACATGTTTATTTGTATATGACAAGATCAATATCAACAATATAAACTGTAGGTATAATACTAAAATGATTATATTAAACGGATAGTTCACCCCAAAATGAAAATGTTAGCAATCTCAGATTTCTGGGGCACCATTGACTACCATTAAAATGCCTTAGAACTGTTTGTTTTCCTAAATTCTTCAAAATATCTCCTTTTGTGTTCAACAGAAAAACATCATAATTTTTCTAGATATCTTTCTTTGTGTTCAACCATGCAACAAAAACATTTTCAATGGTTTTCATCTTTCTTGCTTTCAGGGCCTGAAACTAGCTTTATTTCAAATGTCCGACTTCTCATATTGTCTCCCAGATAGCAAATTTTTGGGCCCAAATCCGTCTCACACTTTACACCCCATACCCCCTCAACTGGCCCACACATGGCATGGAATGATGGCACTTGGGCGGTCCGCTCCTGTTTGCCAGATTTGGGCCACACGCAAGCCAAAACAATGCAGCATGTCAAAAAAAAAAAACATCTGAACTGAACTGACCCAAATATAAGCAGCAGTTCTTTTTAATTATGTCCCAGATTTAACCCAGACCAACACCTTTCTCTGATCCTGTTTAACAAAATTGTTATTGAGTTATATTATCTTTTTAATGAAGTGATGACTGAGCCAATTGTGATAAAACCTGAAGTTAACAAACAGAATCACTGAAGAAATAGATTTTGTTCCCCACAAATACAAAACTACAACATGAAATCAACTGTAAACAGAGAATTATCAGATTTAGCAGGTATAAACGCAACTGTTATGCTAGAAAGAATGGAACAATTCAGAGATACGGCATAAAGAAAAATAAAAAAAAATGTAAAGCTACACATCAACACTTATCATACTAACCTCAACTATGGTGACAATCAACAGACAAATTAAGGTAAATAGATTAACTGCAATGCATGCTGGGAGTCATCAATGAGTTTTGTACTATGATATTACCCAGCATGCATTGCAGCGTATAGCTTTTTGTTGATTGATTGTCACCATTTTTGAGATTCATATATTGATTCTTGATGTATCTGCATGTCTCACTGGTTCTAAACTAAAACTTCTTGCAAAAGTTTTACAGAATCCTCTAATAGTGTGAATGATACAGCATAGTTTCATTGTGATGTCAAACAGAGCTTGAGATCTCTTTGATCAATAATAATAATAATAGTAATTAAACCAATTCATTTTGTGAAGCTAATAACACTTTACTAAGCAGCAGATATCAACTAGTTTGATGTCAGATAAAGAAGTTGTGTTCAAACACACTAGAATAATAGTAAAGAATACTTTAGCATCTAAATGCAAAAATCAAAGAGCCCAACTAAAGGAAACATTGATCACCAGTATGATGATTTCAAATAAACATTTTCAATAAAAAGATTGTAATGGTGTTTGTGGATTTGTGGAGTAATCCTCCTCTGTTGAGATCTTGCCATTGATATCAGGTTGTAGTTGTTGTGCTTCTGTAAGTCAATATGATCTGTTGCCCATATTTGGGCCCTTTTTGCTTTATTTGTTTTTGGCTGACATGCGGCATTGCTTTGGCTTGCTTGGGGCCCAAATCTGGCAAACAGGAGCGGACCACCCAAGTCCCATCATTCCATGCCGTATGTGGGCCAGATGAGGAGGTATAGTGTGAACCAGATTTGGACCGCCACAATTTGCTAGTTTGGTTGCTATCTAGGCTGGTTAGGCCACAGTGTTAGAAATGATGGGTTTATAGAGCTAATGCTACTTTACGTTAACGTTTTTATTGTTCTAATTTACAAAGTTATATGTGTTGTGTTGTGTTGTGTTGTGTTGTGTTGTGTTGTGTTTGTCTGTGTGCAGTATATCTTTCATTTAATGACCTTTTCTTTCTCTACAGATCTACTATATGAAACATTAAAGGACCGCAAGGAGAATTCGCATATATAGCAGTTTTGACCAATTTCTTTTGGTGTGTTATAGCTCATAAATGTTTATAAAAAATATTGTATAGATGCAAATAAGTGTAAATTGTTACCTCAACCAATTCTATCGGTTGTTTTTACAGTGTGCTTATTCTTCAGGGCACAACAAATGACAAATTATATCCAAGAGTTTCTGTGAAACTCACTAAACAGAAGCAGAAACATGAACAGTAGCAGGTGACGAACAAAGAAAAACATTGAACATATGTGTTGTGTTGAGAAATATTCAACACTAGTTGTTTAGTTAATAGTAATTATGTGCTATACTATAGGTGATGGGGAGCTACGCCACTGGGTGGCTCTAGTGAGTACATGTTGCCTTGAAGTGTGAGTGAAGAAGAATAAAGTGTTAGTGTTGGCTGTACTCTACGAATGTATGTGGATATATAAGAGTAAAACACTACAATATGAATAAAAATAATAGAAAAGAATGGTATCATGTATATTAAATAAACAGTATTAAATATATCAACACTGTTTATTATTATTGTTGTTAAAGCCATACAGCACCACATTACTGAAATGAAGACAACAGGTTGCAGTGTTATCAAATATCACTATGATGATCAATAACTGAAGAACTGACAAAAGTTTATTATAAAACTGTTGCTCTATTGTTCTGTCTTACATCATGTTTTTATTTACTTGCTTTGATTTAATTTTTAAAATCTCATTGTGATGATGGGGAACAGAATAAGGAAGAAGCTTATGTTAAGATCCACTATTAAAGTACAAATATATGTTAAACCTGCTGTATTCAGAGGATGAAGTCATGAGATTACTTTCTAAACTAAAGCAGATGCTGGAAATCTGTCTAAATTTTTTAATAAATGGATGTTTTTCATCTCTTCACCTGGAAACATGAGCACACACATAAAACAAATTCTCATTGTTTTCATATATTGCAATGCTTGTTTCTGATTGGCCAGTCGCAACATTTGCAGGTTCGTTCTTTTTAGATAATAACCGCTGCAAACTAATAACACACGACCGGAACTACTTGTATGTTTAATATCCCTCCACTCCAACAAAGATTACCGTCTGGCGCCATCTTGTGATTGAAACACTGGACATTCGCAATGGATGATTTTGACATTAATTTCAACATGTACGGTAAAAACAAAACATTTCAACAGTGGATAGATTCGGATGAATCAAATGACTCCCTAAATAGAATGAAAAAACGAGAACTAAACAGTCTATATATGCTTATGTTTCATATGTAGCGCTTACAAATGGTTGTTCTACATCGTTTGTTAGGAATGTTAATAGTTGCTTGGGAACGTAGAAGGTTTTACTTTTAAATTAAAACATTAATAAGCTAATAAAATGTTTAAATTCATATTTTATGTCAAGTATTTTCCTTATTTGACAAGTAGCCGTGTAATAAGCGAGAGATTCGGCCCAAATCTGACGTGTTCATTTGGCCCACATGTGGCATGGAATGATGGCACTTGGGTGGTCCGCTCCTGTTTGCCAGATCTGAGCCACAAGCAAACCATGGCAATGCCACATGTTAGCCAAATGTACACCAAATAAACTAAAGTTGACCATATTCTGGCCCACAGTTAGCTTTTTTCTGGCCCATATCCGCTCCAAACCTGACACTTTCATCTGGCTCATATACCGCAAAGTGTCCTGTTTTTTTAGACGTTCTAAGAACGTTCCCGGCTAACAAAAGTCACCATCATGATGATCAGTGTTTCCTTGAGTTGGGCTCTTCACCCTTGACATTCATAGATTGTATTTTTAGTGTGCAGTGGCTGTGTGCTTTTAAAGTACATTTGTGAAGTCAATGCAAATAATAATCTTATGGGTTTGTTTGGAGGTTATTAAACTCGCCATCATGTTGTTTCATTAATTCATGTGTTATTAATCCTGAAATAACAGTTTAAGATCAAGATCAGGGTGTTTAATTGTAATTCGTCTAGAAAGATTTCAGAAATCTGTGTGTACATAAAATTTAATCTACAGCAGAACTTAGACACACACAGACATGAAGAATGAGTGTATGAATCTCAATAATGGTGACAATCAACAGACTAATTCAGAGCAACTGCAATGCATGCTGGGAATCATGAAAGAGTTTTGTACTATGATGTTACCCAGCATGCATTGCAGTATTAAGTTGTCCTTTGTTGATTCTCACCATTACTGAGGTTCATACACAGATTCTTGATGTCTGTGTTCTGCCACAGATTGTTTTATTTGCACTCATATTTTATCCAACTTCTTAAATTATCTTAAAATGTTATTTCAGAATTAATAACACAGACATCAGTGATTCAACATGATGATGACTCTAATAACCAACAAACAAACCGAGAAGATTAGATTCTCATTTGCATTGGCTTCACAAATGTACTTTAAAGGCACACAGCCACAGCACACAAAAAGATTTGATCTATGATCTATGAAGTTCTTGGGTGAAGAGTCCAACTCAAGGAAACACTGATCACCATGATGGTGACTTTTGTTAGCTGGGAACGTTCTTAGAACGTCTAAAAATAAAAACTGGACACTTTGCGTTATGTGGGCCAAATGAAAGTGTCAGGTTTGGAGCGGATCTAGAATAACTCATTAAAATAATAAAAGTGAACTGAGGGCCAGATTAGGCTCAAATTTAGTTTTTAATTTAGTTTATTTGGTTTACATTTGGCTAACATGTGGCATTGCCATGGTTTGCTTGGGGCTCAGATCTGGCAAACAGGAGCGGACCGCCCAAGTGCCATCATTCCATGCTGTATGTGGGCCAAATGAACGTGTCAGTTGTGGGCCGACTCTGGGCCGCAACAATTTTGTTATCTGGGGACTGATTGTCCACTTACCGGACGCTACAACTGTCAAGCCAGAAAGAGAAATCGGAATCGGAATTCCTCCCAGAACAGACAACAGGCACCAAAAACGCATTCATTTTCACACACAAAACAGTCACAGTCTTCTACTGATCTTCTTTCATCTACTACTGTAGTTTACCAGCAGTTTCAGAATGAAGGTTCATGTTAATAATATGTTTGATTATAGTAGATGATGATGATGATGATGATGATATTTGAGAGTGTTTCTGTTTTCAGGTTCTGAATGATCCGGGCACATATGCTTCTCTTCAGTTCTCTGCTCTAGAATCTGATTATGAGACTTTAAATAATAAGAAAGGTGACACACGAACAACTAATAAATATTTGATCCTTTCTTCTGATCTGTCACTCTGCCAATAGTTCAGTTTTTCAATAGTTCAACTTTAGTTTTTAATCATTTATTTTATCTAATAAAATCTAAACATTTACTATGTGTCTGGGTTTCCTGCAACACTGTAGCTTCACAGATAGCAAAATTGTTGCGGCTCAGATTTGGCCCAAACCTGACACATTCATTTGGCCCACATTCGGCATGGAAGTTTTAATTTATTTGGTTTACATTTGGCTAACATGTGGCCTTGACATGGTTTGCTTGTGGCTCAGATCTGGCAAACAGGAGCAGGCCGCCCAAGTGCCATCATTCCATGCCACATGTGGGTCAATGAAAGTGTCGGGTTTGAGCAACAATTTTGCTATCTGGGTTTGAAACAGCATTAGGTGATTCATTTACATTCATATCTTTGGCAAAAAACAGAACCTTCAGTTCTCTAATATGTTTAGGAAACCACACCTTAAAAGTATTCATCCTATTTTCTCTTTGTAATGAATACATGTTATTAAATGTCAGTGGCTTTGTTTTAGTGTATTCACCCATCTGTAAGTTTACCTTTACTAAAAAACAATTAATATTATGCAAACATACAGCACATGGTCAGGATTATGTGCCCTTATTTGGTTTTGACGTTTTATTGTGTTTCTTGTGTTTCTTTTTGCTAGTTTCTCTGTCCATTGTTTAATTTTAGAATTTAATATTCAGTTTTTATTAGGGGTTGGTAGTTCCTCCTTGGTTTCCTTGGTTACCGATCGGTATAATCTGGATCTTGTTTTGTTTGCTATATCCTTTATTGCCCTGTGTTTAGTTTTGGTTAGTCTTGTTTCCCTTTGTTTTGGTCAGTGATTCTGAGAATTTTGTTAATAAAAGTATATTTAAAGTTTATCTTCCTCTTGCATTTGTTCATAAAATGTGAACTACAGTTTTAGAGCAATACTAGAGAAGTGTTGACATCCTGTTTTCACACTTTTACATGCTGTATCCTGTAATGTCATCTCTTGAAATAATTCAACAAATATAAACTTTTGTCACCACAACTAATTTATTAAATATTAGTTTACAACCAAGGGTTTGTGCAACCACATGCTGAATCCTCCTGGGAAAGTTATCTGTCAATATATGAGAAAGTACTGGTGAAGAAGACACAACATGTTAACCTCATGCCAGAAATACTAAGTAAGTAAATACATACTTTATATATCTTAATCTATTATTAGGTGTATATTATTATAGTTAGCACCAAGGTCATCCTAAATCTGTACAGATTAACATTAGAATAAACAAAATATTGGAAACCAATGACAAATTATGAAAAAAAACTGTCACACTGTATCTGTATGCATTTTATTTTCTCATAATAAATAACTTATTTAAAAAATAATTTTGATGATATTCCTATAAGATTCAGCTGATATCATACATTATGTTATTGTGTTGAAATAGAGTGTACAATTTTCCAATGAAATATCACTATTACTGTAAATATTATGTAACATTATAACTGTATTGAATTATAAATAGAATCATATTTAAGCAGTTGAATCATACTGAGATAAGTTTTGGTCAAAGGTTTAAAGTTTATTAAATGCCCATCTTGAAATCTTGGGCATTAAAGTTAACTCTGACTTCCACAGTTGCCCGGTAAACTCCTGACAGGAAACTTGCATTTACAATAATTATGATAACATTTAAAGGTAGTGTTATAGAAGTTTCCTGTGTTTCTTAGCCCTCATTTGCACGTTTTTGGGTACTTCTCCATTTGAATTTTAAAGCTGTTAATGTGCAAACTCAAAACTGCCTCGCTAGCCCAACAGCAACATCTCAAGAGCTGAGACATACACAAACCACAACAGACTAAACCACAGCAGACAGTCAAACCACAGCAGACAGTGTAAAGAAAAGCACAAATTGAAACGAATGCAGACATGAATACAAAGCAACGTCTGTCCAGAGTTTTCATTTTATGTAAAAAATAACAATTATGAGCATGTTAAAATAAAAAATGTATAATCAAATCAGGCAACCTAATCTCAAGTATTAATTATATGTATTTGTAATATGTTTATATTTATAACATTTCATTCCTTGTGAACAGAAAGTTAGATCTTGCTGTCACAGGAAGTACAGGATCCAGCTGAAGCCAGTCACGACACAGCAAGTTTTACTTATAGTTTCAAATCATCAGCGGATGCTTCAGTTCAATTTTATTTTCCTTTACTTTAAAGTACATACTGTTTAACTTATTCATCGTTTTTGACCTGTTAGTTCTTTATGCATATTTAAAGGTTTGTGTTCTCCCAAAAGAGTGAACTTTTTTTAAGAAAAAGATGAAGACATCACAGAAAATCATTGGTTTCATATTGTTATTGCAAGGTTTGTTCTTAATTTTCTCTTATCTTATACACAATCCAAATCAACTTTGAAAACATGGTAACACCTTACAATATTCATTATTACAATTCATTATTACAATGGGTCCTGATCATCCTGTCGGGATTTATTTTGAGATGATATGTTTGATCTTGAAAATGTATTAGGCTAGTAAATGTTGAAATCAAAATGTTATACGTTTATTAAATGGTGTAGAATTATTGCTCATTGTTAGTTAATATTATAGTTAACTAATGTTAACAAATACAAGCTTAATGTAAAATGTTACTGAAATCATTAGTGTGGCATGAATAAGAGTGTTTATTTATGTGCATCTGCTAAAATAACTGAGGTGTTTTTTATGCTTTTTATCGTGTTTGTGTTGTAGGCGTTTGGTGTAGAAATTGGAACATCAGTCTGCCAGAGAAGATTGAAGCTCTGAATGGATCCTGTGTGACCATAAACTGCAGATTTGATATTAAAAGCACATATGACAAAGATCTCACTGACACTGCTGGAGGAGTGTGGTATAAAGATTGGCATAACAGCTCTGCATATATAGTGTTTAACAGACGCAGTAACAGTAACAGTAACAGTAACAGCCGCTTTAAAGGGGAAATAACTGGAACATTAAAAGAGAAGAACTGTACCACCATCTTTTATAATGTTAGTTCAATTCACAAAGGCACATTTTTCTTCAGGATTGAGGGTAATGGTACACTGAAATATACCTTTACAAAGAGAAATGTTTCAATACATGTGATCGGTGAGTGAAATTATTCTAATTCTAAAAATCTATATTTTCATTTTTGACTAGCAGCAAAATATAAATGACATTAGTGATACATGAAGTCTTACATGTATACAAAAATCTGCATTCATTATTCTGCCTTAGATGATAATTTTCTGCATTACATTAGATCATTAAAAATAACAAAAAAATATGGAAAATACATAAATGCATGAGGTAGACTATAAGGGAAAGCAGTAAACAGCTGCTCAACATACTGTATACCTTCTTTAATGCTGTTTAAAAACATCCCACATGTAATATACAATATGTAAAATAAATCTCATTACAGAATCTCCTCCCAGACCCACAGTGAAGATATTAAGGGGGCAGATGGAGGTTCAGGAGGTGTTAGAGGGAAATGCTGGGAGTCTGCGCTGCTCTTCTATCACTCTCTGCTCCTCTTCTCCACCAACTCTCACATGGAGCTCCACTAACAGTTTTCCCCTCAATGGAACCAGCAGACAAGAACAACAACAGAGTCAGACTGAGATCATCTCTGATCTGAACTTCACTACATCTCATCTTCAACATGTAGTCACTTTCACCTGCACTATAACCTACCAGCTACAGAACAGAAACACAACAGCACAGAGCAACATCACGTTACGTGTTCTGTGTAAGAGGAAATCAGTTTGATCCTGTTGAGTTTGATCACATGAGTTTAAATTATGTATTCATACTTTGAATCTGTTTCACCCTCAGATGCTCCTAAAAACACATCAGTGTCCGTGTTTCCATCTAACTCTGTACTGGAGGGAACTTCAGTAACTTTAACATGCAGTAGTAATGCAAATCCAGCAGTGCTGAACTACACCTGGTACAGAGAGAATGAAGGACAGCTGGAGCAGATACAGACTGGACAGAATCTAACATTCAATGTGACTGATTGTACACTTACAGGACGCTACTACTGTCAAGCCAAAAACCAACATGGCACCCAAAACACATCAGTGTTGCTGGATATTCAGTGTGAGTATTAACAGTCTAGTTTATTGCACTAAATATTCCAATATGCACTGTGGAATGAATTAAATATATATTTATTGAGGTTTCTTTGGCTTTGGGCATAGTTAGTCCTTCCTATATTTTTTATTGTTTCTTCCCAGATCCCCCCAAGAACACATCAATATCAGTGATTCAATCCAGCACTGTGTTAGAAGGCAATCCAGTGACTTTAATATGCAACACTAATGCAAATCCAGCAGTGCTGAACTACACCTGGTACAGAGAGAATGAAGGACAGCTGCAGCAGATACAGACTGGACAGAATCTAACATTCAATGTGACTGATCGAACACAGACAGGACGCTACTACTGTCAAGCCAAAAACCAACATGGCACCCAAAACACATCAGTGTTGCTGGATATTCAGTGTGAGCACAGAAAAATGCACTTGTTTTTTCTTTCAGAATGCACTGTGGTATAATATGCAAATCTTTTAAAACACATGTGCTTCAATTTAATTTTGTCTTTCTTTCAGATGCACCCAGAATTTCTCACTCCAGCTGTAACATTTTTCACAACAGCTGTGAATGAGAGGTTCAAGGGAATCCTTCCCCTAAAGTTGAGTGGCATCGATCTGGACGTCCTGTCACAAACTCTACAAACACATCCATCAGTGAGGAGAAATTGAGCAGCACACACTTGAAGAGCTTCATCACTCTACATCCATCACTTAAAGACACTCTGAAGTGTGTTGGCATCAACGAGTTTGGCTACATCAGTAAACAGATTCTAGATCTGGTTTCTCCGCAGATGTCACGTGAGTTTCAGTTCGGTGATTTATTCAAATCACAACAAGTTCTAAAAACAAACCTAATTGACACCAAACTGTCTGCTAACCCATGTGCCCAATACCCATTAGCACTGGATAGAGACGTTTATAATGAATGAAAAAAGCAGACTGAATGGAAAAGAGTGAAAAATGTGAAAGAAGAGCACATACTAAACTGTTGTGCAATATTTTTTAATCATTATTTCTCTTCAGGTTTTAACATTTTCTTGTTGCTGATTGGAGTTGCTGTTGGTGTTTCAGTCATAGTGATCCTGTGTGCCATTATATGTTTTTGTAAACGCCGGTAGGTCAGACAGAAGCATAAAAGAACCATATAATTTTCATACTTTACATATATTCAGAATATTAAGAGTATTTGTATAAAAAATATGTTAAGCCCAAATGATGACTAATAATAAGAAAAAAATGCTAGATTAGCATAGTTTAGCATAAATATAAGCTTTAGCACCATTTGTCTGCAGATAGCATCTGGTTTGATTTTTAATGTATTGAAGTACATTATTAAAATTGCATTACAAATTGTATACATGTTATAAAGTCCTCTGGAGGTTCGTTGGACCAACGTATACACATTTTTCAGAAAAGGAAATCGGAAACCCGCCCAGAACAAACAAGAACAAACTACAAGAAGCATTTCAACAAATGAAGTGAGTTACAACAGACACAGAAAACATGGCGTTTAACTCTCAAATCACAATCATCTATCAACTTGTTTACCAAATAAAACATGTTAATGTTACTAATGATTTAACATTTTCAATCTATGTTTCACAGGAAAATAAGGAAGTGAAGTCACATAAAGACATTCTGTCATCTACTGGAGATGATACACCGAATCAACCCGAAACTCTCATCTATTCCTCCATCGTCTTCACGAAAAACAAAACAGAGTCAGAAGAGTGCAGACGTGTCTCCTCAACTGAGACTGAATATGCTATTGTCAAATATTCTTCTGCAGGAGGGGTACAGTGTTCTATAGATGTGAGTGCAGATATGGTTACTAAACAAGTAAAGTCAAAGAATTCTGATGAAGCTGATACAATTTCAGAGTTATATGCACAAGTTAAACGTTGAAACCCATAGAGTATTTATTTATAATACTTTATAATATTTTGGTGACCATATCAGTATCAGTGTGTACACAGGGCATGAAGCAGAAGCGTACAGTATGTGTGAATGGACACCGAGTCTAATTTTGCAGCAAAGAAACTTTTTTTGTTTGGGGAGAAGTTTCTTTTTTAATCTTTTTATTATTTTATTATTGTTAAAGGAGTAATCTTACATGGCTAAAACAAACATTATTGGTTATAGGTTTAATTGATTATATTTTTAACAATGAGCGAACTATAGCTAACTTCTTGAGCAGCCTGTGACGCTGTGTCTCGATGCGACGTGACAAAAACAATAAAACATATTATAAACAAGGCATTTCTTGCATCCAGCGGGAACAAAGTTACTGAATATAATGACTTATATATTGACTATTTTTGTGTAGCATCAGGATTCAGCCTCGTAAATATAAAATCATTTTTGCATTTGGACCGACAAAAAGCTCACGTTTGAATAGTCATTTTCAAATTCTTTAATAATGAAAAGTGAGAAGTGACAGACTATCTTTGCAAAGTTGGATTTAGGTTTGCACACACTCGGACTTTGGAGTTGTACTGTTTTGAAACAGTGTTGTAAATAAAACTTAACCTTTGATTTCTAATTGTGTCCTCGTTTGGAAGACGTAACTAAGTAGTTTGTCTTTAGTAATGAAACACACAGCGTCTCCACGACATGGCGGCAGCAACATATATATATTATATATGTATGTTTTCTTTGTCTTTGTAAATGTAATTGAACTGTGTTTAATGTGAGTTTATCATTACTGTTATGTTAGCAATATTAGTTATAATGTTATTTGTGTTGCACATGTCATACATGCTGACAGTATTATTTCTATGAAAGACAAACTGTTATTGGATCATTATGTATATTTCTGTTTCCTCCTTTTCTTTGTAGAGGTCAAGTGGGCCACTATCGTTGTTTATTTGGGGTTGTTAAAACGGGCTATAAGCCTCTAAACAGAAAGACTGAGAGTATTGGTTTGTTTTCATTTTATTTTGATTTTCTTTAATCATTTGTGTACTAATTGACTGATTCCAACCTGAATTCCTCGTGTCTATTGGGCAATGTTTCTCTTAAACCTGACTAAGGTCATCTTTAATGCTTAGTAGTTGGAAATAAAAGAACTCTGTTTATGTGAAGTCAGTGTTTTGTGCTTTATTAAAGTTAATCATAAACACAGCCACATATGTCACAATGTTCATTATTGCCAATACAATTGTTTATAGTTAATTGTGCATTAATAATGTTAACAGATACAACTTTTGACTTACAAAATGTATTAGTAAATGTTGACAATAACATCAAAAGATTCAGCTAGTAAAAGGTGCTTTTCAAGGGGAAAATACTTTTTTTGCTTTGATGGATCTGAAGTTTGGATAAAAGCATCTGCCAAGAAGAAAATAATGTAACTTTAAAAATGCTGGGTAACAATTGTCCATACAAGCTTTTGGTAATAGATAACTCATCATCAATCATTATTAAAATAATTAAACTAAAATACTGACTTGACATGAACATGGTTTTAAACTTGGAAACGCTAGAAAACACCAAATAGTGCAATGCTCCGCTCACTTCCGGTATGAGACTGCTGGTCTGGCACATTTTTCACCACAAGGAGGCATCAATCCTCAAACAAACGTCTCTGAGAATCTGACAAACACAAGGAGAAAAGATTTTAAGGATACAGAGACTCACTAGAAGTTTTAAAGTTTATCTGTAAACTGTAAGTGAAGATGACAAACCTAGTGATTATTATTCTTATTTTCACAGCACATTATTCTGGTAAGAATATTCTTTTATTATTGACACTATATTTGCATGAGATTTTCAATAAATGCAAATGATTTATATAAATATTATTTATATAAATATTTTTCAGTATGTGAGGGAAAGGACAGTGTTGAACAGGCTTCAAGAGAAATTACTGCAAATGAAGGACATCAAGTTACTCTACCGTGCAATTTTTCGACATCTTATACAAATGCATATATTTTCTGGTACAAACAGCTGCCAAACACATAACCAACATTCATTTTGAGTGAATTTACAGTTGGTAAAGGAACAAATGAACCTGAATATCAGAAGAGATTTAAAGCAACATTGAACTCCACAACAAAATCTGTTCCATTGATAATTCAGGATGTACATGTGAGTGACTCTGCTGTGTATTACTGTGTTCTGAGGCCCACAGTCACTAAAACACATTCAACACTCACACAAAAACACGGTCATGGTACACAGAGGGAGACCCAGATGCGGAGATTGTAGGGAAACAGTTTATTTAAGCAGGAGCACGAGCACGAGCACGAGCACGCGCACGCGCACGCGCACGCGCACGCGCACACGCACGCGCACGCGCACACGCACACGCACACGCACACACACACACACACACACACAAGTCAGTGACCGCCGGGAATGTTACGTCCGGGGAGAGAAGGAGATACACAATCCAGCGGGGAAAGCGCTCGACCCGCAACCCACAAGGGGAGAAAACGCTGCCAAAACCAGGAGGAATAATCCGGCGGAGAGTCCTCTCGACCCGCAACCCACGAAAGGAGAAGAGAGATGCGGCTTGACAAACGGGAAGTGGTGGTGTGCGTGTTGAACACAGGTGTCCGGGCGCCAGCGGGAAGCTACGGTAGCAACTAGAGGGTGAGATGGCAGAACAAGGCAAACAAAACAAGGAAAAACAGCTAGACTTGGTAGCAATAAACTTGACAAGACAGGGAGATCAGGTATAACCGCGATATGCAAAAACAATATAACGATCCGACAAGGACGAGAGAACGCGAGGGGAATAAAAAGGAAAAGCTAACAAGGCTAACTAGAAGCAGGTGGGGAGCGATAAACGAGCCAGGCTAAACGACGAGATGACCTACAGGTGCGAGGGTGAAACAGAGGGGAGAAGAGAGAGAGACCAGATAGGGAGACACGGAGGGGAGGGGCGAGTGACGCAGACACCAAACACGAGGCGCGCTGTCAACGCAACCCACGTGTTCGACACAAAACAAAACACACAGGCATGACACGGGACAGAGAGACCGAGGACACGACAAACACACTGAACACATTCAACACTCACACAAAACACATTCAACACTCACACAAAAACACACTCAACACTCACACAAAAACACATTAAACACATTCAACACTCACACAAAACACATTAAACACTCACACAAAAACACATTAAACACTCACACAAAAACACATTCAACACTCACACTAAAACACATTCAACACTCACACAAAAACACATTCAACACTCACACAAAAACACACTCAACACTCACACAAAAACACATTCAACACTCACACAAAAACACATTCAACACTCACACTAAAACACATTCAACACTCACACAAAACACATTCAACACTCACACAAAAACACACTCAACACTCACACAAAAACACACTCAACACTCACACAAAAACACATTCAACACTCACACAAAACACATTAAACACTCACACAAAAACACACTCAACACTCACACAAAAACACATTCAACACTCACACAAAACACATTAAACACTCACACAAAAACACATTAAACACTCACACAAAAACACATTCAACACTCACACAAAACACATTAAACACTCACACAAAAACACATTCAACACTCACACAAAAACACATTCAACACTCACACAAAAACACATTAAACACTCACACAAAAACACATTCAACACTCACACTAAAACACATTCAACAATCACACAAAAACACATTAAACACTCACACAAAAACACACTCAACACTTACACAAAAACACATTCAACACTCACACAAAAACACATTAAACACATTCAACACTCACACAAAAACACATTCAACACTCACACAAAAACACACTGAACACTCACACTAAAACACATTCAACACTCACACAAAAACACACTCAACACTCACACAAAAACACACTGAACACTCACAGAAGAGTCACAGAAGCATCTGACAGAAAACAGGAAGTTTCATGAGACTTTATGTGTGAAGTGCTGAGACTGACAGTAACACAAATCTACAGCTCAGATCACAAACAACATCAACACACAACTGATCTGACTTCACAAACATGAACACACACCTGCTTCTCATCTTCATTATCATTACAGGTAAAATTACAAATGTTTTTCTTTCATTCCATTGAGTACAAACACATCTAAGGGAATAAAAATGATGCAATTTAATAAGACCAATATTCTATAAACTATGTACTATAATTACTTTATACAATGTATTGTTTTTTTATTTATTTACAGGTGTGATGACTGTAGATCAGATCAGTCCAAATAAAGAAACAATAATCATAAAGATAGAACAGGAGACTGTAACCTTGAGCTGTTCATATGACACCAGCAGCAGTTATGTTATACTTTACTGGTACAGACAATATCCAAACACAGAACCTCAATATTTACTGCGAAAAGGTGTTCGATCATACAGTCATATTGAGGATATAACAGACCGTCGGTTTCAAACAAATACACCAGAATCAGCCACTGAACTCACTATTAACACTGTGACTCTATCAGATTCAGCTTTATATTATTGTGCTGTGAGAGTTGCAGCCCAGTGATACAAAAAGCCTGAGAGTCTTTACAAAAACACAAATACAAACTGAAAACTTTGAAGAGACTTTAATCAAAAATGATCCAACCACGTTAGTTTTTTATAAACCACACACACTGTGGATGAGGAAATGTGGTAACAGGTGTGAATTTGAGAGGTTTTTTAAGGTAACTCATGTGTAAAATTTATTCAGTTTGTTTTGTTTCTTATATATTTTATCATGTTGAATAAATTCTAATGAAAGTCATTATGTTGTAAAATGTCTTTTATTTTATGTGTTTGTGTGTGAGATCTGTGATCTTGTTCAGTTTCACAGAGATTGTAACAGAGATTCACTGAGAACACAATGACACTTCATTCACTTCTGCTTTTTTTTTAAAATTTTTTTTTTTAACCCTAACCCTAAAATTTTAAAAACGTCATAGCATGGGAGTAAATGAACAAAAGAGAATTTTCATTTTTGGGTGAAATATTTATAATTTAATCTACATTAATAATCATATTTATAATATCAATGGGAATAATATAAACAATTATGATTTTTGCCATAATCGTGCTATACAAGGTATTTTAAACGTATTCATGACAAGAAAAAAGTTAAAACTACGTTTAGCTTTTCTACTTTCCTTACGAAAATAAACAGGGACTATAAAAAGCAGCTTTTATACATAGCCTACGTCTTGCATAATCTGAAAAATGATGAAAATATAACAAGGAAAAAAAAGAGGAATTCTGAAATCTAAGGTTTGATGCAGGAGGCTGGTGGCGTCAATCCGATGGAGTCTCCGCACGCAGCGATTTTTTACGTAATGACACACATAGGAAGTTAATATAGTGAGGAGTTGCTTATGGGAACATTTTCGGTTTTATTTTGGAAATGTTTTTCGACGCATGATCTGACAGAATGCCATTGTCAGCTTTGATCATATAAAATCATATTCCAAAAACAAAATAGTTGACAGTGAAAATGTTGGGTGGGGTGTAGTGGAGACTAGTGAAAGAGAACAGTGCAAGTAAACTTCACTCCTTGACCACAAGAGGTGCTCTAGTGACAGACGCTATAGGCTCCTCATTTACATTTACGCATTTTGCAGATACTTTTATCCAAAGTGACTTACATGGCATTACACTATTATATTTGTTTCTGAGCTCGTGCAATCTCTGGAATCAAACCTATGACCTTGGCGTTGCTAGCGCCATTCTCTAACCAATAAGCTCCAGGAACTGACGCTGGTTCAAATAGGACCAGATTTATTACCTCTAGCCACAGTATCAAGCCATGTTTATAGGTACAAGGTTTATCATTTATTAACTTTATTATTCATTATTAAAGTTGAATGATTTATAGCATTTATTGGTAACATTATATTGACACTCATTTATATGCAGATTCAGATCTGCTTCTTATTTTCACAAATGATTTAACATTCTTAAAACAATAATTACTGTATGAAATAACTACAAACATACATAAAACTCAATTATTATGTGTTCTTATTTTATGTTATTTTCTCTAAACATGATGAAGTCTGTATTTCTGTGATGTTTATTTTATGTTATTTTCTCTAAACAGGATGAAGTCTGTATTTCTGTGATGTTTATTTTATGTTATTTTCTCTAAACAGGATGAAGTCTGTATTTCTGTGATGTTTATTTTATGTTATTTTCTCTAAACAGGATGAAGTCTGTATTTCTGTGATGTTTATTTTATGTTATTTTCTCTAAACAGGATGAAGTCTGTATTTCTGTGATGTTTATTTTATGTTATTTTCTCTAAACATGATGAAGTCTGTATTTCTGTGATGTTTATGTTATGTTATTTTCTCTAAACATGATGAAGTCTGTATTCCTGTGATGTTTATGTTATGTTATTTTCTCTAAACATAATGAAGTCTGTATTCCTGTGATGTTTATGTTATGTTATTTTCTCTAAACATGATGAAGTCTGTATTCCTGTGATGTTTATGTTATGTTATTTTCTCTAAACATAATGAAGTCTGTATTCCTGTGATGTTTATTTTATGTTATTTTCTCTAAACATGATGAAGTCTGTATTTCTGTGATGTTTATTTTATGTTATTTTCTCTAAACATGATGAAGTCTGTATTCCTGTGATGTTTATGTTATGTTATTTTCTCTAAACATAATGAAGTCTGTATTTCTGTGATGTTTATTTTATGTTATTTTCTCTAAACAGAATGAAGTCTGTATTTCTGTGATGTTTATTTTATGTTATTGTCTCTAAACAGGATGAAGTCTGTATTTCTGTGATGTTTATTTTTTGTTATTTTCTCTAAACAGGATGAAGTCTGTATTTCTGTGATGTTTATTTTATGTTATTTTCTCTAAACATGATGAAGTCTGTATTTCTGTGATGTTTATTTTATGTTATTTTCTCTAAACATGATGAAGTCTGTATTCCTGTGATGTTTATGTTATGTTATTTTCTCTAAACATAATGAAGTCTGTATTCCTGTGATGTTTATTTTATGTTATTTTCTCTAAAAAGAATGAAGTCTGTATTTCTGTGATGTTTATTTTATGTTATTGTCTCTAAACAGGATGAAGTCTGTATTTCTGTGATGTTTATTTTATGTTATTTTCTCTAAACAGGATGAAGTCTGTATTTCTGTGATGTTTATTTTATGTTATTTTCTCTAAACATGATGAAGTCTGTATTTCTGTGATGTTTATTTTATGTTATTTTCTCTAAACAGGATGAAGTCTGTATTTCTGTGATGTTTATTTTATGTTATTTTCTCTAAACAGGATGAAGTCTGTATTTCTGTGATGTTTATTTTATGTTATTTTCTCTAAACAGGATGAAGTCTGTATTTCTGTGATGTTTATTTTATGTTATTTTCTCTAAACAGGATGAAGTCTGTATTTCTGTGATGTTTATTTTATGTTATTTTCTCTAAACATGATAAAGTCTGTATTTCTGTGATGTTTATTTTATGTTATTTTCTCTAAACAGGATGAAGTCTGTATTCCTGTGATGTTTATTTTATGTTATTTTCTCTAAACAGGATGAAGTCTGTATTTCCGTGATGTTTATTTTATGTTATTTTCTCTAAACAGGATGAAGTCTGTATTTCCGTGATGTTTATTTTATGTTACTTTCTCTAAACATGATGAAGTCTGTATTTCTGTGATGTTTATTTTATGTTACTTTCTCTAAACATGATGAAGTCTGTATTTCTGTGATGTTTATTTTATGTTATTTTCTCTAAACAGAATGAAGTCTGTATTCCTGTGATGTTTATTTTATGTTATTTTCTCTAAACAGGATGAAGTCTGTATTTCCGTGATGTTTATTTTATGTTATTTTCTCTAAACAGGATGAAGTCTGTATTTCCGTGATGTTTATTTTATGTTACTTTCTCTAAACAGGATGAAGTCTGTATTCCTGTGATGTTTATTTTATGTTATTTTCTCTAAACATGATGAAGTCTGTATTTCTGTGATGTTTATTTTATGTGAGGTAGGAGGGGTTTATGTGAGACATCTGTGATCTTGTTCAGTTTCACTGAGACTGTAACAGAGATTCACTGAGAACATAATGACACTTCATTCACTTCTTCTGCTTTCTGTCTTTGTGTGTAAGTATGTCTTCATTTGATTTTATTCACTTAATACCTTCATTTTATACATACTACATATTTCTAAACTTTATAATCCTGTGATTTTGATTTATTAAGTTTCATATTTTTAGGACAAGAGAAGTTCTTTATTATATTTGA
The DNA here is from genome assembly GCA_026939265.1 of Oreonectes daqikongensis. NCBI lineage: Eukaryota > Metazoa > Chordata > Actinopteri > Cypriniformes > Nemacheilidae > Oreonectes > Oreonectes daqikongensis. The sequence continues at coordinate 1,486,051 of JAOTQM010000003.1, forward strand.
TAATAAATGATGTGTTGGTCTATTTCTCCAGATGTCAGTTTTGGAAATGAAATCACATCAGACAGAACTGAAGAGGTTGTTGTTGAAGGTTCAAGTGTTCAGTTTTCCTGCAGTTATTCCTCTGCTCAAACTCTTCAGTGGTACCGTCAGTATCCCAGAAAACCTCCTGAATTTCTTGTGTTCATTACTGAGGGTGTGAAAGACAACAGGACATCTGAAATAGATCCCAGATTCTCTACTAAACTCAGAAATGAAAATCAAAAACATGTGTATCTGGAGATCTCCTCTGTTACTCTATCAGATTCTGCTCTGTATTACTGCGCCATGAGGCCCACAGAGACACAAAACACAACAACACTGAACAAAAATATATCACCTGCATGTAAAGACAATAGCTGAATATAACCAGTAGAGGGAGATACTCACCATAAAAAGTGTTTCTAAACCAAGGGTTGGGGCTTTAAAGAAATTTAAAGGAGGCTGCAAGACTTAAAATGATTTAAAGATAAAACAAACATTAAAATTCAACAACAAAAAAGTTAATTTATTGTAAAAAAAATAATTGTAAATATATTTACAATTATATTTCATTGTGTAGAAATGAGTGAGGAGGACCTGCACATATTGTTGTGGACAATGGGTGGCCTTGAAGTCAAAATGGTTGAGATCCACTGATAAAAACAAGACAACATTAACTCCAACCACTGTAAGAAAACTAAAAAAAACATTTTAACCAGCTCTAATAAAATGTCATTTGGTGAAATGTCATGCTTTGCTTTTGATTTAGTTTGTTATTTAACCGTTTGTGCATGTATAAGACATCCAAAGTCACAAAACTCAAAGTTTTGCACAAAATGATTTACTGTAACTGAAAGAGAAGTCTGATCCAGATCTGCCTAAAACGCCTCGATCAGTCATGACCCCACTTTGCTACGTCAGTTTGTGGTAATATTTGTATAACGCCGCTCAAATGTACATGCAAAGAAGAAGGTGTAGCTTCAGTTATCACAGTCGTAGCTGCTTTTTTTGTTTCTAAGTGTTTAACCCGGTGATTGTTTCATGTGGTTTGCTGTTACCTTTGATATACGCTTTTGTTTTTCATCTAGGTTTTTGAAGACTTGAGTGAAATGTTTTTTGAGGTGAAATGATTAGGATTAAACAAAAATATTATTGTTTAAATATAAACTTTTTTATTACAAATTAAAATTTTATTAAATAAAATGTCTATGAAAGAGAGAATAATGAAAAAAGAGAACATTTCTGCAAATTCTAGAAAAAATGTGAAATACTGTGAAGATGCTAAAATATAACAGGTTTAATTTTTCGGTGTAGATAATATCATAGTTCCTATTGTGTTATATTACAGTTTTGATGGGTTTTACTATTCTTCTAAAATGTAAACAAATGAATAAGTGAGTGTTTAAATCTTTTTTAAATATCAATGGGAATAATATAAACAATTATGATTTTTGCCATAATCGTGCTATACAAGGTATTTTAAACGTATTCATGACAAGAAAAAAGTTAAAAAATCTTTTTTTTAAATCTAATGGTATTTTAGGACCTTTTTGAAAGGCCCCAGTGACAAAAGGGTTATTTCACTTTTTGTCTAACTGTTTAGGCACCTTTATAACCTCACATGAACACACCAGGAGTGCTTTATATTAAGAAGGTGTGTGTGTCCTGAAGATCTGTGTCAAAGCAGGAAGTTTCATGTGACTTTATGTGTGAAGTGCAAGAGTCTGAGAGTAACACAAATCTACAGCTCAGATCACAGATGACTATAAACATGAACACACATCTGCTTCTCATTTCAATCATCGTTTCAGGTAAAAAAGAATAAAAAAAACATTAATTCGAGCGGTTAAAACATTTAAGATAAAAACATGTAATTAACAAAATAAGAATATAATGCAATATTCTTCTTTGTTTTAGGTGTGATGACTGCAGATCAGATCGGTCCAAATAAAGAAACAATAATCATAAAGGAAGAACAGGAGACTGTAACCTTGAGCTGTTCATATGACACCAGCAGTAGTGGTGTTAGACTTTACTGGTACAGACAATATCCAAACACAGAACCTCAATATTTAATCTGGAAAGAGGCTCGATCATGGAGTGATACTGGTACTCCTTCTGATCCTCGGTTTAGTTCGACTACATCAGATAAATCCACAGAACTCACTATTAACACTGTAACTCTGTCAGATTCAGCTCTATATTATTGTGCTCTCTGGAACCCAGTGATACAAAAAGCCTGAAAGTCTTTACAAAAACTCAAACACACTATTATTGCTTTGAACAACAGATATCAAATAGTAGCAAACCACAGAAATAAACCACAAAGACTGTAAAAGACAGAGGATCAAAACACCTGCTGAACATGAAATACAAGTTCAGGAAGAAAAGGCTGACTGTAAAAAATGTCTGTGAAATTAACAGTGAAATCTTTTTATTGAATGAAACTGTTGTCAGAAAACTTTCGTAAAAATATAGAAAGAAATGTTTTTCTGAAGTTTTCTGGCAAATGTTTCTGTAAAAACTCACCATTAAACAACTCCACAAACATTATTACCACCTTCACTTATTACAACATCACTGTCACTTCATTTCTGTGGTTCATCTACAAAAGTTCTTATTGAGAATTAACACAAGTTTAGATGTTGATGGGTTTTGTTGAATCACCATTATGAAAGCTTTCATGTTTTTTTTACTTTAACCACTGATATAAAATAATTTTGAACAATCAACAAACCATTTAGAAAAATGCATTTTGGGTACCATCATAGTACAAAACTCATTATAGTGGTTGTCATTTTCTGGCAACCACAGCTGCCGTTTTATTTCCGTAAAAACTACGGAGCATTTTTTACAATGTAGTATTGTCATTTTTGTAAAGTCTTATGCAATTACACTCAATGAGAATTTATTGCCTAAAAATGACAACTTCTAAAAAATATTAATTGATGCATGTTCTTGCATTAACTTCAAACAAATGTAGCAAAAATGAATATACATAACAATGAAAATAATAAAATGTCAGAAAGCAGTTTTGAAATGATTTAGTATAATTTATAATACCAACAAACAATCAATTACATCAGATTCATATAAACCCCAAAACTGATTCTCAAAAAATAAATGAATCTCATTATTAATCATAATAAATGATAAAGAAAAACAATACAGCCTTTGAATGTTTTGTCATTTTAAAAAGAAGCAATAGAGGGCGCAATACACTTAATATTCTTTACATGTAGCTCATATCTGAACTCCTCCCATATCAGAGAAACACAAAATAACAACAGCTGAAAGATTTGAAGAACACACTTCACTTACTTTCTTTGAAAACATCTTTAAGAACAAACAATGAAACTTTGTCTGGAGGTGTTTACATTTGCATTATTTATTTTTGGTATGTAACATTAAAATGATTTATTCAAATGTAATTTTTATTGCTGTTTGTAATGATATTACAAATTAATTTTTCAAATATATTTTATATTTACAGGATGTAGATCAGAGGATAAAGTTGATCAGCCAGATAAACAGAAAACTGAAACTGAAGGAGGATCAGTAACATTACAGTGTACATTTACATCTACAACAACACCAGAACTCTTCTGGTACATCCAGAGAACAAATGATTTTCCTAAATACATCCTGAGAAGAAATAAATATGGAGCAGGAGATAATGGCACCGAGTTTCAGGAGAGATTTCAGTCTGAACTGAAGTTAGATTCAGTTCCTCTGATAATTCAGGATGTACATGTGAGAGACTCTGCTGTGTATTACTGTGTTCTGAGGCCCACAGTCACTAAAACACATTCAACACTCACACAAAAACACATTCAACACTCACACAAAAACACATTCAACACTCACACAAAAACACACTCAACACTCACACAAAAACACACTCAACACTCACACAAAAACACATTCAACACTCACACAAAAACACATTCAACACTCACACAAAAACACACTCAACACTCACACAAAAACACACTCAACACTCACACAAAACACACTCAACACTCACACAAAAACACACTCAACACTCACACAAAAACACACTCAACACTCACACAAAAACACACTCAACACTCACACAAAAACACACTCAACACTCACACAAAAACACATTTAACACACACACAAAAACACATTCAACACTCACTTAAAGGAATTCTGAAGCAGTGTTAAGAGTTAATTAGATACTTAAGTGATTCATTGAGTGATGATTGAAAGATTATTGAAGACACCTGAAGATATCGAGCAGAATCACTGAAGAACTGACCCGATATTGGCCCCTTAGCGCTGGCCTTGCATGGGCATTCCTCACTTGGCCCCCAGGTCATGAAGCCCACACTATCCAAAAAGGAAGCTGACAGATACAAATGTTAAAATTGCTTGATTTGTAAAACCACCATTGTGATCAGTTTTTGCTTTAGTTAGGGTCTTGACTCTGGACTTTCATTTACTTACTTTTCATTCAGTGCTTAAAATACAGTATAAACATTTATGCATTGAAGAAACTAAAAGAAATAAATGTTGTTTTGCATGTAAAATGCAATGTTTGTTTTTTTATTATGTAAGGTTTGGGGCAGGGCCGTGCACAGGGGTGGATAGAGTATATAGAGCCTCTGCCCCTCTCAAACCCACCTCTCCGGGCAGGCAGTCATTCAAGATCCCCGCTAAAAGATGTTTGTTATTTACTCTGCTAAACATTCACTGATTCCGCTAATCCGCTCCGCGTTTTCGCTCGCTTCCCCAGAATCACTTACAGTGTGTCCCTGTTCAGTGTCTGTGTGCTGGAGTGGAGAACGCTTTCAGAAGTCGTCCCATTACTGTAAGGGCAGGGCATTATAATCCACATTACTGACAGTGCTTGATACACAGAATTAATCATTTTATAGTTTGTTTTTTGTTGGTATTGTTTTGCTCATGGTCTTCTATTAATGGCACTAACTGCTAACAATGTGTAGCCTACAAAATATCTATGTTCAAATTGTTGTACTCGATCTGGTATAAATAACACCAAATTTGCTGTTATTGGCACACTTTGTAGAAAATGCCTTCACACAAAAAGAGATAGAAACAGAGAAAGACTAAAGGCAGCCCAACACTGCAAATGTGGATTAAAAGCTCCAGCAGGTAAATCAACATTTCAGATTTAGCTGAACATTTGTCACACTGTAACTCATGAACATATATTCCCCATTATAATCTTATTTTCTTAGTCATCTATAAAATCATATAATATTTTATGAAGACCAATTATTAGGCTATTAATAATATTTTAGTTAATAGTAGGCCTATACATTATCTAAAAATATTATTGTCTACTATAAATGTTTTAAAAACAATGTACGTTAGTACAGCATAAAATATAGATATTTACTGAGCTTGGGAACATGTGCTACAGTTTGATAAAAATACATTTCTAAGATCATGTGCTGTCTTCTCCTGCCTCAACCATTAGCACTGCTTTTTTGTTTCAGCCACTGCTCCTCAAAATGTCTGTGCACAGCCCTGGTTTGGGGTCATTAGGAGGAACTACATATAGAACCATCCGCTGGTTCAATGGCATACAGTCTAACATACACCATGCTGGTGAAGGTTTCTGCACGTTCTGTCATCTCAGGTGCATTGTTTATTGGTTTAACGTTATGTGATTTTATCTGACTCCAAAAGTTATTTTGACTCCAAATTATTTCATTTTTAATAAAGCAGTGTAACAAAAACACACTCAACACTCACACAAAAACACATTTAACACTCACACAAAAACACACTCAACACTCACACAAAAACACATTCAACACTCACACAAAAACACACTCAACACTCACACAAAAACACACTCAACACTCACACAAAAACACACTCAACACTCACACAAAAACACATTCAACACTCACACAAAAACACATTCAACACTCACACAAAAACACACTCAACACTCACACAAAAACACACTCAACACTCACACAAAAACACACTCAACACTCACACAAAAACACACTCAACACTCACACAAAAACACATTCAACACTCACACAAAAACACACTCAACACGCACACAAAAACACACTCAACACTCACACAAAAACACACTCAACACGCACACAAAAAACAGGCAACACTCACACAAAAACACATTCAACACGCACACTCAACACTCACACAAAAACACATTCAACACTCACACAAAAACACACTCAACACTCACACAAAAACACATTCAACACTCACACAAAAACACACTCAACACTCACACAAAAACACATTCAACACTCACACAAAAACACACTCAACACTCACACAAAAACACATTCAACACTCACACAAAAACACATTCAACACTCACACAAAAACACACTCAACACAAAAACACATTCAACACTCACTCAACACTCACACAAAAACACATTCAACACTCACACAAAAACACACTCAACACTCACACAAAAACACATTCAACACTTACACAAAAACACATTCAACACTCACACAAAAACACACTCAACACATTCAACACTCACACATTCAACACTCACACAAAAATACATTCAACACTCACACAAAAACACATTTAACACTTACACAAAAACCACCCTGCTGGTGGTTCCCAAATAAACACTGGCCGATGTTAATTCAATTTTGCTGTGCACATATTCATTTTTAGTTTTAGTAGTTAATATTCATTCAGTTTTAGACTCTCCTGGTCATTTTGAAAATGTGTAAATATTGTTGGATGATTATTATTCATCATGTTTGTACTTTTCTACATTTCTAGATAATCCACAAGTATAAATACAATTAATTGTGATTTCCTGAAGAATTCAAAACATTGTTACAAAAGCTTTAATGCAAACAATGGAACAGTTAAAATGATGTTCAAATCAAAATATGAATAGAAGAAAATTCACATCAGCATCTGACAGAAAACAGGAAGTTTCATGAGACTTTATGTGTGAAGTGCTGAGACTGACAGTAACACAAATCTACAGCTCAGATCACAAATAACATCAACACACAACTGATCTGACTTCACAAACATGAACACACACCTGCTTCTCATCTTTATCATCATTACAGGTAAATACTGTATCATGTCATTATGATAGTAGTTTTAATAGCATACAGGATAATAATAATATAATAATATGATGATAATTTCATGACTTAATTGTGTTCAAGTTGACTCTAATATTCTTGTTTGTTTGTTTTAGGTGTGATGACTGCAGATCAGATCGGTCCAAATAAAGAAACAATAATCATAAAGAAAGATCAGGAGACTGTAACCTTGAGCTGTTCATATGACACCAGCAGCAGTGTTGTTTATCTTTACTGGTACAGACAGAATACAAACACAGAACCTCAGTATTTACTGTATAAAGGTGCCAAGTCAGCTAGTGGTAGTGGGAGCTCCTCTGATCCTCAGAAGTTTAGTTCGACTACAACATACACAACCACTGAACTCACTATTAACACTGTAACTCTGTCAGATTCAGCTCTATATTATTGTGCTCTGAGCCCAGTGATACAAAGTCTATGTGACGCTGTACAAAAACTAATTTAATTTTTCACTTTGATCTCAAACCACATCAAACCCACAATCTATAACACATAATAATGATAACACAACACCTGTGTGTGCGCGTGTATCAAATTAAACTCATTCAAGTACAATAGATAGTAATAAAACATCCACTCTTCAGGGAACATATAGCAACAGATTTTGACGTGTAATGACAGATCATCTGATTTATGAGATTCATACACTGAGAAAACAGAAACTTTGGAAAAAAAATTCTTTAACTTGAAAAACACTTTAATTTATTACAAGCAATTTTATTAGTTTTTCTCCAATTATATTTTCGGCTTTGTTGTTTGTTCAAATAAAAAAATATCAATATCAACAAACCACTGTTTTTGTGATCAGTAATAACTTTGGGTAAATGAAATCTCTTTTTCTTTAAGTGTTTGCAATAATGTTTCAATAAGAACATTTGTGCATTAACAAGAAAAAGAAATTATATAAATTTTGTTTTTTTGTGATGTATTTAATCTGTAATAAAGATGGTTAGCAACACTAAATAATGTTGAAGTTGATCTTTCTTGATTGATTTAAGTGTTTTGGATACCAAATGCAAAGATTCTGGGATAAAATAAACAGAAAGATTTACTGACACACTTAAACTTCAACACTTATCATACAAACCTCAACAATGGTGACAATCATCAAACTAATTCAGATAAACAGATCAATCGCAATGCATGCTGGGAGTCATGAATGAGTTTTGTACTATGACGTTACCCAGCATGCGTTTTTCACCACAAGGAGGCATCATTTCTCTAACATAAGTCTCTGTGATATGAGAATCTGACAAAACAAGAAGAAAAGTTTTTAAGTATACAGAGACTCACTAGACGTTTTAAAGTTTATCAGTGAAGTGATGATGGCAAAACTAGTGATTATTATTCTTATCTTCACAGCACATTATTCTGGTAAGAATATTGTTTTATTATTGACACTATAGGGTGAATTCAGGTTAAAATTGAGGTGATGTCAAAGGGTGGCCCACTTAACCTGAATTTACATCGATATGTTTGAGATTTTCAATACATGCAAATTATTTATATAAATCTATTTTTTTCAGTATGTGAGGGACAGGACAGTGTTGAACAGACTTCAGAAGAAATTATTGCAAATGAAGGACATCAAGTTACTCTACCGTGCAATTTTTCTACATCTTCTACAAATGCATATATTTTCTGGTACAAACAGCTGCCAAACACATCACCAACATTAATTCTGAGTAAATATTCTTTTGGTGGAGGAACAACTGAACCTGAATATCAGAAGAGATTTAAAGCAACATTGAACTCCACAACAAAATCTGTTCCATTGATAATTCAGGATGTACATGTGAGAGACTCTGTTGTGTATTACTGTGTTCTGAGGCCCACAGTCACTAAAACACATTCAACACTCACACAAAAACACATTCAACACTCACACAAAAACACACTCAACACTCACACAAAAACACCTTCAACACTCACACAAAAACACCTTCAACACTCACACAAAAACACCTTCAACACTCACACAAAAACACATTCAACACTCACACAAAAACACATTCAAAACTCACACAAAAACACATTCAACACTCACACAAAAACACACTCACACAAAAACACATTCAACACTCACACAAAAACACATTCAACACTCACACAAAAAACACAACACACACAAAAACACTTTCAACAAAAAACACAAAAACATTCAACACTCACACAAAAACACACACAAAAAAACAACACACACAAAAACACACTCAACACTCACACAAAAACACACTCAACACTCACACAAAAAACTTTCAACACTCACACAAAAACACACTCAACACTCACACAAAAACACTTTCAACACTCACACAAAAACACTTTCAACATTCACACAAAAACACCTTCAACACTCACACAAAAACACATTCAACACTCACACAAAAACACACTCACACAAAAACACATTCAACACTCACACAAAAACACATTCAACACTCACACAAAAACACACTCAACACTCACACAAAAACACTTTCAACATTCACACAAAAACACATTCAACACTCACACAAAAACACATTCAACACTCACACAAAAACACATTCAACACTCACACAAAAACACATTCAACACTCACACAAAAACACATTCAACACTCACACAAAAACACACTCAACACTCACACAAAAACACATTCAACACTCACACAAAAACACACTCAACACTCACATAAAACACATTCAATCAATATCACTATTAATGTATTAATTTAATTGAAACTAAAGTCACTTATGAACAGTGCTACAGTTGTGTCAGTATCTGTGGAAGATGAGAGGATTGTGTAAATATCACAGATTCCTCCTTCATTCACTCACAGGTTTATAAGGGTGGAGCAACAACATCTGCTTGATAAAGAAACTTGTATTTACTTCCCCACTGAGCAAAAGCTCCTTCTTATAGACGTCTTATAGACGTCCCCTGAGGAGCCAGAATGAAAGTTTTTCTGACGTCTTTTTCTGACGTCTTCTGGACGTCTAATGTTGACATCCATCTATAGAAGGTACGAATTTAGTTGAAATGTGTTCGTTGTGGACGTATTTTCAACGTCTTATAACATCAACGCAGACTCATTTTAGACATTATTTTAACAAAAATAGGTGTTACACTATGCATTATATTAAAACATATTCATGTCATTGAATCAATATCACTTTTGCACTCGCTATTAATGTTGAAATTTCAACAAACCACCGTTTTTGTGATCAGTGTTTGCTTTAGTTAGGCTCTTGATTCTTAAAATTCATCAAGTTAACTTACTTTCTTTCAATGTTTGTAATTGTGTTTCAGTAAGAACACTTGTGCATTGATAAAGAAATAAAGGTTTTGAAAAGAATTTGAAGGAATAGTTTGCTTTATGACAAGTGTTAGGCAATAATAAGTTTAAGAAACTTTTTTAAATTATACTAAGATTTGATCTTTTCATGACTGATGTTGACATTAAGGATCACAAATTAAAAAAAAAGTACAGAGACAAAATATCAGAAAAAGTTTACTGACAAACTTAGACATCAATGTTCATCATACAAACCTCAACAATGGTGACAATCATCAAACTAATTCAGATAAACAGATCAACTGCAATGCATGCTGGGAGTCATCAATGAGTTTTTGTACTATGATGTTACCCAGCATGCATTTCAGCATGAAGTTTTCTTTTGTTGATTGTCACCATTGTTGAGTTTCCTACACTGATTCTTCATGTCTAATTGATTCAGTCGTGTCACAGGTTTTTAAATCACGTGCTCTGTTTGTCGTCTATAAAACTTCTTTAATCTCTTTAATCTGCATCATAACACAGTGTTCACATATTAATAACTAAACACTTAAGAGTTGTTTGAGTGACTTCAAAGTGATGAAATCACCAACACTTTTTGATCCAACTGGATCATTGTTTTCTTTGCCAAACACAAACTGGCAGCCAATAAAAACATGACATTAAATCAAGAGTCAAGAGCCCAACTAAAGCAAACACTGATCACAAAAACGGTGGTTTGTTGAAATTTCAACATTAATAGCGAGTGCAAAACTGATATTGATTCAATGACATAAATATGTTTTAATATAATCCATAGTGTAACACTTATTTTTGTTAAAATGTCTAAAATGAGTCTGCGTTGATGTTATAAGACGTTGAAAATACGTCCACAACGACCACATTTCAACTACATTTGTACCTTCTATAGATGAACGTCAACATTGGACGTCCAGAAGACGTCAGAAAAAGACGTCAGAAAAACTTTCATTCTGGCTCCTCAGGGGACGTCTATAAGACATCTATAAGAAGGAGCTTTTGCTCAGTGGGTCAGTTTGTGTTGCAGATGAGCTCATGAAATTATCCTGGAAAATGATGTTTGTTTGGCTTTTTCTTTGTTCTTTAGCAAGTAAGCAGACTATTTATTTCAGATCAATAACATTTTTGTTTCTTTCTTTGTTTGCACAAACCTTGATTTTTATCTTTTGTATACGCAGGAGTCAGTGTTGGAAACATCATCACATCAATTCAAACTGAGACGTCTGGAGCGGAGGGAGAACATATAACTCTCTCCTGTAACTACTCATCATCTTCAGCATATTCTCTACAGTGGTATCGACAATATCCCAGATCAACTCCTGAATATCTTTTAGTCATTTTACATGATACAGGAAAAATATCACAAAAGTCAGAAATTGTGAATCTAGATCCTCGATTCTCTGGAAAATTGAATGAAATGAAAACATCTGTGTATCTGGAGATTTCATCTGTTGCTCTATCAGATTCTGCTCTGTATTACTGCGCCATGGAGCCCACAGTGACACAAAACACAACAACACTGAACAAAAACCCTCAGTAAAGAAGTTAGAATATAAATAATAACATAGTTCACTATATTAAATGTTTGTAAAATATGAAAAGAAAGAGAAAGAAATACATTTTCATCTAGGATAGCATACAGGTTAGTAAATTACAGTGTAATATTCATTTATGGGTAAAGTGTTCCTTTAACACAGGAGTGTAAAACAGCACCACCAGGGGGAGATGTTTCATCAGAAACATTGAATTATTTTAGAGTAAACAGTGTGTTTGAAACATACTTTGTGTGAAATCCACTGAACTCATTATTAACAGTGTAGATTCCAGAGGATATATGAGCTCATCAAGAGGCCAACAGTACACAGCAAAATCCTCAGAGTTAAATGAACTCTGCTCAGAGTCTATATGGGTCCAATCTACAGAGAGTTAAAGTAACACTGAAACAGAGTTAAAGTTAATGAGATGATGAAGGTGATTCATTATGTGATGATTGAATCATTAATGATAAACATCTGCTGTTAACAAACACAATCACTGAAGAAAACATGAACAATAAGAAGTCACCATAACAGTGATCAGTGTTTCATTACTATGTATTACTATGGCATCAGATATTAAGACTCTTTTATTGTACAGTTACAGTTTTCTGGTAATTTAAAAGCTTATTATGAATGTATACATGTATTCACATTTTCGTAATGTTTTATTTAGCATGCTTTAATTAATTTCGAATAAAACGACAGCCATAACTGAATCTAAGCTTACTTTGCCACAACAAACGCATTTGAACAGCCATTGGCCAAAGTGATATTGATTCAATGCAATTAACATTGAAAAATTAAAAATTTTAACATCGATTTAATGTTTTTTCCCCAAAAGATGTCATTAGTGTGGGACAGCAGCTGAAACGACGTGATCCCCAAAATGATGCTGGATTGAGGTTGATGGCCGTTGCTGGCTGTGAGATGGATGGTGCTATGTATGAGAGCACTGCTGTGGCAGTGGGGAAGGATGATAGGTTCATGAGGAGCGGGGCACTAATGCGGCAGTGCGGAGTATAGAAAAGGCTCCTGCGGGAGCAACACTGCTGTGGCAGTGCTGAGTGAAGAAGACAGCTCCTGAAGGAGCGTAGGTAGGAGAAACTGCAGCGGCCTCAGAGGAAGAGGACTGGGCTCCTCTTGAATGATCGCTGATGCGGCAGGTTGGGAAGGAAGATAGAGGGCTCCAGTGGGAGCATCAATTCGGATAAAGAAATATGAATTTGAAATATTTTATTAGCTAATTTTTACCGCATGCAGACCTTTACTTAAAAAAGCAGTTTACTCTCAGTTTTAAGGTACACTACTTACAGTAGATAATTCATGGTATCTGTTGGCACTATTTAATTTAGTTCATTGTTGTAGGTAAAAAAATCATATTAATAATTAAAATATTAAGTCTAAAACTCTATTTAATGAGTTGTGCTGACCTAATGTTATTTTATGGATATGACAAGCATGACACTTTTTAATGTTATACATTTTGCTATTTTGACATTTACAAGGGATGGTTGTGATTTAGGGCTGTCAAATGATTAATCGTGATTAATCGCATCCAGAATAAAAGTTTGTGTTTACATAATATCTGTGTACTTTGCATATTCATTTTGTATTCATAAAACATATACATACATGAAAATATTTAAGAAAAATAATACATATTAAAATGTATAAACATTTAAATATAATTTCAATTACTGGTAAATATAAATAAATACATCTAAATATTTCATATATATATATATATATATATATATATATATATATATATAGGCCTACGTGTATGTGTATGTTTTTATGAATACAAAATTAATCTGCACATTACACAGACATATATTATGTAAACACAAACTTTTATTCTGAATGTGATTAATTGCGATTAATCGTTTGACAGCCCTATTGTGATTATGTTAGTAGTTTTAAGAGGTTACCATAGTCCTGAAGAATAGAGCATTTCAATATGACAACATTCTCCTACACTTTCATCATAAATCAAAAGGTGTTATGATGCTAGAGGCAAAGTGTCCAGTTTTTATTTTTAGACGTTCTAAGAACGTTCCCGCTAACAAAAGTCACCATCATGGTGATCAGTGTTTCCTTGAGTTGTGCTCTTCACTCTTGTTCATCATAGATCATAGATCATAGGATCATAGGATCATAGGTTAAATCATTTTGTGTGCAGTGGCTGTGTGCTTTTAAAGTACATTTGTGAATGCAAATGAGAATCTAATCTTCTGGGTTTGTTTGGTGGTCATTTGAGTCACCAACATGTTGATTCACTGATGTCTGTGTTGTTAATTCTGAAATAACATTTTAAGATCAGGGATTTTGAAAATAAAACAATCTGTGGCAGAACACAGAAAAACACAGCCATCAAGAATCTTTGTATTAACCTCAGTAATAGTGAGAATCAACAAAGTACAACTTAATACTGCAATGCATGCTGGGTAACATCATAGTACAAAACTCATTCATCATTCCCAGCATGCATTGCGGTTGCTCTGAATTAGTCTGTTGATTGTCATCATTGTTGAGATTCATACACTCAATCTTCATGTCTGTGTGTGTCTAAGTTCTGCTGTAGATTAAATTTCATTCACAAACAGATTTCTGAAATCTTTCTAAACAAATTACATTTAAACACCCTGATCTTGATCTTAAACTGTTATTTCAGGATTAATAACACATGAATTAATGAAACAACATGATGGCGAGTTTAATAACCTCCAAACAAACCCATAAGATTATTATTTGCATTGACTTCACAAATGTACTTTAAAAGCACACAGCCACTGCACACAAAAAATGTCATCTGTGAAGGTCAAGAGTGAAGAGCCCAACTCAAGGAAACACTGATCATCATGATGGTGACTTTTGTTAGCTGGAAACATTCTTAGAACGTCTAAAAAACAGGACACTTTGCAGTATGTGAACCAAATGAAAGTGTCAGGTTTGGAGTGGATATGGGCCAGAAAAAAGCAAACTGTGAGCCAGAGTAGAGTCAACTTTAGTTTATTTGCTGGACATTTGGCTAACATGTGGCATTGCCATGGTTTGCTTGTGGCTCAGATCTGGCAAACAGGAGCGGACCGCCCAAGTGCCATCATTCCATGCCACATGTGGGCCAAATGAACGTGTCAGAATTGGGCCGAATCTGGGCCGCAACAATTTTGCTATCTGGGTATATTTTAATAACATTATTAATCTAAAAATAATACATTTAAGAGACATTCAGATCCATCAGTTTTGCTGTGAAATTTTAGGTTCAAGAAGATTCTCATGATAAAACTCAAAATATTGTCATGATGGTCAATAGCTGAAAAACTGAAACAATAACCTCTCATTTGAACTCTTTAACTCTTATTGTTCTGTCTAACATAATTTATTTCTAGTTGCTTTAATTTCACTTTTATAATCTGACTGAAGAAAAGAGGAGGCAGCTGATGTTAAGATCCACTTTTGAAGTATAAATATATGATACAGAGGATCAGAGTCATGATGATGATGTCAGCTTGAAACCTTTAGTGACTCTGTCACAGACTAAAGAAGATGCTGGAAATGTGTTTTATTGAGAATAAATATGTTTTTATTTATTTACCAGGAAACATGAGCACACACTGGATAAAACAAATTCTCATTGTTTTCATATATTTCTTAGGTAAGTAGAATTTATTCTGTTTAAACATTAAACAAGTTATTGTTCATGTCTTTTCATTTTCTTGTAAACTCTACAGAAATAAAATCACAAGACAGTGTTGAGCAGAAAACAAGAGTTCAAACTTCTTATGAAGGTGAAACTGTATCAATAAACTGTACATATGAAACTTCTGGATCTCCGACTCTCTTCTGGTACCAGAAAACAGTAAATGGATTCCCTGAATATATACTGAACAGAGTCGGATCATTCGGCAGTGAAGAAGAAAAGTTTAAAGCAAGATTTAAAGCAAATCTCAACACATCTTCAAGATCAGTTCCTCTGATAATTCAGGACGTACATGTGAGTGACTCTGATGTGTATTACTGTGTTCTGAAGCCCACAGTCACAAAAACACACTCAACACTCACACAAAAACACACTCAACACTCACACAAAAACACACTCAACACGGACACAAAAACACACGCAACACGCACACAAAAACACAGGCAACACGCACACAAAACACAGGCAACACGCACACAAAAACACAGGCAACACGCACACAAAAACACAACACTCACACAAAAACACAGGCAACACTCACACAAAAACACAGGCAACACGCACACAAAAACACACTCAACACTCACACAAAAACACACGAACACTCACACAAAAACACACGTAACACGTAACACGCACACAAAAACACAGGCAACACGCACACAAAAACACAGGCAACACGCACACAAAAACACAGGCAACACGCACACAAAAACACAGGCAACACGCACACAAAAAACACAGGCAACACGCACACAAAAACACAGGCAACACGCACACAAAAACACACGCAACACGCACACAAAAACACAGGCAACACGCACACAAAAACACAGGCAACACGCACACAAAAACACAGGCAACACGCACACAAAAACACAGGCAACACGCAACACGCACACAAAAACACACGCAACACGCACACAAAAACACAGGCAACACGCACACAAAAACACAGGCAACACGCACACAAAAAAACATTCAACACGCAGACAAAAACACAGGCAACACGCACACAAAAAACACACGCAACACGCACACAAAAACACAGGCAACACGCACACAAAAACACACGGAACACGCACACAAAAACACAGGCAACACGCACACAAAAACACAGGCAACACGCACACAAAAACACACGCAACACGCACACAAAAACACAGGCAACACGCACACAAAAACACACGCACACAAAAACACAGGCAACACGCACACAAAAACACACGCAACACGCACACAAAAACACAAGCAACACGCACACAAAAACACAAGCAACACGCACACAAAAAACAGGCAACACGCACACAAAAAACACAGGCAACACGCACACAAAAACACAGGCAACACTCACACAAAAAACACGCAACACGCACACAAAACACACGCAACACGCACACAAAAACACACGCAACACGCACACAAAAAACACAGGCAACACGCACACAAAAAACACACGCAACACGCACACAAAAAACACAGGCAACACGCACACAAAAACACACGCAACACGCACACAAAAACACAGGCAACACGCACACAAAAACACAGGCAACACGCACACAAAAACACAGGCAACACGCACACAAAACACAGGCAACACTCACACAAAAACACACGCAACACGCACACAAAAACACAGGCAACACGCACACAAAAACACAGGCAACACGCACACAAAAACACAGGCAACACGCACACAAAAAACAGGCAACACGCACACAAAAACACAGGCAACACTCACACAAAAAACACACAACAGGCAACAGGCAACACGCACACAAAAACACAGGCAACACGCACACAAAAAACACAAGCAACACGCACACAAAAACACAGGCAACACGCACACAAAAACACAGGCAACACGCACACAAAAACACAGGCAACAGGCAGACAAAAACACAGGCAACACGCACACAAAAAAACACACGCAACACGCACACAAAAACACAGGCAACACGCACACAAAAACACAGGCAACACGCACACAAAAACACACGGAACACGCACACAAAAACACAGGCAACACGCACACAAAAACACAGGCAACACGCACACAAAAAAACAGGCAACACGCACACAAAAAACAGGCAACACGCACACAAAAACACAGGCAACACGCACACAAAAACACAGGCAACACGCACACAAAACACACGCAACACGCACACAAAAACACACGCAACACGCACACAAAAACACAGGCAACACGCACACAAAAACACACGCAACACGCACACAAAAACACAGGCAACAGGCAGACAAAAACACAGGCAACACGCACACAAAAACACACGCAACACGCACACAAAAACACAGGCAACACGCACACAAAAACACAGCAACACGCACACAAAAACACACGGAACACGCACACAAAAACACAGGCAACACTCACACAAAAACACAGGCAACACGCACACAAAAACACAGGCAACACGCACACAAAAACACAGGCAACACGCACACAAAAACACATTCAACACGCACACAAAAACACACTCAACACTCACACAAAAAACACACTCACACAAAAAACACATTCAACACTCACACAAAAACACATCAACACTCACACAAAACACATTCAACACTCACACAAAAAACATTCAACACTCACACAAAAACACACTCAACACTCACACAAAAACACATTCAACACTCACACAAAACACATTCAACACTCACACAAAAACACACTCAACACTCACACAAAAACACACTCAACACTCACACAAAAACACACTCATCTTATGACATTCATGACAGTGTGTGAATCCACAGGCCACAACAAGCAATTCATACAATTCATCTTCTTGCATTGTTGTGTAGAATAGGCCTTCATTACATGCTTTAATATTTTCATATACATTATGAGCATTAAATCATCTCTTATTTAACATGCATGAATGAATGAGCTGTGAATCTTTATGCCCTCACATTCCTAAACAGTCCACAGCTGGGTACCTACATATATACACACATATTCATTAGAGCTTTAGACTCTCCTGGTCATTTTGAAAATGTGTAAATATTGTTGGATGATTATTATTCATCATGTTGATACTTTTCTAAATTTCTAGATAATCCACAAGTATAAATACAATTAATTGTGATTTCCTGAAGAATTCAAAACATTGTTACAAAAGCTTTAATGCAAACAATGGAACAGTTAAAATGATGTTCAAATCAAAATATGAATAGAAGAAAATTTACATCAGCATCTGACAGAAAACAGGAAGTTTCATGAGACTTTATGTGTGAAGTACTGAGACTGACAGTAACACAAATCTACAGCTCAGATCACAAACACACAACTGATCTGACTTCACAAACATGAACACACACCTGCTTCTCATCTTCATCATCATTACAGGTAAATACTGTATCATGTCATTATGATAGTAGTTTTAATAGCATACAGGATAATAATAATATAATAATATGATGATAATTTCATGACATAATTGTGTTCAAGTTGACTCTAATATTCTTGTTTGTTTGTTTTAGGTGTGATGACTGCAGATCAGATCGGTCCAAATAAAGAAACAATAATCATAAAGAAAGAACAGGAGACTGTAACCTTGAGCTGTTCATATGACACCAGCAGCAGTTATGTTTATCTTTACTGGTACAGACAGAATCCAAACACAGAACCTCAATATTTATTATATAAATCTGCCCGGTCGGCTGGTGTCGATGGGAACCCTTCTGATCGTCGGTTTAGTTCGACTACAACACACACAACCACTGAACTCACTATTAACACTGTAACTCTGTCAGATTCAGCTCTATATTATTGTGCTCTGAGCCCAGTGATACAAAGTCTATGTGACGCTGTACAAAAACTAAATTCATTTTTCACTTTGATCTCAAACCACATCAAACCCACAATCTATAACACACAATAATGATAACACAACACCTGTCCCGCATGCAAGCAAGCTTGCGCTAGCACTTTACGGCCCCCCAGTGGGCTGTCAGCGCAGGGCCCCTGAATATGTGCTCACTGGCAAAACGTTGGCCCCTTGGCGCTGGCCCACACTACCCAGACAGTAAAACAGGTACAAACTATTGAATCAATGTAAAAAAAATTATTTATTTGTCAATGTTATTGGCTTTGAATTAATATCACATTCAACACTCATACAAAAACATTAAACAATCAATCATCAAAGACTTCAGCTCAATACAGGCACACTTAAAAAAGTTCAATTTACTTGAAAAATCTAGTAAAAGCTTAAAACTTTTTTCAACTTCAGATTTCATGGAAAATCTGTAGATAATTATTTGTAGCTTTTATTAGAAATCATCAGGTAAAGTTTACATTGAAATTTCAAGTAACTTTTACTCGATCTTAATTTGCAACCCAGATAGTAAACAACCAACATGAAAAACCAACAGAATTGTGATCAGTGTTTCATTTAGTTTACACAACTAAGTTTTGGGGGACTGAAAACATGTTTTTAATAATGTCTTCATTATCATCTGACCCCATCCACATTAAGGGGATGGCTGTTAAGCGTGTCTCCAGCTTCAAGTTTCTGGGGACCCATATTTCGGAGGACCTGTCCTGGACCACCAACACCTCCAGCCTGGTCAAGAAGGCTCACCAGCGCCTCTTCTTCTTGAGGACCCTGAAGAAGAACCAACTGTCTTCAGCTGTCCTGGTGAACTTCTACCGCTGCGTAGTAGAGAGCATCCTAACCAACTGTGTCACAGCCTGGTATGGGAGCTGCTCTGTTGCAGAGCGCAAGGCACTGCAGCGGGTGGTGAAAACTGCCCAACGCATCACAGGGACTCCACTTCCATCCATGAAGAACATCCAGAGGAAACGCTGTCTGCGTCGAGCTCGCAGCATTCTTAAGGACTCCTCTCACCCCGCCCACAGACTGTTTTCTCTCCTGCCCTCCGGCAGGCGCCTCAGATGCCTCCAGACAAGGACTAGCAGACTGAAAAACAGCTTTTTTCCCAGAGCTGTTTACCTATTGAACTCTACCCCCCACTGATTCCACAACCCCCTCATATACCTCTAACTTAATGCTGCTATATTGTTTTGTTTATTGCACTACAGGCCTGTCAAGCACACGACTGGACTGTCTACACATGTACTACATGTTTACTTGTTCTACCGGACTATTTATACTATGCTGCATCATTTGCACTACTGGAGTATTTATACTATACTGCATCATTTGCACTACTGGACTATTTATACTATACTGCATCATTTGCACTACTGGACTATTTATACTATACTGCATCATTTGCACTACTGGACTATTTATACTATACTGCATCATTTGCACTACTGGACTATTTATACTATACTGCATCATTTGCACTACTGGACTATTTATACTATACCGCATCATTTGCACTACTGGACTATTATACATATACAGCATCATTTGCACTCCAGTACTATGTACTGAATACTGCAATAACTCATCTACTGCACTGTTTACTTTAACTTAATAGCTGCTGTCCATAATTTATGCACACTTTATATTCATTTGCACTACTGTTCTGCATAGTCTAATATATATTTACATATCCATCAGTAAATTTCTGTTTTTAGTAAATAACCATCTGTATATAATGTTCATAGTACATTCCCACTTGTAAATTCTTCATAATTTTTGCTTTATTTTGTATTTATGCACAACTGTATATCCTGCACTTATTGCACTTCTGGTTAGACCTAAACTACATTTCGTTGCCTTGTACTTGTACATGTGTAATGACAATAAAGTTGAATCTAATCTAATCTAATCTAATCTCTGTAGCTGCCCAAGTCGCGCACTTATGCAATATTCTACGTCATTTTGTAGTATAACTAGTGTGACTTCACATTGAGAAAAAAAAGAGATGCATTTCAAGTACCCGGATGATGCAGTTTTTTAACCGAAAATATAAAGTGTGGAACTTCATGCACTCAACGGACACAATTTCTCTTATGTAGTGGAAAGGAAACGGGGCTATCAGATGCTACACGAGCAAAGTTCACCTGCGGAGTGATGACGCTTCAATCTGATGGTGACTAAAGTCAAATGAAAATGACATTATATGTATAATAAACAAATTGATTTTCATTGATTCACATATTGTGTCGTGCGACTGACATCATTTGCACTCATCTGGGAAACCGATATACTCCCGGTTAGTATAAAACCGTTTAGTATTCCATTTGGGACGATACTTTCTAAAATTCAAACACAAGATGGTTGAGTGCATAGTGCAGAGTTTAAGTGCATAATGTATAGTATATGATTTGGGACACAGCTTGTGTAAACTGCAAATAGAACTTACTGAAAATGATGACATCACACGCATTCGTATTATGTGTTTATTCGCACAAATATACCCGAAACAATACGGCGGCCTCCAATACTGTGTGCTTGAGCTTCTCAGCAGATGTATTAATGTTTCTCCAGCAGAAGGTTCTGCACCACTAAGACCAGCGGAGACACATTATTTACATTCGCCGAACTAAAACACACACGTTGACCAAATTTGGTATTTCAAATCACTTTTGGCTTCTAGCTGTGTATGTGCACAGGTGGCCTACGTTGTGTTTCTTTACAAAGCAACATCACCATCCACTGGCCTGGCATGCATAATACAGTGTTTTTATTCGTTTTCCCAGATCTGTGTATTATCGTTTTACAACGCTGCCATGTGTGAAACTTTTAAAAAACGTAAAAGGAAAAACTTTTTTGGTTTCATTGTGTAAACGTGGTCTTAATGTCATAAACCACACCCACATTTACAGCTTTACAACAATCCATCTCTCTACTGAATTCACATATTTATCTTTTAGCTTTGATTCATGAAGACAGTGATGATATAGTTTATTAGTAAACATGAAGAGATGTATCTTAATGATTCTTGTTACAGTTTCAGGTAAAGTACATCTAAAACTGTAAGCCTCAAATATATTGAACTACTGCGTTTACTATGTTTATCTCTATATATTTGTTAATGTTGTTTATTGACTTTTCTATTCACTTGCAGGTGTATTTGCTGACAGCATTGATCCAAAAGACACAAATAGAATCAGTCATGAAGGAGAATCTGTGACACTGAGCTGCACATATGATACAAGCAGCAGTTATGTTTATCTTTACTGGTACAGACAGAATCCTAACACAGAACCTCAGTTTATTCTGTATAAAGGCGCTCGATCTGAGAGCAGATATAACAACATACCAGACTCTCGGTTTGAATCGACTACATCAGATACATCCACTGAAGTCATTATTAAGAGTGTTTCTCTATCAGATTCAGCTTTATATTATTGTGCTCTGAGAGTTGGAGCCCAGTGATACAAAATGTCTGAGAGTCTTTACAAAAACATGAACACAATTATTGCTTTGAACAGTTTTTAATAAAGTGAAGTCAAACCACAGATGTTCTGTATGTAAACCACAAAACTTCTGTTCATGTCAGGGGATGTAACACCTGCCTAAAGTTAACTGAGATGAATGAAATACTGCTTAAGAGTAACTACAACTATCAATAAATGAATATTGTTTATTATTTGTGTGGGGGCAAAACATACATTTTAAAAGACTCACTTATTCTACCAATTTAATTCCACATCATTTAAAATGCTTTGTGTCCATGTACAGTAATGTGTTTTTACTACATGAAAATCAAAGCAAGAACATAAGCAAACGTTACTGCGCATGTGCGCTTTTGTGGCCCAAACTTAACTTCCCGTTCACATCCGCAAAGAATAGAGTCCCTGTAGATTATTCCTGATAACAGGCAAAAAAATAACAAGTAAATGATATTAGCTAGCAAGTTAAAAGTATGTCTATAGACAGTTTTTTAGTATAGAAGAACTGTTACTTGGCTAAATTTCAATGCGATAAATGCGACCTACATTTCACTACTGGTTGTTTATCCTCTATATAACTGTGTATGTGACAAATAAAAATCTTCAATCTTCAATCATTAGCCAGACTGATCAACAAACACAGATTGGAAGTTAACTTTGTGTCAGGTGCGTGTGTCATGAAACACAGAATGTAGTGCAAAATAATAGTGAATATAACAACAGCTTCTGTGGTGGAAATGTGCGCTGTATTCTCTTTAAAGTATTTCTTTTCTTATGGAATTATACAGATCGCAGTTTTGGTGTTGCTGTTTCAACCACATTTTCATAATTGTAAAATAAAGAAAATTCGGTCATGACAACTCTCTGATAGCATGTTAGTGTTCATGACATACCAATGTATTTGCTTTTGTCTGAACTAGATCTGCCAGCCTGATCTCCATTCACAACTATTTTATGTGGTGGCTCACAAGTTTAAATCATATTTGAGCTTAAAGTCCCTGTGAACCAAAAGCGGTGAACGTCTTTACTTCTGACGTATGTGAAATTAAATAGTCGGTGTTGCTTTTGTTTTTCACTGTGAATGTATAATATGTATAAAAACAGCCTTTTCACATTTTGTGATGGAGCTGGCAGCAGACTAACAGTTCAAGAAGAGAAGTTAACAGATGTTTTGTCAAAGCTGGCTTATAGTGATAGTTTTAAACTTTAAATTAGAAGTGAATCGGTACAACATCTCAAAACATCTTCTTCAGCAAAAGAATGAAAGTCATGCAGGCTTGAAATGACAAGAGGCTGAATAAACAATGAACAAGTTTTCATTTTTCAGTGAACGTTCCCCTTAATTTGAATTGTCTTACCAGAAAACAACTTACACTGATATATCTTCAAATAAATCATTCTTTTGTTTAAGGATGCACAGCAGTAACATATTTTTTAATTAGCCAAAATTAGCTACATCGTAAAATACAATTTCGTCGTAAGATTGCGTTGGACATTCTTAGAAATATCTTCCTTAGAAGAACAAAGAACTGTATAGGCTACAGGTGAGTAAACGATGAGAGAATTTTCATTTTTGGGTAACTATCTCTTTAAGGCCTCGTCCTGGTTTATTAAGCCCTGCTTATGTCTGTTATTGTAAAACCAGATCAATGTTCTCATTCTAATCCAGCCTTAATATCTACAAGACATGACTACATCATTTCTTAATATTTCTGGCAGGTACAAATATACTGTAACACTGAATTGTAATGTTTAGGCAGATCTCAAGTTCAGGCCACATCCAGTCTGACAAAAATATCATTCTGAGCAAGAAGGTGGAGCTTCTGAAGAAGACTGTGTATGTTTGTGTTGCTCAGATTATTTTCACTTTGTAAAGGATGAAGATGTTACAGTATATAGTCTTTTGGAACATCTTAACCTTTTCTGGTAGGATTATTTTGATCAATTACAGTCTATGAATGTTTTATCAACTAATGCTCATATAGTTACAGTTTTTCATTTCATTTAGACATCACATGTGCTGACAGCATTACCTCAGAGCGTACAGATGTGGATGCGGTTGAGAATGAGAACATAACATTGTCCTGCAGATATTCCTCTGCATACAGTATTCTTTGGTATCGACAGCAGCATCACACATCAGTTCCTCAGTTCCTCATGCTCATCTTAAGAAGTTCTGAAAAAGTTGTGCGGAGGTCAGATAAGCGTCTGTCAGGAAAACTGAATGTGAAGAGTAAACGTGTGGATCTGATCATCTCCTCATCCACAGTTCAAGACTCTGCAGTGTATTATTGTGTTCTACAGACCACAGTGACAGAAAAACAAACTTTACTGTACAAAAACCTGACAGGAAGAGTGACAGAAATAAAGTAACTTTTACATGTATAATACAATACACAATAATACAATTATTCTTAGACACACATTAAAATTACGCACATTATAAAAGTATGTATGTAAGCATTTGAGTGAGATCACATATTGCTCTGATAAATCTAATAAAATCCTATCTTATTAATGTCCTTCCTTTAATGCCTAAAATCCTTTCAGTACATAAAAAAATACTGTTAACAGATCAAAATGTTTTTTGTAACTTCAGCTAACCAGTTAACAAAATAAAACGACGTTATTCAAGCAAAATGTTCAAACACATATAAGACATAACATATCTAAACAGTTATGAGAATAAAATATTACTTTATAAAAGAATTTAATGAATAAATAAAATCTACCTTGACTTTGGGTTCACCTGCCATCTAGTGGACGTTTGAGTTTAGTACACTGACCTGTCCTGTTAAACTTTCTGGCGTTTAAAGATTAATGAAGAAAATCTCCCTAAATATTTGTTCATCTGTATTATATGTTACCAGAAGATACCACATTTTAAGACAATAGTTATTAAGTAACCTTATAAATATATATCATTTTACAAATATGTAAGCTACTTTTACAAGAAATTGATTATGATATAAATTATTGTGGGCATGTGGAAATGTAAGGTCTTGTGTTCATGAATGTTTGCAGGTAAAAGTTCTGCAGATGTTATCACCTCATGGAAAGATGATGTGTTTGTCACTGCTGGTGAAAGAGTTACTCTTACTTGTAACTACAGCGGTGGTGGTTATGGGTCAAGTCTTCATTGGTATCGTCAGTATTCAGGTTCACCACCTCAGTTTCTCATACTGGATTATTCAGGGAATGTAGTAAACGCTAATCCTCCTATCCCAGGGATTTCTATTAAACATAGAAAAGAAGATCAGGAGGTTGATCTGAAGATTGAATCTGCTGCTGTATCAGATTCTGCACTTTACTACTGCGCCCTGAAGCCCACATTGACACAAAACACAACAACACTGAACAAAAACCTGACAACAAATCATTAAACAGAAAAGTGCATTACACAAGCACAACATTTCAACACACTCATGCATTGTTTAAGTGTTTTGCACATCTTTGAACAAAAGACAATAATATGAAATAACTGATATCAAGTAAACGACAACATTAGATTAATTTGATCAAAACCATTGTTTTATTTTAGGCAGCTATGATATGCAGTGTAGCTTTGCCCATTATTTCTGTGTATTCTGGCCACTCAGTTCAACACATTTTTGTAAAGAACTTGATTTGTTGACAATTCGATTCTTCAAAACCAATTTAAGCATTAAAGCACAAAACTTCATACATTATCTCAAGTTCTTTAGGACCATGAATTCTGTCATTTAAGTTCTTTGGCTGTTTTATCATCATGCTTGCATCTCTATTACTGTAGACTGCAGTTTTACACGACACCAGCAGAGAGCGCCAACTTTTCATCTACAATGAAAGACTATTATGTTGTGTGAAGTTACATATGAGAGTTTGTGGTTTGGGGTCCACTTAGGAACCAAGAGTTCACCAAATGGGACAAACACCCAATAGAGACCCTGCAGACAGATATTTGCAAAAACATCCTACGGGTTCAGCGAAAAACTCCAAACAACGCCTGCAGAGCAGAACTAGGACTATACCCTCTAATAATTAAAATACAAAAAAGAGCGATTAAATTCTACACTCACCTTAAAAACAGTGATACAGAGACCCTCCATCATAAAGCCTTAAGCCATCAAGAGCTGAACCCAGAGAGAAGCCCACTCATCCAACTCATATCAGAACTAACTCTACAACCCAAAACATGCCAAACTGAACCCCAAACCCCAGCCAGACTAAACCAAATCATAAAAACACAGGACAGAAGCAACAGCTCAGCAAAGCAAACTGGAATGCTATCTGTCATTAAACAGAGAATATAAACTAGCAGAATACCTCAAAACCGTATCAGACCCTAAACAAAGAAAAGTGTTGACCATGTACAGACTCAGTGATCACAAGCTCACTGTAGAGACGGGCAGACACAGACAGACATGGACACCAAGAGAAGAGCGACTGTGTCCACACTGCACACAGAATCAAGTGGAAACAGAGCTGCACTTTTTAACCTCATGTCTAAACTATACACACATCAGAGAAACATTCTTCCCCCAGTTTACAAACTTCCACAAAGACTTCAACCAGTTTCAACAAAAGGACAAGATTTCATACATACTGGGAGAAAACTCAAACCTGGCTGCAAAATATGTCAAATCCTGTCATGACAAGAGAACAACCAGCACAACACAACAAAACACTGTACAACACACACAAACTGACACAACACAACACACACAAACTGACACTATATGACAGGATCCTGTCACTCTCACTGAGAACTTTAATCAATACTTTGCTTTTTTTCTACTTGTATTGATATGTATATATAGATACTTATATACTTTTATTTTAACCTAGATTGTAAAGAATGTTTATATTTAATTGTCCTGTGCTTTGGCAATGTAAGATTTATTTTATCATGCCAATAAAGCTTCTTTGAATCTTGAATCATAAGCTTCCACAGGTTCATGATTTAATGTTTCTTTTGCATATATTGATTCCAGTCCATCATGAGATCTTAAGGGTTTTACTCATCGTTCTTCTTTTTCTAGGTAATGTACATACAATAGCACATTTTAAAATGGTTATTTTGTGATATTATTGTTATGACTATAATATGATATGAGAAACAGAGTGTGTTTAATGATATTTTGTGTGCAGATTGTAAAGGACAACACACTGTACATCAGTCAACAACAGACGCTTCAGCATTTATAGGGGAAACAGTATCTCTGAACTGGGAATATAATACAACCGACTCAATGCCCTGATGTGGTACAGACAAACAGAGAATTTACCTCCAGAATATGTGTTAGTAAGACATAAGTTTGGAAATGGAAGTAATGCCAAAGACTTTCCCAAAACAAGATTTCAATGTCAGCTGGATTGTGTTGTGAGAAGAGTAACACTGACAGTCCAGAATCTTGTGTCGTCTGACTCTTGTGTGTATTTCTGCGCTCTGATGCTCACTGTGACAGCAGGATATTCAATACTTCAACAAAAACTTAACATTTTCAACTTGTGGAGGATATTAGTTAATACCCGAATATGTTGGCATTGTTATTGTTTGTAAATGGCACAACACTAAACAAATATTAAAACAAAGTAACTGAAAATCATTTATTTTGTTCATTTAAAATTGTGTTATACAAAGTATAACTTTGTCTTTAACAGGTTGTGAGACGAATAAATGAGGTTTCAGGCGCCCTAAAATGCATGACACCCCCCAGGCTTCAAACCGAAATGTTTAAACCCTTAGACATGCCAGAACATCAATAACATTTACATGGCTGATTTTGGACCTGTGAGTAAAAGCATGTGTGTGTGTCTATATGTATGATAAAGAATACAAAGACAATGTAATGACGGCTGATTTTGAACCTGTGAGGTGTAGAACAGTGGAAGAGTAAGTTGTCGATGTCAAGAATTTATTTACTTTATAAATCAAAACAATTAACATGTTAATATCAAGGCACCAAAATAACTCAAATTAAAATGAAGGCTTTCATTAAAATATTTATTTGTAAAGTCATACAATATGTACACTTTTTCAATTCAATTAAAAATGTAATGGTTAATATCTTTTTTACAGGCCGTACAGATATCTCACCTATCGAAGCTTCGTAAGCTGATGCTGGAGAGATTTAAACAAAACGTCAGAGTTGTTCTCCTGTCTTTTGTTGTCTGGAGGGACAGTTTGTTGGCTTTCAACTGCTGCTTGACTAAAGCGTGACACATGCCGACCAACAACTTCAGCCTTTGAAGGCCTTTCAAACAGAGGACAGGGGTGCAGGAATGGGGATTTGTTTCAGTTCCTCCACAAATAGTGTGGGGTCTGCAAGCACCTCTTCAAAGACTAGCTTCATCAAGTCAGTTACATAGTCTGTAAATATACGATACAGAAGAAAATTGTATTGTATATATATACAGTGGCAAGAAAAAGTATGTGAACCTTTTGGAATTTCATGGTTTTCTGAATAAATTTGTCATAAAATGTGATCTGATCTTCATCTAAGTCAAGGGTATTGACAAACAAAGTGTCTAAAAATAATAACACAAAAAAATTCTGATCTTTCATGTCTTTATTGAACACACTCATTTAACATTCAAAATGGCAGTGGAAAAAGTGAACCCTTAGAATGAATAACTGGTTTGAATTTCTAAAGTCTTTGAAATAACTTTATAACCCTTTCCAGCTTTATGTAAATCAACAATTCTTGACCGTAGGTCCTCTGAAAGCTCTTTTTGGCGATGCATGGCTCACATAAGCGTGCTCTTCTTGTGCAGAGCAAACTCCAAAAGTTTGAGTTTTTTTTTTATCAAAGTAGCTGTAGTCCACACCTCCAAACGTATAATCTTACCGAGACTCCAGGTGTGCTAAAACCTGATTCCTATCAGCTTTTTTGAGCTCATTAACTCAAGGGTTCACATACTTTTTCCACAAGCACAATGAGTTTTTTTTGGTTGTTCTCAATAAAAACATGAAAGATCAGAAAGTTTTTGTTATTATTATTTTTAGACACATTATGTTTGTCAATACCCTTGACTTAGATGAAGATCAAATCACGTTTTATGACAAATTTATTCAGAAAACCATGAAATTCCAAAAGGTTCACATACTTTTTCTTGCCACTGTATACTTGGAATAATCCAATGCATCACTACATCATGTACATTTTATTTATAATTGTATGACTATAAAACATGTTTTATAACATACCATATGAAGGGGATGTTAATAGTGACTTTGCTGTGGCTTCATCCTTTTTTGACTTGGGGAAAACAACCTTGTGCATTGGTTGCCCTGAAGTTGTTACTGCCTGCTCACGGCCTCCATTTTCATTGTAGTGCATTGCTGCAAGGTACAACCTGCAGTACAATAATGAAATATAAGACAAAACATACACAATTGTAATCATGCAGAAACATTTAAAAAATACAATCGTTTTAAAACAATATTGTAAAATCATATTGTGTAATACCTGCATAACATTCCAATAAAGGGAAAATGCACATTCTTAGGGGCAAAACGGAGAATCACACTGTGAAAGGCCTCAAGTGAAGATGTCTGGTAATGGTGACTAAGCTTTTCCACATCCTTCACGACACGCTTATTGTTCATGATCTTTTCCACTTTGTAGAGAGGCATTGACCCTTGAATGAGAAATAGAATGAACAATATTGTAAAGATCTAAGTTACTAACACGAAGCTTTTTTAAAAACATGATCAGATTATAAAATAATCTAATATTCTGATTCATACCTGGTTGGAACCATTTTTGGGGATCTCTGGACACTTTGTCTGCATGTGCACATTTCGGGAATACACTGTTCTCATGGGTGTGTACATTTTGGATGTGGTTGAGCAGGGAAATATATTTGGCCACCTTTTCTGGACCAGAAGTAGATGACGTAGCACTCCAATAAACATGATTCTTGATACTGTGCAACCACTTCTTTATAATCTCGCAGCCCTTTTTTTGGGAAAGTTTGGCCAATTTTTTAGACAAACCTGTAACAAAGAATTAATATTGTGTATAAGTGGTACATACATGAATGTCATAAAACAATCATAAAAAAGTGATTACACAACTTTATGACACATAAAGCTTAATAGTCACCTTTTTCAAAGTGCCACACATCATAGTATTGAACAACATTGCGATCTCTAAGGAACTTCTGGATCTGTGGATGACGATCCGTTACGATGTATTCCACTGCCAAACCATTAGAGTCCAGATGGTCTAGACAACGCTTCAAGCCCTCCTTCTCCATGTGGTAGCTACCACCAACCTCATTGCACTGGGTGTAAATAAAATATAAAAAACATAAACATAAAAATAAATATTACTTATAGGTTTACATTGTGAAATTTATTTTATGAAATAATTTTACCTGAACAAGCTGCATGTCAAGAATCTTGTTGCTTTCCAAGTGCATCAAGGTGTAGCTGCCAATCTTTGCTGAGTGCCCTAAAAAAATAAGATGTAATGTATGTGGTGATGTTTTTGTTAGTCCAGTCTAACATAAAAATCAGAAGACTCCAGATCAACAATTGTTTTCAGTAAATATAAACGTACCCGGTGAATCAGCCCTCATATCTCCAGAAACAGCAACTTTTCCTTCTTCTTGCAGCTTTCTGAAAAGATTGTTCTGATTCAAGTTCCACCTGTATATTATAGCAGGCTCTAGGTAGTTCCTAGCATGTCTCCTAAATGAATCGTAGTGGAAGATCTTAAGCTGCATGGCCTTGCAAACCTTAAAAATGATGAAAAGCACTATAAAATACATATTAATGAAAGAGTGATTGAAACAGAAGGGTACTAAAACTACCTTTTCAAATTGAAAGAACAATGCACCACTGAAGTAAATAGCTGCAGACAACAGTAGGTTTCCAACAGGGGTACTTCGAATCACAGGCTGACTCTCCCACTTTCTGTGATAACTGCACTTTAGACAAAGCTGGATGACAGATACATAAGTGCCCACTCGTCTAAACTGAACATCACACTTTGTTTTGCACAGTGTACATGTTTCAAATAGCTCTCGGAGGCAGCCGTCAAAAACTATGTATTTTGACCCATTGTTTGTGGTCTGTTGCCTAAAGTTAGATGAAAAAGAAATTTTAGTCCATCAATTCACGTTTACAAACTTCCATAATAAATGTAAAAAATGAATAATATTGAAAAGAGTCATCTAGGTTATACTTGGAATCGTGTGGTTCAGCGACACTTTCAGAAACATGTGTTTCTTCCTCTTCTTCATCCAAGTCAAGACAAGGTCTTTTGTGTGGTGTGAAAGGAAGAGCTTTGATGGGAGTTGAAGAAACCGTAGCCTGGGTGCCTGAAAAAAAGTGAATATATTTACTCAAATATGACAACGTAAAATGCCATCATATGTTGAACATGCAGCATTTAAGCATTTTCTACAAGCTCAAAACCAGTTTTACAATAATTAATGCATTTAAAATTGAGTTCATGAACACTATTACTGCATGTAAATACCTTTGCTCCGAAAGTGTGATTTCTTTATTGTACCCCAAGACAGTTGTGTGCCAATAGATCGCGTGTTTGGAGACGTTACAGGCACTGTTTCTATTCTGTCCGTTTGACATCCAACATCATGACTTCGAGACGAAGTTGAAAATTGGGCGAAACTGTAGCTCTGCTGAGATGTACCCTGAAAAAAACACACAAGTAGTTACATTGATTGTTAAACTCGATTATAGAAACAACAAACATCAAGAGCTACAAACACACTCAAGACTTGCGTTAGTTCGTAGCAAACTTTTTAACAATGAAAGTACACTTACCGGGGAGTCTGAAGCTCCACACAGTCCTTGCGAAGATGGAACGTAAGTGGTTGGAATTGCCCCACTTTTTAACACAAGCTTACGTGCACAGCCGGCCTTATACTCTCCCAGGTTCAGGAAACAATCGTCTGTAAAATGCGCTGCACACACTTGAATATTTGCTTTGTACTGTTCGGAAACAGTATTGTAAATAAATTTCAACCACTCGTTTTTAGTTGTGTCATCTTTCGGAAGGGCAAACAAAGAAGTTTTTTTCTCGCAACGAAACACGCAGCGTCTCAACGACATGGCGGCGGCAACACGATGAGATTTACGCCTCTTTACTTGCGTTTGGGCGGACTTATTCAAATTGTACGACGAAGTGACGTGGCAGCGTCTACACGAGCCGTTTCAGGCAGGTCTGGGTGAGAAATCGCTTTTAGAAAGAATATATTTTGTTCTGATACTTTGATTTTGGCAATTTTACGTTGCGCATGCATGGGCACCAAAGATGAAATCGCACACTTTGACCTCTTTAACTCTAACCGAACAGTCTAAGTGCCCATATTTACACCTGGTCACTTCATGCGTTTTCTCTAATCGGATAGCTTTGTTTAAACTATTCGCGCGCAAAATGCAAATAGCTTTCCGCTGAACTGAAACGCATTTATTTTGCTTTATTTGGTTCTGCAAATGCAGTCGCGCACAAAAAGGCACGAAAAACACGGATCGTAAAGTTTTATATGCGTTTGGGAGCTTGTGCTCTCGTGGCGTCATGCCGGTGCTAAATAACCACAAGTCGCGTTCTCCAGGATACCGAGATTTCAGCACTCTCGCGCTAAACTGCGTCTACGACCACAACACGTATAAAGCCCCAGCGCGTTGCAATGAGTGTCTCCGGCTGTTTTATCGGTTTATTTACCTCAGGCGCGGCTAACTTGCGAGCAACACATTTCTGCTTGGGAGGAGTAAAGTGCTGCTGACGTATTTGCTTTCAACCATAGACATAATAAATACCTAGACGGCGCATTAACCGCTTTGCGTCGCTGCTGCGATACGTCAACGGCGCCGCCATATTGGTCAGGGCAAAAGCCCATTAAACTCATGGAAGTGAACGGGAGAGCTGAGCTTTTTCGGTATTAAAAGCACAATCGCGTTTACATTTCTTACCACATGGTTTACGATATATGTAAAGAAGCCAATTTATCATGTCTTAATATCTCCATATACTTTAAAATCAATTGTTGTCATAAGGAATTGTGAAATAGCCCTTATTTGAGCCTGTTATTCAGGAGAATCCACTAGATGCATCATGTTAAGTGATATTAGGGATATGCAGGACAACCAAAAGAACAAAACAACCACATGTGGAAGTATCAGTCGAATATAGAATACAGACATGTTGAGATTGTTTCTAAGTTTTATTTGAATCATCGAACAAAACACCCAAGGTAATTTAATTTACATAATATATAAAAATGAATAAAGTTTTCACTGGGGAAATTGGCTTTTTTAATCATTTTAGACATGTTCAAAGGCAAAAGATGGTCTTTTATAAATCCGGTAAAACAGTAATAGTAGTAAAACATGTATGTGATAACCAAATAACACTGCCCTGCATTATAAAACGTATGAAATAGCAGTAAATAGTAATATAGTAAAGATGCATTGTTTTGACTTTTCTAAGGATATTAAAGTGAACGAGTTGTGTTCATCATGTGCTTCATCTACCTTAAATTATATTACATTATGCACTTCAGCGCTTAGTTTATATCTTAAAGGCTCATTATGTTTTTGTATATCTCTGTAATAGTGTTATGTCAACAATGTCATCAATGTTAAATCTTTCTCATTCATTAGGGTAAATGCCATTTTGTCTGGGAATCTCCCGTTTTATTATTTCTCCTGTGAAACTCCCGTAACGGACAGAGCGGATCCCTGCAATGCGATCTCGGGTCTCAAATGCTGACAGGTACGATCATATATTGTTATACACCACACATCTACATCTCTAGCTTTCTAAGCATTGCTTGTCACTGCACTTTGATGTTTAAGAATACTAGCTTCAGCACCGGATCAAAACTATCACCAAACCTGCTATAGGTTACAAACAAAATAGAGCATAAAAAGTTTGTGGTGACACCTGCTTGTGTCTGAAACGGAAACGCACGTTAAAGGCATATATATTCACTCTATATATGATTTCTAGTCATAAATGGTCTACAGAATGAATTAAAAACAACTGAAAAGGAATAAAGACACAGTTTAGACTTAATAGTACAGTACGGTTTTTACTATTTTTAACATGTTAATGTATTTATGAACAGACATTGACTGAAGTGTATTACTGTAAATAAACACTGAAATGTGATCCTTTGAAAAACTTTGATGAAATAATACTTTTTAGCGACCATATCACACCTGATCAAACTGTACATTCTTTCATTTTTCTTTCTATATCCTGGACAATTTTATTCAAACATGTAAGATGAAAAATGTGGGTGGAGCTTTAAAAGAAATACATGAAATTTTTATCAAGATCTTCATTTGGTTTCTACTTTACAATCATGATGTTACTGTGTTTTCTGCTTCTGTTCTCACTAAAACAGGGTAAGAAAGTTTTAACAATACTTTTCAATGACTATATATATATATATATATATATATATATGCACTATGGACAATTTTCAGCACATTTCATATCATTTTATTAATTAATTTTTTCACACATTATTGCAGATAAATGCCTCTCTCAGACAATAACACCATTGCAGAACACTACTGTGAACACAACTGAGGGTGATTCAGTCGCTCTCTCATGCAAATATGAAGGCAGTGTACAGAATTTGCTGTGGTATCGACAGTATCCTGGATCCAGACCTGAATTTCTGCTTATTGTTTTTGAATCATCCATAAAAAGAGTAATATATGCAGATCCTCGAGTCCCCAGACTGGATGGTAAAGTGAATGTGGCAGATAAACATGTGTATCTGGAGATCTCTTCTGCTTCTCTATCAGATTCTGCTCTGTATTATTGTGCCATGAGGCCCACAGTGACAGAAAACATAACAACACTGAACAAAAACCTCCATGAATGTATCAATGTCCTCTAAATCACTGTGTATATCATAAAACACTTGATTTAAATCTTTAGCTGGTTAGTGTGTTATTGGGGAGACTATTGAACATTAACTGATGGTTTGGGGCTGATGAGTTGAATCAAACACACACTAACCCAGTGGGTTCCAAACTGGGGGACGGGACCCCAGAGGGGGCGTGACAAAGGCTTTTTATAATATTTTATAGTAATCCGTTTCTTATCTTCCTACTGCTTACTTGCTTAAAAAACCCTCGTGTACTTCTCTGCATATTGAAATCAAACCAATATAATTCAATACATATTATGAATTTGCAGGTAAAGGATGAGTGTCTTTATGTTGGTGTATGTAGGTGGTGGAAATCCAGAGGTGCGTGAAAACATGTTTCTCTACAAAAAATGGAACAAATACACAAATTCACAAAAATATATTTTTATAATAGTACTCTATTATTTTAGAATTGCATTATATACCACATAAGTGTCTAGTGCTTTTAAAATGATCAAACATTTAGACATGTTTCAGTTATTCAAATTATCAAACATTCCACAATTTATGTGATATTTTAAATCATGATCTTTAAAGATCAATAAATCAATTTGATCTTTAAATTAGAGTAAATACTGTAATGTTATGTAATGTACTGATAACCCAAAATATTATTTATGTTTACTGGATCGGCTATTTTATTGAAATCACTTCAAGCAAATGAGAAATTCCATCTGACACTTTTGATGTAATTGCTACACGAATCCACAAGAGGTCAGAATTCCCCCATAAACGTCAATAAAGAAAATCGGCATGTGAGGGAAGAGAAATAAGTGAATCATATGTTATAGAATTTTATTAAATGTAGTTGCGCGTTAGATTCTGACATGATTTTTTTTATTTAGTTTGTTTCTTTTTTCTCTCTTAACAGGTAAGACAATGAATCAAATAAACTTTACTAAAATGTTCATTTGTGTAATTTATGCTTCCAACGCATAGTGAGAGCAGCTGAGAAGATCATTGGTGTCTCTCTCCCCCCAGGGGCGTCGCACCCGTGGGGGACACTTTTCCCGGTGAGAGGGTTCAACACCCGCACTTTTCTGCAGTTTTTCCGCAGTTTTGCACAAACGCCTTACTATAGTCGCTCCTCCGTTTCTCTGGCCGCTCTGTGTGCGGCTGCCTCCTCTCCTTCTCGCGCTCAAACATTACACCGGCTTTGAGTGTGACCGGCTGATGATTGGCTGTTCTGCCTTAAGTCCCGCCTCTCTTGGTGTGTTGATTTATCGGTCAGCTCTTGCTGAGGAGGCGGTAACTTATGGTTATGGTTATTTACATCTCCCTTTTCCAGGTACTTGGAATGAGTGTTTATGCTTTCGAGGTTTTTAAATAAGCTTGATATGTGTTTGGGAAGATGTTCTGTTATTGTTTTGTTGACATGTCGAGTGTTTTCGTTATTATATTTCGTTTTTTAGACTAATGCTAATTGCTATTATTGGGATATTGTTCAGCAGCTAGCTAAATTCGGTTATGTAACGTTATGTGGCATGCAATGTATAACATAACTGTGATGAAGAAGGCAGGGAAGCTTTTTATATCTTGTATGTTATACATTTTGTACCCCTCTGGATGTATTCATCGTTTTTATTGTTAATAAACAAACCACATTTGAAAACCTTTTGAAAAGCTTGCTACGCCCCTGTCTCCCCTCCCTCCAGGACATTTTTGGTACCCGTCTCACCCGCAAAGCTCTCTGCATTGCAGGTGATCCCACCCACCCGTCACACAGCTTCTTCAGTCTGCTGCCATCAGGGAGGAGGCTTCGGAGTCTCCAGGCCAGGACCAGTAGACTGAAGGAGAGCTTCATACACCAGGCAGTCAGGAAGCTAAACTCCCTTCCGACCCCGTCTTCCCTCCCCTCCCTTGCCACACGCACCCCTGAACCCATCCATCCCTTCCCATATTATACTCTGTCCCGCACTTGTCACTTTACGGAACATTGGACTGCTCACCACCTCTTCAGTATTGGTCTGAGCCTCCTCAACTAACTAACTACCTAAAAGTCAGTTAAACAAGCCTGCTCTCTTGACACTTTAAAACAGACCGATAAGCTTTGCACTACATTACATTTGCACTGTTGTTATTTCATCTGCACTGTTGTGTTTCTCATCTACACTGTTGTTATTTCATCTGCACTGTTGTGTTTCTCATCTACACTGTTGTTTATTTCATCTGCACTGTTGTTTATTTCATCTGCACCATTTGATTTGTTTATTTCATCTGCACTGTTGTTTATTTCATCTGCACCATTTGATTTGTTTATTTCATCTGCACTGTTGTTTATTTCATCTGCACTGTTGATTATTTCTTTGGTTTGCACAATTATTTCGGTTACATATCCCTTGCTTGTAAAGTTGTTTTGTGTATATATATAGATTTTGTATTTATCTGTAATTTGATATATTTTTTTGATATATGTTATTCTATGTTATCTGTATGCACCTAGGGTCTGAGAGTAACGCAATTTCAATCCTCCATTTGTATGTACTGTACATGTGGCAGAATTGACAATAAAGCTGACTTTGACTTGACTTTTGACTTTAAATAAGATGGTTGTGTTTATGTTTAGTATTTTATATTTTTCTCTTGTTAATCATTCTTCATCTCTTTTCTTTCTTTCTTTAAGGTGATGTCTAGTGTGGGAATCTCATGAGGATTTTGTCTCTGATGAACATATACTTTACAATGATACAAAACGTTATTAAAATGACTTCTAATACATATAAGACAATAATTTTCACCAC
Organism: Oreonectes daqikongensis; assembly: GCA_026939265.1. Lineage (NCBI taxonomy): Eukaryota > Metazoa > Chordata > Actinopteri > Cypriniformes > Nemacheilidae > Oreonectes > Oreonectes daqikongensis. Next base: position 1,524,731 of record JAOTQM010000003.1, read on the forward strand.
CTACTGGTGTATGAATGTAATATATTACTAAATGGTCACTGAACAAATCAGTGAACGAATCATTTTGCTGAACGAACTGAAAAAGAACGAATCACTCAAATGAATCACAATTAACATCACTAGTTTCCAAACAACATTTCTGCATTCAGCGGTTCCATCAGCTTAGTAAACAAATTCCCGTGTATTGCGCTGCCCACAGGGAAACTTCTACAGCGACATTATTTACAACATTGCGCTTATCAACCACATGAGGGAGCAAAAGTTCTCTAGTGTTGCTTTAAGTAAATGTAATGTTTAAGTAAAATGATGTTTACACACAGTTTAAAGTTTATGATGCTATCATTTCTTCAAGTTCTTTAAGTAATTCAATTAAGTAATAAATTGTGTTATTATTGTGTGAGATTAAAGAAGTGTTATGACTGTGTAAATGGAAAAACTGAGAATTGAGTTCTATCGTTTTTGCCATTTTATTTATTTATCTATACTTTATATCAATATTTGTTGTCATATATGTGTTGATCGTGATACTAAAATGAGTTTAATATACAGAACTTATGAATGATTCAAAACACTTCTGATCAACAGAGAGAACACTTCAGTAACCACACCCACCTACAACATATCTTCACTTACTTCAGTAATAAACTATAAACCACCAGAATATCATTTCACATTTCATAATCTACTGTACAGTAAAACAACATCAATGTAAGGGATTAGTGCTAAACACTTCAACAATCTATTTCTCATTAATAACAATACAAACTCTGCTGTATATAAAGAACTTGACTGAACTGTTACAATGGAGACACAGATGACTTTACTCATGATTTTTACTGCAGTCTCAGGTAAATATTCTTTCATTGTTACCAAATACAGTGTAACAGAAAAAAACTCAAAACCTAGAAAACATTTGACTGCAAAAGCAAATAGATTATGTCTTATATATTTAAAAGATTGAATTGTAATATGTTTTATTGAAAACAAATGTGATTAGAGATGCCAGTGTGTGATATAAATATAATAATTTTATTTCAGGTGCATTTGCTGATAGTATTGGACCAGAAGGAAACACAAATATAATCAGAAATGAAGGAGAATCTGTGACACTGACCTGCAAATATGAAAAAACCAGCAATGATGTTCTGCTTTACTGGTACAGACAGAATCCTAACACAGAACCTCAGTTTATATTGTATAAAGGTGCTCGATCAGAAAGCTCAGCTCAGCGTATAGAAGACAATCGGTTTAAATCAGAAACATCTGAATCCTCCACTAAACTCATAACTGACAGTGTACATCTATCAGATTCAGCTCTATATTATTTTGCTCTGGTGCCCAGTGATACAAAAAGCCTGAGAGTCTTAACAAAACTCAATGTGCTTCAAAACATCTTTAATCAAACCACATTAAAACACTATTTCTTTATAAACCACAGCTCTGGATATAAGGGGATGTGGCTACACCTGTGACTTTGGGAGATTATAGTAAGTGGTTTTACAGGAGGTGTGTTAAAATGTAAAAAACCTGTCAAAATTCAGACATGTTGACTATGATGTTGTTTAATAACAAACACAACTGAGTAAAACATTAAACCCATGTGTGAAGCAGCTGTTTTGTGTTTTCTGACAGTTTATTTAGTAAACATGTTTGTATGTATTATGATTTTGCACAAGTCATTGGTGTTTGGTGATGAATTCTTTGCTCAACGTCTGCATTTAAAATGACACCAAAATGTGTTCAGCTGGGTTCAGGACTTGGTTTTATGCAGACCAGTCAAGTTCTTCATATATCATGATATGCTGCAGCATTAATATTTGTACTTATGGAAATTACTAAAGTCATCAACATTTTTTGCAGGACTGGGCTTCCATAATAGTGACAGACCCATACAAAAACCCTGAGAGAGAGAGAGAGAGAGAGAGAGAGAGAGAGAGAGATTGAAGTGGCTTATTATTGCCACATGGTTGCAGTGTTGTTCACAGAAAAATACTAAAGTTAGAATCAGACACAGACAACAGCAAATAAACAGATAATAAATTGATACTAAAACACGGGTGACATGATCCTGTCACAAAACAATGAACAACATTCAGAGAGGTGACAGGATCAAATAGATTTTAATAACATTTTTAATGTTAATATATTAATAAATTTAACATTCAGATCCATCAGTTTTGCTGTGAAATTTCAGGTTCAATATGATTCTGTTGTCATGATGGTCAATAGCTGAAGAACTAAAACAATAACCTCATTTAAAACTAACTCTATTGTTCTTTCTAACATCATGATTTATTTGTATTTGCTTTAATTTTACTTTTATAATCTCACTGAAGAAAAGAGGAGGCGGCTGATGTTAAGATTCTCTTTTGAAGTATAAATATATGATACAGAGGATCAGAGTCATGATGATGATGTCAGCTTGAAACCTTTAGTGACTCTGTCACAGACTAAAGAAGATGCTGGAAATGTGTTTTATTGAGAATAAATGTGTTTTTATTTATTTACCAGGAAACATGAGCACACACTGGATAAAACAAATTTTCATTGTTTTCATATATTTCTTAGGTAAGTAGAATTTAATTCTGTTTAAACGTTGAACAAGTTATTTTTCGTCTTTTAATTTTCTTGTAAACTCTACAGGAATAAAATCACAAGACAGTTTTGAGCAGAAAACAAGAGTTCAAACTTCTTATGAAGGTGAAACTGTATCAATAAACTGTACATATGAAACTTCTGGATCTCCGACTCTCTTCTGGTACCAGAAAACAGTAAATGGATTCCCTGAATATATACTGAACAGAGTCGGATCATTCGGCAGAGAAGAAGAAAAGTTTAAAGCAAGATTTAAAGAAAACACTCACACAAAAACACACTCAACACTCACAGAAAAACACATTCAACATTCAACACTCACACAAAAACACCTTCAACACTCACACAAAAACACACTCAACACTCACACAAAAACACAATCAACACTCACACAAAAACACATTCAACACTCACACAAAAACACACTCAACACTCACACAAAAACACATTCAACACTCACACAAAAACACATTCAACACTCACACAAAAACACACTCAACACTCACACAAAAACACATTCAACACTCACACAAAAACACACTCAACACTCACACAAAAACACATTCAACACTCAGACAAAAACACATTCAACACTCACACAAAAACACATTCAACACTCACACAAAAACACATTCAACACTCACACAAAAACACCTTCAACACTCACACAAAAACACACTCAACACTCACACAAAAACACAATCAACACTCACACAAAAACACATTCAACACTCACACAAAAACACATTCAACACTCACACAAAAACACACTCAACACTCACACAAAAACACCTTCAACACTCACACAAAAACACACTCAACACTCACACAAAAACACAATCAACACTCACACAAAAACACATTCAACACTCACACAAAAACACCTTCAACACTCACACAAAAACACACTCAACACTCACACAAAAACACAATCAACACTCACACAAAAACACATTCAACACTCACACAAAAACACATTCAACACTCACACAAAAACACCTTCAACACTCACACAAAAACACACTCAACACTCACACAAAAACACAATCAACACTCACACAAAAACACATTCAACACTCACACAAAAACACATTCAACACTCACACATAAACACATTCAACACTCACACAAAAACACATTCAACATTCATACAAAAACACACTCAACACTCACACAAAAACACATTCAACACGCACACAAAAACACATTCAACACTCACACAAAAACACATTTAACACTCATACAAAAACACATTCAACACTCACACAAAAACACACTCAACACTCACACAAAAACACATTCAACACTCACACAAAAACACACTCAACACTCACACAAAAACACACAAAAACACACTCAACACTCGCACAAAAACACACTCAACACTCACACAATAACACACTTAACACTCAACACTCACACAAAAACAAATTCAACACTCACACAAAAACACACTCAACACTCACACAAAAACACACTCAACACTCATGACAGTGTGTGAATCCACAGCACACAACAAGCAATTCATATAATTCATCTTCTTGCATTGTTATGTAGAGGCCTTCATTACGAGCTTTTTAATTCCTTACATTATGAGCATTATATCATCATTTATTTAACAGTCTACAGCAGGGCAAACATACAGACACACAGCAAAATCCCTGGAGTTAACTTTACATTTGTCTGTGTTTATTTATTTTAGTTAAAGTAAAACTGAAGCAGTGTAGCTGCCCAACTAAAGGAAACACTGATCACTATAATGGTGACTGAATATTTTGACAAACCTCTGTTCATTCTCAAACAGAACTGTAGACAAATGACAGAAATAAGACTGTGGCTGGAAGTCAGTTCTTCAGTGATTCTGCTGGTTATCTTCAGGTGTCTTCAATAATCCATCAATCATCATTCAATGAATCACTTAAGTATCTAATGAACTTAACACTGATTCAGTGTTACTTTAATACCCTGCTGGTGGTTCCCAAATAAACACCGACCGGTGTAAATGTAACACCTGGGATTTTCCTGTGTAGCCACAGTATCAAACCATGTTTACAGCTACAAGGTTCATCATTTGTTAACTTTATTATTCATTATTAAAGTTGAATGATTTATAGCATTTATTTGTAACATTATATTGACACTCACTAATTTATATACAGATTCAGATCTGCTTCTTATTTTCACAAATAATTTAACATTCTTAAAACAATAATTACTGTATGAAATAACTACAAACATACATAAAACTCAATTATTATGTTATTTTCTCTAAACAGGATGAAGTCTGTATTTCTGTGATGTTTATTTTATGTTATTTTCTCTAAACATGATGAAGTCTGTATTTCTCCCACTGAGCAAAAGGTCCTTCTTATAGACGTCTTATAGACGTCCCCTGAGGAGCCAGAATGAAAGTTTTTCTGACGTCTTTTTCTGACGTCTTCTGGACGTCCAATGTTGACATCCATCTATAGAAGGTACGAATTTAGTTGAAATGTGGTCGTTGTGGACGTATTTTCAACATCTTATAACATCAACGCAGACTCATTTTAGACATTTTAACAAAAATAAGTGTTACACTATGCATTATATTAAAACATATTTATCAATATCACTTTTGCACTCGCTATTAATGTTGAAATTTCAACAAACCACCGTTTTTGTGATCAGTGTTTGCTTTAGTTGGGCTCTTGACTCTTGGTTTAATGTCATGTTTTTATTGGCTGCCAATTTGTGTTCGTACACATTTGTTTTGGCATAAAAAAAACAATGGTCCAGTGAGATCAGAAAGTGTTGGTGATTTCATCACTATGAAGTCACTCAAACAACTCTTAAGTGTTTAGTTATTAATATGTAAACACTGTGTTATGATGCAGTTTAAAGAGATTAAAGAAGTTTTATAGACGACAAACAGAGCACGTGATTTAAAAACCTGTGACACGACTGAATCAATTAGACATGAAGAATCAGTGTAGGAAACTCAACAATGGTGACAATCAACAAAAGAAAACTTCATGCTGAAATGCATGCTGGGTAACATCATAGTACAAAAACTCATTGATGACTCCCAGCATGCATTGCAGTTGATCTGTTTATCTGAATTAGTTTGATGATTGTCACCATTGTTGAGGTTTGTATGATGAACATTGATGTCTAAGTTTGTCAGTAAACATTTTCTGATTTTTGTCTCTGTACTTATTTACTTGTAAACATTTATGTCAACATCAATTATGAATGGATCAAATCTCAGTATAATTTAGAGAAGTTTCTTAAACTTTCTACTGCTTAACACTTGTCATAAAGCAAACTACTCCTTCAAATCTTTTTCGAAACCTTTATTTCTTTATCAATGCACAAGTGTTCTTATTGAAACACAATTACAAACATTGAAAGAAAGTTAACTTGATGAATTTTAATAGTCAAGAGCCCAACTAAAGCAAACACTGATCACAAAAACGGTGGTTTGTTGAAATTTCAACATTAATAGCGAGTGCAAAACTGATATTGATTCAATGACATAAATATGTTTTAATATAATGCATAGTGTAACACTTATTTTTGTTAAAATGTCTAAAATGAGTCTGCGTTGATGTTATAAGACGTTGAAAATACGTCCACAACGACCACATTTCAACTAAATTCATACCTTCTATAGATGGTCTATGAATGTCAACATTGGACGTCCAGAAGACGTCAGAAAAAGACGTCAGACAAACTTTCATTCTGGCTCCTCAGGGGACGTCTATAAGACGTCTATAAGAAGGAGCTTTTGCTCAGTGGGTCTGTGATGTTTATTTTATGTTATTTTCTCTAAACATGATGAAGTCTGTATTTCTGTAATGTTTATTTTATGTGAGGTAGGAGGGGTTTATGTGTGACATCTGTGATCTTGTTTAGTTTCACTGAGACTGTAACAGAGATTGACTGAGAACACAATGACACTTCATTCACTTCTTCTGCTTTCTGTCTTTGTGTGTAAGTTAATTTTATTTTACTTACCTAATTCCTTCATATTATACATACTATACATATTTTGAGAAATGTAAATGTTAAAAAAGTGTTGTTATATTTGTACAGGCTGGAATTGTACAGTCTTAAAAATAAAGGTGCTTAAGAGGTTCTTCACAGTGATGCCATAGAAGAACAATTTTTGGTTCGACAAGGAATCATTCAGTCAAAGGTTCTTTAAAGAACCATCTCTTTCTAACCTTTTAATAATCTGAAGAACCTTTTTTGCCACAAAGAACCTTTTGTGAAACAGAAAGGTTCTTCAGATGTCAAAGGTTCTTTATGGAATCAACCTTGTTTAAGAATGTAGTGTATATATTATTTATTTAGTGTCTAATAATCAAGTCTTTTAAAATCACTGACCACATTTATGATTGATTCTAAACACAAACTCTTTACAGAATAAAAGCAAATCTATTTTTGCAGGTGTCACATATGGAACTGAAATAAAAATAACCAAAACTGAGGAGTTTGCTGTTGAGGGTTCACGTGTTTCATTATCCTGCAGTTATTCATCTGCATTCACTTTATTCTGGTACCGTCAGTATCCCAGATCAGCTCCTCAGTTCCTTGTGAACATCATGGATGGTGTGAAAGAAGACAAGAGATCTGATGTAGATTCAAGATTCACTGCTAAACTTACTAAAGGAAATAAAAAACACGTGTATCTGGAGATCTCTTCTGTTACTCTATCAGATTCTGCTCTGTATTACTGCGCCCTGGAGCCCACAGTGACACAAAACACAACAACACTGAACAAAAACCTCACACACAACATTGTGTCTGTATCATACATATATATAACTTTTTTCGTCACACTTTTTTCCTACAATACTTTGATTCAAGCATGTGTACTATTTATTTGTTATTATTTAATATCTGTACATTTTACTCATTTCCACGTGTTATGAAAACCGCAGTCACAAAAGAGAGTTATTTAACAATTATTATACAATAAGACAGTGTTGTTCTAAACTAAAGTATTGTTGTTTCATGTAAGGATCTGAAGTGATTTGGATTAAAAAGATTCAACAAGGACCATATCACAGTGATATTTGGGTAATATTATTTTAAAGGGTTCACTTAAAATGAATGTTAATAATTATTTATCTGCATTTGTGCAATTAATCCTCATATGTTATATGACAGCAAAGATGAAGAATTTAATGAGAGATTTAATGCAAATCTCAATGTGTCAGTTTCTTTGATAATCCAGGATTGTGTCTGTGACTGTGATGTCAAAGCTTTTAGTGACTTCAGAGCTTAAATCACTTTGTTACAAATTTAGATTTCAACTGAAAACATTTACAGATTATACTTAAAGCACCTTGTGAAGTATTGATGATTTCACATGTTTAGTGATTTTACTTGTCATCCACAAGGGTTCAGCATTGATCTCTTCATGTATGACATCATATGATAAACTACATGTGAGATGAGCTCTGGGTGTTTTTAAAAGCTGACATGAATAAAATGTATTTATCTAATAGAGCAGCTATGTTATGGGCTTTGATTTCTTCTTTTAGTTTTTCATGGCACATTATTATGGTAAACACTTTAAAACTTTTTCTGTATATACTTTAATGCCTGCTTAACCAACAATAAACATGAATTGTATATTTTATCATTGTGACAGAATGTTGAGAAATCTTTTAATAGTTACAACTGTTAACAGCCTAAAGGTCTTTGCACATTGAGTCTGAAATGTTTGCATGTTAGAAAATAAATGCGACTTCACGTTGTCAATCACATTTACACACTGAAGTTCCTTTGGATAAAAGCATCTGCCAAGAAATAAATAATGTAACTTTAAAAATACTGGGTAACAATTATCTATTTACAAGCGTTTGGTAAAAGAGTAATATTTCATCTTTTTTTCAATGAAAGCATTAATAAAATAATTAAACTAAGATACCCTGATAACAAGCAACCATTGAATCAATGTTAAAAACTGTTGATTTGTCAATGTTATTTGAATTGAATCATTCAGGATGTACATGTGAGTGACTCTGTTATTACTGTGTTCTGAATCCCACAGATTCCCACTGACTCTATCAGATTCAGCTCTATATTATTGTGCTCTGAGAGTTACAGCCCAGTGATACAAAAAGCCTGAGAGTCTTTACAAAAACACAAGTACAAACTGAAAACTTTGAAGAGACTTTAATCAAAAATGATCCAACAACATTAGTTTTTTATGAACCACACACACTGTAGATGAGGAAATGTGGTAACAGGTGTGAATTTGAGAGGTTTTTTAAGGTAATTTATGTGTAAGTTTAATTCAGTTTGTTTTGTTTCTCATATATTTTATCATGTTGAATAAATTCTAATGAAAGTCATTATGTTGTAAAATGTCTTTTATTTTATGTGTTTGTGTGTGAGATCTGTGATCTTGTTCAGTTTCACAGAGACTGTAACAGAGATTCACTGAGAACACAATGACACTTCATTCACTTCTGCTTTTTGTTTTTTTTAATTTATTTAATCCTAACCCTAAAATTTTAAAAACGTCATAGCATGGGAGTAAATAAATAAAAAGAGAATTTTTGTTTTTGGGTGAAATATTTATAATTTAATCAACATTAATAATCATATTTATAATATCAATGGGAATAATATAAACAATTATGATTTTTTTCCATAATCGTGCTATACAAGGTATTTTAAACGTATTCATGACAAGAAAAAAGTTAAAACTACGTTTAGCTTTTCTACTTCCCTTACGAAAATAAACAGGGACTATAAAAAGCAGCGTTTATACATAGCCTACGTCTTGCATAATCTGAAAAATGATGAAAATATAACAAGAAAAAGAGGAATTCTGAAAACTAAGGTTTGATGCAGGAGGCTGGTGCAGCGATTTTTTACGTAATGACACAAATAGGAAGTTAATAATAGTGAGGAGTTGCATATGGGAACATTTTCGTTTTTATTTTGGAAATGTTTTTCGACGCATGATCTGACAGCATGCCATTGTCAGCTTTGATCATATAAAATCATATTCCAAAAACAAAATAGTTGACAATGAAAATGTTGGGTGGGGTGTAGTGGAGACTAGTGAAAGAGAACAGTGCAAGTAAACTTCACTCCTTGACCACAAGAGGTGCTCTAGTGAAAGATGCTATAGGCTCCTCATTTACATTTACGCATTTTGCAGATACTTTTATCCAAAGTGACTTACATGGCATTACACTATTATATTTGTTTCTGAGCTCGTGCAATCTCTGGAATCAAACCTATGACCTTGGCGTTGCTAGCGCCATTCTCTAACCAATAAGCTACAGGAACTGACGCTGGTTCAAATAGGACCAGATTTATTACCTCTAGCCACAGTATCAAGCCATGTTTATACAAGGTTTATCATTTGTTAACTTATTCATTATTAAAGTTGAATGATTTATAGCATTTATTGGTAACATTATATTGACACTCACTAATTTATATACAGATTCAGATCTGCTTCTTATTTTCACAAATGATTTAACATTCTTAAAACAATAATTACTGTATGAAATAACTACAAACATACATAAAACTCAATTATTATGTGTTCTTATTTTATGTTATCTTCTCTAAACATGATGAAGTCTGTATTTCTGTGATGTTTATTTTATGTTATTTTCTCTAAACATGATGAAGTCTGTATTTCTGTGATGTTTATTTTATTTATTTTCTCTAAACATGATGAAGTCTGTATTTCTGTGATGTTTATTTTATTTATTTTCTCTAAACATGATGAAGTCTGTATTTCTGTGATGTTTATTTTATGTTATTTTCTCTAAACATGATGAAGTCTGTATTTCTGTGATGTTTATTTTATGTTATTTCCTCTAAACAGGATGAAGTCTGTATTTCTGTGATGTTTATTTTATGTTATTTCCTCTAAACAGGATGAAGTCTGTATTTCTGTGATGTTTATTTTATGTTATTTTCTCTAAACAGGATGAAGTCTGTATTTCTGTGATGTTTATTTTATGTTATTTCCTCTAAACAGGATGAAGTCTGTATTTCTGTGATGTTTATTTTATGTTATTTTCTCTAAACAGGACGAAGTCTGTATTTCTGTGATGTTTATTTTATGTTAGTTTCTCTAAACATGATGAAGTCTGTATTTCTGTGATGTTTATTTTATGTTATTTTCTCTAAACATGATGAAGTCTGTATTTCTCTGATGTTTATATTATGTTATTTTCTCTAAACAGGACGAAGTCTGTATTTCTGTGATGTTTATTTTATGTTATTTTCTCTAAACATGATTAAATCTGTATTTCTGTGATGTTTATTTTATGTTATTTTCTCTAAACATGATGAAGTCTGTATTTCTGTGATGTTTATTTTATGTGAGGTAGGAGGGGTTTGTGTGTGACATCTGTGATCTTGTTCAGTTTCACAAAGACTGTAACAGAGTTTCACTGAGAACACAATGACACTTCATTCACTTCTTCTGTTTTCTGTCTTTGTGTGTAAGTATGTTTTCATTTGATTTTATTCACTTAATACCTTCATTTTATACATACATAATACATAAACATTATAACCCTGTGATGTTGATCTATTATGTGTCATATTTTTAGGACAAGATAAATTCTTTATTATATTTGATAATAAATGATGTGTTGGTCTATTTCTCCAGATGTCAGTTTTGGAAATGAAATCACATCAAACAGAACTGAAGAGGTTGTTGTTGAAGGTTCAAGTGTTCAGTTTTCCTGCAGTTATTCCTCTGCTCAAACTCTTCAGTGGTACCGTCAGTATCCCAGAAAACCTCCTGAATTTCTTGTGTTCATTACTGAGGGTGTGAAAGACAACAGGACATCTGAAATAGATCCCAGATTCTCTACTAAACTCAGAAATGAAAATCAAAAACATGTGTATCTGGAGATCTCCTCTGTTACTCTATCAGATTCTGCTCTGTATTACTGTGCCCTGGTGCCCACAGTGACACAAAACACAACAACACTGAGCAAAAATATATCACCTGCATGTAAAGACAATAGCTGAATATAACCAGTAGAGGGAGATACTCACCATAAAAAGTGTTTCTAAACCAGGGGGTCAGGGCTTTAAAGAAATTTAAAGGAGGCTGCAAGACTTAAAATGATTTAAAGATAAAACAAGCATTAAAATTCAACAACAAAAATAATAATTATACTATATTACATTACATATATTTACAATTATATTTCATTGTGTAGAAATGAGTGAGGAGGACCTGCACATATTGTTGTGGACAATGGGTGGCCTGAAGTCAAAACGGTTGAGATCCACTGATAAAAACAAGACAACATTAACTCCAACCACTGTAAGAAAATTAAAAAAAAACATTTTAACCAGCTCTAATAAAATGTTTAAAGGAGTCATTTGGTGAAATGTCATGCTTTGCTTTTGATTTAGTTTGTTATTTAACCGTTTGTGCATGTATAAGACATCCAAAGTCACAAAACTCAAAGTTTTGCACAAAATGATTTACTGTAACTGAAAGAGAAGTCTGATCCAGATCTGCCTAAAACGCCTCGATCAGTCATGACCCCACTTTCAGTTTGTGGTAATATTTGTATAACGCCGCTCAAATGTACACGCAAAGAAGAAGGTGTAGCTTCAGTTATCACAGTCGTAGTCCTGCAGCCGCCATGTCACAGTGGAAATATGTAAGACAGAATAAAACATCTCTCTGTAAAGCGTCCTTCTGGTCGATCCGATATCCCACACATCTCAATTTGATCTGTGTTTGTGCCTGAATTTGTAAAATGTAAAGGTTACATATCACATCTCCACCACTAGAGGGAAACATCTCTTAAATTCTTGGGTGAGACACGAGAATATCAAAATAAATGATTTAAAGACACACATTACATATATAATAATATATAATATATATATATATAATATAATAACAAAACGCAAACGAAATACACAATAAGAAACTAAAAGAACAGAAAACTTCCACTCATTTATAATAAAAGAGAGGAGGGGGTAACAAAGAACGAAGAATCCAAACACTGAACGAGCAGCAACTGGTCATCTAACGTTCAACTCCAAATGTTGTTAAAACTCCTTTTCACATATGAGCCAACGCGAAAGCTACAGGCCACGTCATTCGTGTCGATAACTCGATCGGCAGTTAATTTGACTCGATTAAATTGACACATTGAAGCGAGAAAGAGGATTCGAGAGCCGACTGATCCATGCGCTTTTAAATCATTCGCTTCACAATTCATCTAACTGACACACATTTGATCAATCATAGGATGCTCATTCTGTTCAAAGTTACTATTAAGCGCTCAAACTGCGCTCTTTCTGCTCGTTCTCTATCTTGCCTCTGGTTTCCGGTATATTGAATCTAATTTGCGGACTTCAGGGAGACACTACTAATTTGCGGGAGACTCCCGGAACTACCGGGAGATGTGGGATGTCTGTATTTATTTATGAAGTATGTATATTTTGTGAAGGAGGTCCAATACTTCCATAGCCTTTAATATTGACAGTGACCCATCAAGGCATATACATATTTTTTACGTATAGCTACCTGGAGAAATGTTTGTTTAAGCTTGTGGATTTTAAGATTATTGTTGTAAACTTTCTACTGTCCTTGATGACTACCATGATGGGTTAATTTATTATCTTTGTCTGTTAATAAAAGTTTATTTTGTTAAATTGGGTAATACGTCTCTGTCTTTTCACTAAACCACTAAACCTGTTCCTTTGTTATATTTCCTTGGTTGTAATTCCCAGGGTGGCGTAGTCATTATTGTCTGGATTTAACCAGAGAATATTGTCCCGGTTACACTAAGGTGTAAATATTGATGGTGTTTGCTAATGCCTCAGGTGTAAATGTTTGAGATGCACTGCATGTGTATACAGTCTATGGCCAGTGTACACACATGTATATTTTACAGATGTTATTTTGTATATGTACGTATGATATTACAAAAACTTGTCTTTATGCGTTTTCATTAGTGATTGATTATGATGATGATAATAATATAAAAAAGCTTCTTTTACTATGTTAGCATGCTCATATATATTTTTCTATCAACATACATGACAGTGAAAAGTGTCCCCCACTATGTCATGGAAAGCAGAGACAAGACTGATGATGACACGGTTCCAAGTGCCAAGCATGCAACCGTCTTCAGTTGAACAGTCAAGAGTGGCACAGACATGTGATCTGTAATGTCTATTTTTGCTCTGTATCTTCATTTTGTAAATCATCATGTTACTGTTTGCACTTTATTTACCTTGAATATCTGTTTCTGCACAGTTTTGCCCTGAATGTATCATCTGTACCGCTACATGTTTCATGTGTAAATCATCTGTATCCATCTCTCCTCACTGCTGGTCATTTTATTCTGCACTATGTGAGTGAGAAGGTTATGCATAGGGTGTAAGAGTGGGCTTTTACAAACTTTACACTTTTTTACCTTGTATTGTTACGGTTTGCACTTTATTTACCTCGGATATCTGTTTTTGCACTGAATGTATCTTCTGTACCACTGCGTTTCATTTTGAGTTATTTTGCCTCACATATTCTAAATAAACTACAAACAAAACATATATTTCTCTTGTCCTCACATTCTTTGTTGTAGCACTTCCCTCTCAGTTACATACCTGACTGAAAAGCTCATTATGCAGGTCTTTGTCTTTTCAGGTGTCAATTATATTATTATTCAGAATCATTCACGTCTCCTCACATATGGCCTTTCTAAACAAAAGTGATGTATTGCTTTTGTGAATGAGTGAGAAGGATGATTTTCACATCATTTTGAAGCAAATACTCTAGGCTACAACATCCAGTTCTCAAAGGTCTTGTGGACAAATGTTTTAAATGTGTTTTGTGGCCTTATTTCAGTAACTTATTTTTTAGTTTTTTCTATAACTGCGCATAACTGTTTTTCTCCTAATTACAAACTTATATGCATACATGCTGCTCACATATTATTGTAGCCCAGTTTGTGCTCATTACAGTGTCATCAGAGTTTAGCCATATATATTTTTAATAGCAACTGAAAAATGCACAAATGTCAGGGCATGTCCAAACTTCTCCAGGGCCCTAAAAGACCCTCAGACCCCAGAGGGTTAACCCAGCTAACAAAAGTTTGTTATAAGAACGTTCCCTAAAGGTTTTTCATGTTTTTGAAAACGTTTTTAAAACAGTCAGTGTGTCCAGTTTTTTACGTTCCCAGCTAACAAAAGGCACCATCATGGTGATCAGTGTTTTCTAGCTGATATGCTTCATATTTTTACCTCTTTTCCAAATAACACCATCATCAGCATATAAAGCTGAGTGTATACCTATACCAACATTGTTAAACATGTCATTAATCATAATATTGAATAAAATTGGGCCTTGAGGTACTCCATTATTAATAGTACATGCATTTGAATATTCCGATCCTACTTTGACTATTATTGACCTGTTAGTTAAGAAACTCTGAAACCAGTTAAAAGTTCTTTTATTTATTCCTAGATTACTAATTTTAATCAATAGGTCCTCTCTCCACATGACATCATATGCTTTTTCTATGCCAGCATTATTTCCTTCATACTTATTGTTTTTTCTATTTCATTGCTTATTTTGAGATCTCCCTTTTTTAAAGCCACATTGATTACTGTTTATTAGCCTATTTTTCTCTAGGAAATAGTTTAGTCTTTGTACAATCATTTTTTCCATCCACTTGCATACACTCAAAAAAATGATCTTTAAAGCTGTTCACTTTACATGAACAAATTCATTTAACAGGATTGTATAGGTTTCCAGCTCAAACTGCACTCATAAAAGAAGCTCTTTGGTTGAACATGATTCAATCATGGACAGTGGTTCCACATGTTTGAATCATGTTTTCTTAACACGAGATTAACATGTAGCAAGAACATGAGTGAATCAAGTAAACTCAACATGAAATTAATGTGTTAAATGAAGAAGACCGAATTAAGTAAACCCAACAAGATACTCTTCTGCACAAGTCCTAAAACAACTCAATACTAAACTCTAATATCCTGATAGCAACATTGAATAAATGTTAACAATTATTGATTTGGTAATGATAATGGCATTGAATCAAAATAATATTTGCACTTACAATTTTTGTTGAATTTTGTTCCAATTTCATCAAACCATGTGATCAGTGTTTGCTTTAGTAGGGACCTTGATTCTTGACATTTGTTAAGTCAATTTTCTTCCAATGTTTGCAAATGTGTTTAAAGAAAGCACATGTAAAGTATCAAGAAAGTTATGTTTCATAAGAGAACATTTATAGATGTTTCCTTTTTCTGGTATGTTGTAAAGATGTTAGTAAAATTAGTATTTTAGTATTTGATAAGTTCTGGTCACAAATGCAAAATTTCTGGCACAAAATTTGCTAAATTTTGCTGACACATTTAGACATCAACACTCATTATACAAACCTCAACAATGGTGACAATCATCAAACTAAATCAGATCAACTATGATGTTAAAAACATGAAGCTTTTTTTGTGTCTCTCCAATATTTTGAATATAGACTGCAATACCAATCGGTATACGTTTCTTTAAATGCGACCAGGACACATTCAACAAATTGTTTACTAAAATGAACATACAACAAAATTCAACAAATCCTTTATTTAATACAATTATTATACAATAAAATAAGAATATAAATTAATATTTACATAAATAAAATTAAATATAAATAGTTATATTACTAGCCAAACACAAACCGGAAGTTAAATGGGGTCAGGCGCGCGCGCGTCAGATGAAACCGTCTATAGTTTTCAGGGTTTCCAAGGTCCTTACCAGGTTTTTGAAATGGGAGGATTACTGCTCCCTTCCACTGGTTAGGGATTACACCTTCACGCCAAATTTTGTTAAATAGCTCCAATATGACTTTTAATGCCTCTTCCGGCAACTGATGGGACATTATACAACTCAACTGATCTTGACCTGGGACTGAGTTTTTGGTTCCTATAATATCTCTTTTTAAATCCATCATATTAAATGTCATATCCATAGGTGTATTCTCGTCTTTCCTTTTACTTAGCAATAGTCTGTATCTCTTAATATTTCATCTTTCCTTACCTTATGGTAGTCAGAGAGATGGTCACCATTATGGATGCTTGAGAAAACCTTACCAAATAAATTGACTTTTTCCTTCTCAGTCACAGCAGTTTTCTCTCCATTTGACAGAATTGGTATTGTTTTATAAACTCTTTTCACACATTTTCTTAATCATATTCATACCTCACCTAGATGAGTTCCTCTACCAATATCTAAACAAAAATCCCTCCATGCATTCCTTTTTGCACATTTAATAGTTTTCCTCTTTAAAGCTGCTTTTCCTTTTCTATTTTATCAAGTTATCTGTATTCATATTTTTCCTAACTTTTTTGAAAGCATGGTTCCTTTCTTTAATTAACTTAGTACATTCATCATTCCACCATGGAACTAATTTCCTGTTTTGATTTATAACCTTCTTAGGGATTAACTCTTCTGCAGCATTTATTATCATTGATCTGACTTTACTTATGCAAACATCTATATTACCATTCATTAAGAGCTTCTCTCTTATATTTTTCTTTAAATTCTTTCTAATTTGCTTTGACAAAACATCACTTGTATATAAAATTATTTGTTTGCCTACATGCATCAACATTAGTTTTACAAAATATTGGAAAGTGATCACTACCCAGGTTTTCTTTGCTTACTTTCCATTCACTTATACAGGCAAGATGGGAAGGGACCAGTGTTAAATCAATGTTGGACATTTTATTTCTTGCTAAATCAATTCTAGTACCTTTTCCATCATTAAGGCAATTAAGATCAACTCTTCTACCATTAGTCCATTGTTATCTGTATATTCACTACCCCATAGGGTGCTTTAAAATCCCCACACCAAATTTCTCTCTGTTCAACTCTTTGCACAGTTTCCATAATAACTTTACATGGATTATAAATGTTAATATTAGCTTTTGAGTTCTGTTGGTTACAGATTTCTATTATGAAAACAGTTTTCAGCCAACGACCCCCAATGACTGGCTGACGATCTAAACGACTTCTATTGTCATTTTAAAAAGCAGAATTTCACCCACCACACCTGCTCTGACACATCTCTGCTATACCATTAACACATCCTCTTGACATTCAATCTGCACTTATGATCTGTGAAGAGGACATGTGTCAGCTATTCCGCAAACAAAAGATCAGAAAAGCACCAGACCCAGACAATGTCTCACCCTTCTGCCTGAAAGTCTGTGCAGAGCAGCTGTCACCCATCTTCACGCAGATCTTTAACAGATCTTTGGAGCAGTGTGAAGTCCCTTCATGCTTCATACGCTCCACAATCATCCCAAAGAAACCCAACATTTCTGGACTTAATGACTACAGGCCTGTTGCTCTAACATCTGTGGTCATGAAGTCATTTGAGAGACTTGTATTGGCCCATCTGAAGGACATCACCAGACCCTTGCTCCAACCCCTCAAGTTTGCTTACCGAGCAAACAGGTCTGTGGACGACGCATTACATCCTACAACACCTAGACAGACCAGGGACTTACGCCAGGATCCTGTTTGTGGACTTCAGCTCGGCCTTTAACGCCATCACATGTTTAAAGTTTGAAAGTAGCCCTCTAGATGGTTTTATCTCTTGAAGTAACCCTTGCTTACAAAAACATTTGCCTAGAGTGCCTAGTTTCTGAATAAGATCACCACTTTTGCATTTATTGTACAGAAAATAACTTATTTAGCCTGAAAATTCTCATGTCCTCATGCTATACCCCCTTTAAAATCCTGGATACATGGATATGAACATTTTTTATAACTTGCAAATATGTTCAACATGTTCAAGTTATATATCAAATGAAAGCTCTTATTCTGTAGAATATGTATATACAGTTCATTTCATTGATATCGAAAGCAAGTCGAATGAATTATGATGTATGAAAATATACGTAAACAAACAACAGATCCATCGAATATTTGATCTAATAACTGCACCACACTGTTGCATCCACAAATGCTACGAAATCTACAAAATTAATCCAAGAATTCCTACCTCTTTTCGTGTCTATAAATGCTAAATATCCACTGACGAGACTCACGTGCGCCCGAAGAAAAATACAACGTGACATAAAAGCTTGGATGGAAAAATGTAGCAAAATAACTAGACCTTGACTATCCACATTAACATACATATCAGTCGAAAGCTTAGCCTCTGACCTTTACGTAGACACTTGATCACATAAGCGAGGCTGAGATACAAAAAAATAGATCACGTACCGGCCGCCTCAGGACGTTAACCAATCAAATATCCCTAATTTATATGCGCGCATGCGTGTGTGTAGAAAGCATTCATGGTAATTATTCATGGCATTAAATTCCTAATGTTTAATGTTCTCAGAAAAACTTTCGCTGTTTATGTAATTTACTAAAAGTTAAATCGTGATTCATGAAAGCAGATACACTGAAACTAAGAAACAAACCCAGATTGTTTTTTTTTAATGCTGAATAATGTTCTGGGTTTTATTGTGTCATATATAAATGGTTTTTTTTATATATATGTTATTCTATGTTATCTGTATGCACCTATAGGGTCTGAGAGTAACGCAATTTCAATCCTCCACTTGTATGTACTGTACATGTGGCAGAATTGACAATAAAGCTGACTTTGACTTTGACTTTGACTTTGACTTTGACTTTGATAAACTGTAAGATGTGCTCGTTCTAATAAAGTTACCCAGACGAAAAAAAAAGAGGCAGAGATACAGCGCCGCGTCATCAGTGACGCACACACACTGAACTAACTAACTAGTTAGCTTGTGTTTACATGCGCTTACTGAAAGGAAAAAAGTTTGTTAGGACTCAAAAAGACTTCTAAATGGGAGAACTAAGAAATATGAAGATCGGAAGAAGTGTTTTGTCGGTGCAGGGACGGATGTGAGGGGTTTAAAGACATTTAAATGGATTTAAAGCGCTTCCGTGGCGTGGATGGATCGACTTTCTTGAGAACAGCGGACACTATCTGTATGAGTAAGTACATATTTTCCACATTTAGCTTCTCCACAGATGTTTTGGGGAGTTATTACGTGTATCTGTGTGTTATTTGTGTGCGCTTACGCGTATCTGTGTGCATTTGTTTCAGGACAGCTGATGTGTTGTTAGCGCGCGGCGGAGCTGCTCAGATGCTGTTTTCTCGAAATCAGTGATGAAACTCATCCACACAAGTCACATCTATTCTGTTACACGGTAAACAACACCCCAGTGCTCATATTTTATTATTGTTGCTGTTGTTTTGTAAATGATAACGATAATCCTGCATAAAAGACCGCTGTATCTTGTTCTTTCATGTGGAAGAGCTGTTTCACTCGTCTTTGTGTTGTTATCAACTCGAAAACCTATGTTTTATTCTTTATACTGCTGTTTATTTGTTTTCATATATGAAAGCATTCATACAAACTGACTTTGTTTGTGTTACAGTCTCAGCTGATCATGTTGGTATGTTTATCATAAAGTTAAAGTAGGATTTGGGTGGTAATGTACCTTGTAATATCTTGTTTTTGCACTTTGGGTAGATGGAGTTCTTAGAAACTTGGATAACCAAAAAAGGACACCTTGCCTTCCTATTAACACCTTGCCTAACTATTAAATATAACATGATAGACAAAATTCCTTTTTTTAGACCTGTTAGGATCAACTAGAAATGTCTGCAGGTTGCTGCCACTAAGGGTCAGAGATAAACACTTTCAAATGCAGATTTTACAACAGAAAATCTAAAAGCGCCTTATGTTTTTTGTGTTTACCATTGAGTTGCCAACACATGCAGTGATATTAATCAATTTCAGCTATGTTTTATGCTATTTTGAGAGGTTGACCGTGAAAGGACACCAAAATATTTCATTTATACCACTGTATGTGGTCATGGGCACAGTTTAAAATGGAGTATGCCAAATTCAGGCGAAAATTACGATAAAGGGACACTTTAGTTCCATTAGAATAATAATTGAATACAACATGATAGAGAAAAAATGCCCTTTTCCTCTATTTACTGAGACCTGTTGGAATCAAGAACAATTGTCTGCAGGTAGCACAGTCCCTCAGGCTCAATGTAATAAACTTTCAAAAACAGACTTTAGAAAAGTAAATCAAAAAGCGCTTTTTTTGTGTCTTTTTCTTAGGACTGACAACACATACAATAATGTTTATCACTTGCAGCAGTGTTTTATGAAATGTTGAGGGGTTGCCTGGAATATGACACCAAAATATTGCATTTACACCACTGTATGTGGACATAGTGTGCTTTTAAAATTGTGTATGCCAAATTCAGGTGGAAATCCCAAAAATGTTTTTTAGTTTAACAGGTTTAAATGTGTAAGCACAATTGCTTTTGCATATTCCATAAGGATTTTGTAGAGGGTCATGATGGACTATAAATGCATGTGTAAAGGATGTCGACTCTGTTGGACGTCCTCTCACGACTGGTTTACAACGGGGTATATATTGAATTACACGTAGCTAAAAGTCAAAGTAACAATTATACGTGCAACTCCAGATAACAGTTGAAGTGTACAAACGTATCTGAATGCATTTTTAGAAAATGTTCTGTGTCACATATTTTTATCGATTTATGTCGTCCTACCGTG
Organism: Oreonectes daqikongensis; assembly: GCA_026939265.1. Classification (NCBI taxonomy): domain Eukaryota; kingdom Metazoa; phylum Chordata; class Actinopteri; order Cypriniformes; family Nemacheilidae; genus Oreonectes; species Oreonectes daqikongensis. Next base: position 1,545,947 of record JAOTQM010000003.1, read on the forward strand.
ACTATTTTGGACCAGGGACACGTTGCAGTCGGACCAATGTTTGCTGGGTATAGTTATTCTGAGTCAGTAGATGAGAAAAATCATCCTTGCATATCTAGTCAGTATAATCCAGTCTTTATGTCACAACAATGCACTTTTTACTGCTATTAGCAAAACATTTTCTATCTGGTTACACTTATATAGATGTAAATTAAGATGATAAAAGCCTTTTGTTTTTGTCAGAATGCCTGAATGTTTTCTCTATTGCCCATCACTGTGTGAATGCTGCAACCATTAACACTGATCAAGTACTTTGTAAATAGTTGTTGTTTTCAATCTTTAATAATTCATGAAGTTTACATGTCCTGTGAAAACGTCCAAAATTGTTTCATTTAATATCAATAGTGTCTAGGGATTTACTACAACATCTCTGAGTAATTTAATGTGCAAAAAATTTCATCAGCAATGAAATTAGCAAAGTAGATTTGAACACAACTTTTAATTTAGTGCTTTATTGACATGACAAAAATGATACATGTGTATTGCCAAAGCATTTGCAGCAGGACTGCATACAAATAGTGCAAGTGTATATACAAAAAAAGGAATAAAGAAAGATGTAGACCTATAGTGTATGTAGTACAAACTTATAAAATGCATAATAAAATTTTATTAACATTATATTTACAACATCAGATCAAGGCAGATTCACTGTCGGCTCTTCTGGTGTTGCAGACAGACAAAAATATCACAGAAAATGATTTCCATCACCTTATTATTTAAGGACAAATGTAGTCCACAAAGAGGTCCACGTGGCCATTCCTTAGCCCCGCCCCCAGGGGAAGCCAATTAAATTGTAAGTCCCGCCCCCAACTAGTGAACATATAACACAAGCTGCTGTTTAAAAGAGGAGACAAACTGATTTAAGTTGTCGGGACAAACATCATATACAAGACACAGAGAATGAGCCTGTGAGAACTGCTGGATAAGATCTATAAAACAGGTTAGTACACTTTATTCATGTTATTAATGTAGTGGGATGTGCTCTGAATATTTCACTGTATGAGTTACTTTGGCAATGGAGCATTTACTTACAATAAATTTAACCGCACTTTTACTACACACAAACAACGAAAAATAAACCTTTATAAATGTATTTCCTCTGCTCATCTCAAAGGAAGATATTTTAAGGAAGGTTAGCAATTTTCAGTTCTGGGACACCATAATAGAAAAGATTATTGTATATTTTTTGTTCTGTTGAACACAAAAGAAGATATTTTGAGGCAAACTAGGACTCTAGGACACTTTGAATTGTCATTTTTGTCTACTATGGTAGTCGACGGTGTCGCAGAACTGAAAATTGCTAAAACTCTTCCAAATCTTCCTTTGTGTTCTGCAGAACAAAGTGATTTATATGCAGGTTTGGAACAACTTGAGTAAATGATGACAGAATTTTGGGTGAACTATCACTTTAAAGATTGGTGAGTCCAATTGTTTTCTTTATAAACATTTGTTTTGTTGTCCCAACAAGATTAATCTTCACAAACAAATCTACATAACACCATGAAGGGTTAAACTTGATATCAGTTAGCTTTTTCTGATGTGACCGTTCACTTATTAGCATTATGCAACAAATAGATGAAGACTCCTTTCATGTATCCTCACTACAAAAAAAAATATTTATCTGCTTTGTATGACTATCATTTGATTGAAGGTGTTACTGTGAAAATATATTTATTTACTGTATTGATTTTAACATTTATGTTTCTCCAAACCAGATCAAGATTAAAATACTGAAATAATTCCTGTTCTTCTACAAGTGAAAGATCCACTTCAATATGACTGATACAGACACATGTGAAATGATGAATGAAGATACTCAGGAACAAAGAGGTTGGTGTTCCTTCCCTAATGTTCCTTAAAAATCATTAATAAAGATGAAAGTAAGACTTTTATGATCTTAACATGAGAATGACAGAAAGAAATTACCAGTCGCATAAATATATATGTTTCATTTTAGACCTGATGGAACTTGAGGAAACATCAGGATCATCAAGGAAGCAAAAAACAGAAGCCTGCAAATCTTTGACTTGTTCTCATTGTGGAAAAGGATTCGACAGCCAAGGACGCCTTGTGGCTCACATGAGAATCCACAACAGAGAAACTTCTGCCACCTGTCCCAGATGTGAAAAATGTTTCCCAAGCAAAAAAACACTTGCAATTCACAATGAAGAGTGTCCGTATATATGTACTCAGTGTGGAAAGAGTTTCACACACAAAGGAAGTTTGAAAGAGCACATGAGAATTCACACTGGAGAGAAACCATACACATGTGTTCAGTGTGGAAAGAGTTTTGGAGAGAAAAGCAGTCTTAAGAAACACATGAGAATTCACACTGGAGAGAAACCATACACTTGTGTTCAGTGTGGAAAGAGTTACACACAGAAGGAAAGTCTTGAAGCGCATGTGAGAGTTCACACCGGAGAGCACCCATACACATGTGTTCACTGTGAAAAGAGTTACACAAGAAAAAATGCTCTTGTGTACCACATGAGAATTCACACAGGACAAAGCCCATACCTGTGTGTTCTGTGTGGAAAGAGTTTCACACTGAAAGGTAATCTTGAGGCACACATGAGAATTCACACTGGTGAACGGCCATATTCGTGTGTTCAGTGTGAAAAGACTTTCACAAGAAAAAATACTCTTGTACACCACATGAGAATTCACACAGGACAAAAGCCATACTCGTGTGTTCAGTGTGGAAAGAGTTTCATAGTGAAAAGCAATCTTAAGGCCCACATGAGAATTCACACTGAAAAAAGCCAACACACATGTGTTCAGTGTGGAAATAATTTCACAACCAAGAGAGGCCTTACAATTCACAAGAGACTTCATCCTGGAGAAATGTAAAACATTTTGATTTGTCAATGTTAATTGTATTGAATCAATATCACTGTAGCACCCACTATTAATGTTGAAAAAAATGTTAAAATTTAAACAAATCACCATTATTGTGATCAGTGTTTGCTTTAGTTTGGCCCTTGACTTGTTGTATAGTCATTGAGTCACTTTTGTTTTAATGCTTGTATATCAGTAAAAACAAACTTTTGAATTGGTACAAAAAGAAGTGTTAAATTGGAGTGGGTTTTTTTATGATTGGTATCAAGCATTTCTGTTCCTTATTTCCTTAGTGCAGCATTAACAGTTCTTGTAAATGTCAAAAGGTTGACAACTCAAATGAAAAACACAGTTTCGAAGACAAAAGCAGAATTTCAGGGACATAAACTGAACTTTCAGACCTTTGCTGTATATGCACTGATCAGAAATGTGTGAAGTCTGTGTAGTGCTTTTTCTTTTTTAAATGAAAACTTAGAAAAATTAAAAATGTTTGTGTGATCGAGTTAATATGCCTAAAACATACCGAAACATACCTTTATAGCATATAAGGCAGGCTGTGTGCAGGGCTCGATTTGAAGGGGTTGCGAGGGGATGGCATCCCCTTTGTTACCCCCCAACCATCCCAATAAGATTTGCCACGCAAATAATTTATTAACCTATTGCGCAATAAAATATTAAAGTAGGTCAAAATTATTGTTAAAATAATATAAATAATATAGCGGCGATTGACCAATCAGAACTCACTATGTGCAAAGTTACGCTTATACGCAAGCTTGCAGTTTTTCACCCTATTCAAAATGTCAAAGAGAACTGTTTGGTTGAGTCTTTTTATGTTTTTAAAAAGAGAAGAACAGAATGTATCATGTTTCTTTGATTACTGTTAAATGGCATACATTAGAAGTTGTTACAACGTAGAAATGTAAGACGCTACAGGGCTGTAGCAACGTTGTTCTGCAACATCCAGGAACTGTGAGAGGACATTCAGACCACTTTCGTTAATCCTTGATTCCATATCCACTGTATAGCCCATCTGCGCTGATTTTTATGTTATACCCGCAACTACATATAGGACCACGTAACTTCTTAAGTAAACTTCGGAAAGCAACAATGTAACACAAATGTAAATATAAATCAATTTTATTTTTATTGACGTTTCATTCAAACAATTCAAATAATTAGCAACAATTTATTATTAAAGTCAAGTCAAAGTCAGCTTTATTGTCAATTCTGCCACAAGTACAGTACATACAAATGGAGGATTGAAATTGCATTACACTCAGACCCCAGGTGCTTACAGATAACATAGAATAAACATATATCAAAAAATACAGATAAATACAGTTCTATATATACACAATACAATTTTACAACCAGTGAAATGAACAACAGTGCAGATGAGATAAACACCAGTGCAGATGAGATAAACAACAGTGCAGATGACATAAACACAGTGTAGATGAGATAAACACAGTGCAGATGAGATAAACAACAGTGCAGATGAGATAAACACAGTGCAGATGAGATAAACAACAGTGCAGATGAGAAAAACACAGTGCAGATGAGATAAACAACAGTGCAGATGAGATAAACAACAGTGCAGATGAGATAAACAACAGTGCAGATGAGATAAACAACAGTGCAGATGAGATAAACAACAGTGCAGATGACATAAACAACAGTGCAGATGACATAAACACAGTGTAGATGAGATAAACACAGTGCAGATGAGATAAACACAGTGCAGATGAGATAAACACAGTGCAGATGAGATAAACACAGTGCAGATGAGATAAACACAGTGCAGATGAGATAAACAACAGTGCAGATGAGATAAACAACAGTGCAGATGAGATAAACCACAGTGCAGGTGGGATAACTAACAGTGCAGGTGGGATAACTAACAGTGCAGATGAGATAAACACAGTGCAGATGAGATAAACACAGTGCAGATGAGATAAACACAGTGCAGATGAGATAAACACAGTGCAGATGAGAAACACAACAGTGCAGATGAGATAAACCACAGTGCAGGTGGGATAACTAACAGTGCAGGTGGGATAACTAACAGTGCAGATGAGATAAACACAGTGCAGATGAGATAAACACAATGCAGGTGAGATAACAACAGTGCAGATGAGATAAACAACAGTGCAATTGAAATAAACAACAGTGCAGATGTGATGTAGTGCAATATGCAAAGCTTATCGGTCTGGTAAAGTGTCAAAGATAGCAGGCTTTTTTGTTGACTAAGAGGTAGTTGAAGAGGCACAGACCAATACTGAAGAGGTAGTGAGCAGTACAATGTTCCGTAAGTGACAAGTGCGGGACAGAGTATGATGTGGGAAGGGATGGATGGTTCAGAGTTTAGAGGTGAGTGTGGCAAGGGAGGGGGAGGGAAGACGGGGTCGGAAGGGAGTTTAGCTTCTTGACTGCCTGGTGTATGAAGCTCACCTTCAGTCTACTGGTCCTGGCCTGGAGAGACTTTGCAGTCTCCTCCCTGATGGCAGCAGACTGATGAAGCTGTGTGATGGAAGACAAGTAGTAAAATAAGAACAAGTTGGTCTATTCGTCACTTAAAGAAATTTAATAAAATGAAATTATTTAACTAGGGCTATTTGTATCAGACGTTCCTTAAAACGTTAAAAATGAATGAATGCATTTCAATATGGATATCTGAATACTGACAGAAATCTGACTAAACGCATTTTATAGTCACGATTACAATTACTAAATACTTTATGATTGTCCACAAGCTAACCATTAAACTATCGGTTTGTTAATATGCTACACATAATAAAAACGTATCATTCCAATAACCAATTTTGCTAACAGAAATTAAAATAAATATTCACGTATTCAGTCTTTACGAACCTCGCTCGCGCAGATCCTCCTCTGACAGCCAACGGTCAAGTTAGTTAACATTTAAAAGCCTAACAGGTCAGTGACGTGTATGTCGTATGCTGGTTGTCAATACAACATACATACAACCTAACACGATGGCTCCGGAGTTTGATAACAAGCCAACATTGTGACAGTGTTGTGACAACCTACACCACACAACGTAAAAACATCAACCTGCTGTTTACGTTAATTCATTTTGATAAATGTAAAAATATATATTTTTCTTATGGTTGATAAGATTGTATTAATCTTATGGTTTGTTAATAAAAATGTTTCAAAATTATAAATGTATTTAGTTATTGTGTAAGGTTAGCAAAAAATCATTGACCGCACCATCTCCCTTGAAATTATTTTACAACTGGACCACTGACTGTGTGTATATGGTGGATTTAACATTCAATAGACTGCTATTATCACAAGTATTGACCTAATTTTTGATCAAATTTCTATGAAATGTTTTTAAATTAAAGTTATTAAGCCCAATGAGTGATTGTTTTCACATCTCTTCTCCATTTATTAGTTGTTAAACAATGGTTTTTAGCAAAGTCTAGTCACGTCATGGTCAGTAAAGTGTCATTTAGTCTCTGTGAGGAGATGTGTATTCCCACCAGGACTCACTTATACAACAATGACAAACCATGGGGTTACAAAGAAACCGAGACAGCTTCATCAGGCCAGAGAAGATGCTTATACAAGTGGAGACAAAGTCTTTTATAAACAGCCCAAAAACAAAGGAGATACAAGCAGCTAAGAAAAGCTACTCTGAAAAAAAAACAGTTTTCAGCCAACTACCCCGCATCAGTTTGGAAAGGAAAGACATTACCAACTACAAGCCATCATCCCCTCAATCTGTGGGTGATCAACAACTGGCCGACGATCTAAAGGAGAAGCAGAGTTTCACCCACCACACCCGCTCTGACCCCATCTCTGCTTTACCATTAACACCTTTTCTTTATACTCAACCTGCACTTATGATCTGTGAAGGGGACATGTGTCAGCTTTTCCACAAACAAAAGATCAGAAAAGCACCAGACCCAGACAATGTCTCACCCTCCTGCCTGAAAGTCTGTGCGGAGCAGCTGTCAACCATCTTCACAAAGACCTTCATGCTTCAAACGCTCCACTATCATCCAAGTACCGAAGAACTTAATAAAGAACTAAATCTCTGGACTTAATGACTACAGGCCTGTTGATCTAACATCTGTGGTCATGAAGTCATTTGAGAGACTCGTATTGGCTCATCTGAAAACTGCAAATCTTTGATGTAAATTTACAGTATTCTGCTTTATTAATGTCATACAGGGTCGTTTTTGATTGGAAACATTAATGTAATACATCACCTGAATCTGTAAAGGGTCTTTTATTTGTGTATGCTCACCATATTAACAAAACGTTGTGCTTTTGTAAGATAAAGAAAATAAACATGGTGCTCTTTCAGTCTGTCCTGTCTCCGTGAATATTCCCCTGAAATGCGTCAATAAAATAAACTGAAACTCTGTGAATATTTGACACACTGACACAAGAAATATATTTATAGAAAGCTTGAAGTGTCTTCTTTTAAATAAAGAATAGTCAAATAAAAAATATATTCTCAATTAATGTAATCCATGTGAAACCGAGGAAAAGTACAGACTTCCCGTCTCACTTTATGACGGGACACACACACACAGGCTATTTACATGGTAAATAATTTGGTGATTCATGTGAAGCACACACCCCAGAAAGAGATGAGAGAAAGAGGGGCACATCTGAACACGATCACGTGATCATCAACACGATAGGAACACTATCCGTCATGCATGCAAAGCTATCTATCATCCTAGAAGAAATCTAGCTGTGGATGAGAGAATGGTGGCATGCAAGTGGGGGATGAAGTTGTTTGTTCCTGCTGATTCCTCAAATGGATACACTGTAGAGTTTTCTTTGTACACAGGAAAGACCAGCTTTCCCACAGGACATGGACTATCATATGATGCTGTAACATCTCTTTTAAGTTTTAGGCTCTGGGTACCATGTGTACATGGACAGTTTCTACACAAGTCCAAAGCTCCTAAAAGACTTGCTTACCATGAAGTTTGGTGCATGTGGGACTTACAAAGATAACAGACTGCCCTCGCAATGCAGATAATTCACTCTTTAAAACATCTGCTAGGGGATCCATCAGGTGGATTCGGGATGGGCCTCTTGTATTTGTGAAGTGGATGGTATCTGTCTGCTCTACCATCCATTCTGCATATACAGGAAACACTGTGCAGAGGAAAGTGAAATCACAAGGTACATGGATGACAAAGACATTTCCATGTCCGGCACCTGTGACTGCATACAACCAGCACATGGGGGACGTTGACCTGTCTGATGAGCTCTTGCATTCACATTTATTCATTTGGCCGATGCTTTTATCCAAAGCGACTTACATTTGTACATTTTGTATAGTAAGCAAGTGGGGGTTAGGTGTCTTGCTCAAGGGCACCTCAGCTGTTACCTGCCAGCCCTGAGAATCGAACCAGTAACCAGTAACCTAATTGTTTTCTGTGAATGAGTCAGCAAGATGATTTTCACATCATTTTGAAGCAAGAACTCTAGGCTACAAGATCCAGATCTCAAAAGTAGTGTAAATCAATATTCTATATGTGTTTTATGACCTTTTTTCAATGGCTTGAAAATGTTAGTTTTTATTAACCACGCATAAACATTGTTTTCTCAAAAACACAATAATGTATAAACATGCTGTTCACATATTGTTGTATCCCAGTTTGTGCTGATTACAGTGTTATCAGACTTTAGTGAAAAGTGACCTATTATTTGTCAGATATGGTGACCCATACCCGAAATGTGACCTCTGCATTTAACCCAACCAGTGAATAGTGAACACACACACACTTCAAGTCGTGAACACACATACACCGGGGCAGTGGGCAGCTAACACTGCAGCGCCCGGGGAGCAAACGGGGGTAAGGTGCCTTGCTCAAGGACACGTCAGTTGGTAACCTTCTGGTTACGAGTCCGACTCTCTAACCATTAGGCCACAACTGCCCCTAATGGTTTAGCCATTAATATGTTTAGAAGCAACTGAAAAAAGCACAAATATCTGGGCATGTCAAAACTTGGCCACCCTTAGACCCCAGAGGGTTAAAAGAGAAGAAAACTCCTCAGGCTCCTGTCGCTTATAATAATCCTGTACAGTACAGTGTTTATGTCACAACTATTCACTTACTGCTATTAGCTTACTGTGTTGGCCATCATTGTGTGAATGTTAAAGCCATTAACACTGATGCTATAGAGAAAGATCTCTTGACTTGATATTTACTCAGCAAATACTTGTTGGTTTTTAATCTGTAATCATTCAGGAAATTCACACGTCTTGTAATGTGGACAGAGTTCATGTTGCCCAAAATGGTTTTAACAACCTGGACTGCTGTGAAAGGGCAGCTAACAACCGTGGAAAGACCTGGTGACAGCCTGGAGAAACGGCTGGCAGGAGGGAACAGACCCCACCGGGTCAAATTTATTATCACAAAAATAATGATAAACATTAATATAAACACCAATAAATCTGCCAATAAATCTGAGTGACAAACATGTTCAACACAATAGTTTCATAATAATATTGAACTGATTGTTAAAACTATTGTTAAGAATTTCACTGTGATTATACACAAAATTACTGGCTAATAGTTGCATTACTTTTACAGGAATTCACAATAAGAAACTTACAGGAAAATCCTGGAAAGGGACAGTACAATACTGTGATTTATTTTACAGGACATGGCTATTAGTTGCATTACTTTCATAAGAAACTGCTGTCAGGAGACAGTACAGCATTGTGATTTTACAGGAATCAAGTAACCCGGCATCTTCACATTAAAATTGATTAGATTAAATACATCTTTGCTCCTCAGATAACACAAATACTGATAGCATACTGCAGAAACACTATCTAGTGTGCATTAGTTATATAATCTGCCAGAAGGTGGAGCTCTGAATCATTTCAGTCCAGATTCACTTCAGTAGGTTTAGACAAAGCAGTTATAAACTGAGTCAGTTATTACAGTGAAAGCTTGTAAGTCATTCTCTCCTATTAGAGAAGATGTTGCTTCTGGTAGTGATTATATTTTCTCTTCTTAAAGGTGAGTGATTTGTAATAATTCAGGAAACATTTTTTAAATTTCATCAATTTCTATATGGTTTAATTCAGTCTATCACAGATGATTAATTCAATTGTTTGTTTGTTTAAACAGAGAATGTTGATGCAGTGTTGACAGCATTCTTCACAGAGAAACATGTTTTAGCAGGAGACAATGTGACACTGTCCTGCAACTACACAGGCTATGTAGAGAATTTACAGTGGTACCGTCAGTATCCCAGATCCAAACCTGAGCTTCTCATTCTTCACACTGAGCTCAGTGGTCAGTCAAACTTTCGTCTGTATGCCGTGGCTGATAAATACATTAAACGTATGGATCTGAGTATCTCCTCTACACAAGTGACAGATTCAGCTGTGTATTACTGTACCCTGAAGCCCACAGTCACATAAAACACAAACACACTGCACAAAAACTTATAACCAGAGAATGATGTATGATTAAAAAACAACTTCGCAAAAATCTACAGAAAATAGAGAACTAGCTTTTTAATGAAAAAAATACTTTTCTTCTTGATGTAAAACTATAGTTACAACAAAGATTTAATACCGTATAGAGTTCTTTGCATTCTCTTTACATTCATAAAGTCTTTTCAATTTTGTAGGCAGTATTTTGAACACAAAAAGCTGTTGTGCTTTATCTCATAGATGACATTGAGTTAAAATCACTATCAAAAACTTGCTTCGAGTAAATGCAAGTCAAGTAAGTGATGTTGATAAAGTTTAACATTAATATAAGTGGGTGGTGCTATAGCTGAAGTGAAAGACAGTGCAGAAGACGAGTGACTTTAACATTTTGACAGAACAACTGTATCACTGCTATAGAGAAATCTAAATAAAACAATGCTGCTGTTCTCTCTGCTCGTCTTTTTTTACTATTTTGGTAAGAAATTTATTTGATATTGTTATTTTAACTAGATGACAAATCAAGACAATGTTTTTTTAATAATTTAGTGCTTGTTTTTTTTAGAATTCAATACAATTTTTTTAATTTTTACAGGTGAAACTACTGAGAATGGGATTGAACCAGATAACAGCACCATGTTTTTAATGGAGGATGATAATATTATTTTATCATACACATATTCTGTATTAGTAGACGGTTTGCTCTGGTATCACCAAAAACCTGGATCCAGTCTGGAGTTTCTACTAATGATTAATGAAGCTTCAGAATATGTGACAAAAGCCAAACCACTTTATCCACGTCTGTCAATCAAACTTCATAAAGCACAGAAACGTGTTACTCTTGAAATATCTTCAACAGCAGTGACAGATTCTGCTGTGTATTATTGTGCTCTGAGGCCCACAGTAACAGGAAACACATGTTCACTGTACAAAAACCTATAAGTAACAATTCATTTACAATACACAGAATTTCAAATAAACTGCTCTTTATTTTGTGATGATCTTGAGTTTTCTTTACAGTGTGCTGCTGCTCACCCACATTACGTTACTTAAATTTGGAGTGGATTACATGAAAGAAGCCTTTTAAAGATGAATCAGACACCATCCATCTAGCAAAGTTTTTCTGGCTCACTTGTGGGCCACAACATTTCAGTTTCTGGATCAGTACTGGCTGATGAACTGAGAAAGATTCATTTACTCGACTCAGAGTCAACAGAATCATCTGAAATGAATCATCTTGTTGCTATCAAAATCTCACCAGAGTTGAATTAAACAAACCATTTTATTTCAGATGTGTAGGCTATAAAAGATCTGTGAAAATTGTATGTATGTGTGTGTCTATCAATGTCCTTTGCTCGTGTGTCTTGTGTTTGTGTTGAATTCTCCTCTTGACAGATTTAATGTGTTCATCTGTTATTTACAGTTGATGTTCATTTAAGGTTGTGTGGCTGTTAATCGGTTGTGGATGTGTTGTGTTTGTTAACAGCAGGTGTTTATCATTATTGAATCATTCATCACTTCATCATCTCATTCACTTCAACACTTTATACACTCTGTAGTGTGCACACTGAGCAGTGTTCATTTATTCTGTAACTTCTGTAATCTCAGTGTCAAAGCATCAAGATGACTCAAGTTGAGTGAACGAGTCTTTTTCAAAGTTTATTTTCTCCTCTCCTTTTTACTCTCATCAGTTTTTTATTGAAATGTGTTGGTAAGATAAACTGCTTTTATTTCTAAGCAAAGCTGCTCTTTTATTATTTACTGTGATTATTTGATAATATTAGTTTATCGCTTAATAAGTTATTGTTTGGTTTATCTGAGTTTATATTCTCTATTCTCAGGACATTCTTCAGGATGCAGAAGCAATACATCATCTGTCAGGGGATGTAAACAGAGTTGTTGTTGGAAATGTTATCATGTTTTGTAGTTATAAAGATTTCACTTCTACTGTACAGAATTTTAATTTAACCCAATGCTTGAGTTTTACTTCTTGTGATTAAACCATGGGTTGAAAATAATCCAGCATTTTTAGAGTTTATGGTTTTTGAATGTTGCACCAATTTTTGACAATTACTAACATTTACTAATAAATAAAAATAAAATAAAAGGAATAAGTTGTACAAACAGTAGCTTAATTCATATGTATGAATTCAAACAGTACTGAGTTAATATATGAGGTCTCACATTACTTTTATTTTATTCATATATGTTAACTGACTGTGATGCTGAGGCTTAAATAAATGTGGCAACTGCTTTATTGTATGAATAATAATAACTTTATTATTTTTTTAAATCATTATTTTTACAATAATGTCAATACTTTACATTTATGGGCATAAATAATTAAATTACTTTGATATTTGATTTTTTTATTCCTATAAAGCATATTAGCCAACATACAGATTTAAGTATTTTAATACAGAGAAGTATTTTCTCCAATTTGTTAATATTTAACACAGGTGCTTATTGTCAAACAATATCTAGTGTGGACTGGTTATATAATTTTCCAGAAGGTGAAGCTCTGAATCATTTCAGTTAGTTTTACTTTAAACAAAACATACAGTTATTCTGAGTCAGTATGAGAAAAATCCTCCTTACACTTCTAGTTAGTAAATCCAGTACAGTAATGTCACAATAATTCACTTATTACTGCTATTAGCAAAACATTTTCTATCTGGTTACACTTATATAGATGTAAATTAAGATGATAAAAGCCTTTTGTTTTTGTCAGAATGCCTGAATGTTTTCTGTATTGCTCATCACTGTGTGAATGCTGCAACCATTAACACTGATCAAGTACTTTGTAAATAGTCAAAGTCAAGTCAAAGTCAGCTTTATTGTCAATTCTGCCACATGTATAGAGGATTGAAACTGCATTACTCTCAGACCCTAGGTGCTTACAGATAACACAGAATAGAAATATATACAAAAATATATATATCAAAAATACAGATAAATACACACAATACAACTTTAGAAGCAGGGAAATATAACAAGATAAATGTGCAAACAGTGAAATAAACAACAGTGCAGATGAATAGTTGTTGTTTTCCATCTTTAATCATTCATAAAATTCACATGTCTTATGAAAACATGCATAATTGTTTCATTTAATATCAATAGTGTCTAGGGATTTACTACAACATTTCGGAGTAATTTAATGTGCAAAAAATTTCATCAGCAATGTTGGAAAAAATAAAGTGTTCGGCTAATTTAAACGGTCAATAGGTGGCGACACAATTTAGTGCTTTATTGACATGACACTTTTATTGAAAAGACCAAGTGTATAGTGCAAACTTATAAAAGGCATACTTTCATTTTATCAGAAGTTTATTTTTATCACTTTATTATATAAAAACTTACAAATGTAGTCTTCACAGATCACATGTGGAAATATCACGATCAGCAAAGAGGTCCACGCGGCCATTCCTTAGCCCCGCCCCCAGGGGAAGCCAATTAAATTGTAAGTCCCGCCCCCAACTAGTGAACATATAACACGAGCTGCTGTTTAAAAGAGGAGACAAACTGATTTAAGTTGTCGGGACAAACATCATATACAAGACACAGAGAATGAGTCTGTGAGAACTGCTGGATAAGATCTATAAAACAGGTTAGTACACTTTATTCATGTTATTAATGTGATGGGATGTGCTCTGAATATTTCACTGTATGAGTTACTTCGGCAATGGAGCATTTACTCTAAATAAATTACACTTTACTACACACAAACAATGAAAAATCATTACCTGTTGAACACAAAAGAAGATATTTGAAGGAATGTTAACAATTTTCAGGGTACCATTGACTACCATAATAGAAAATATTATTGTATATTTGTGTTCTTTTGAACACGAAAGAAGATATTTTGAAGCAAACTGTTCTAGGACACCTTGAATTGTCATTTTTACCTACTATGGCAGTCGACGGTGTCACAGAACTGAAAATTGCAAAAACTCTTCCAAATCTTCCTTTGTGTTCTGCAGAACAAAATCATTTATATACAGGTTTGGAACAATGTGAGGGTGAGTAAATGATGACAGAATTTTCAATTTGGTTGAATTATCACTTTAAAGATTGCTGAGTCCAATCGGTTTTTTATAAACATTTGTTTTATAAACGTTTGTTTTGTTGTCCCAACAAGATTAATCTTCACAAACATATCTACATAACACTATGAAGGGTTAAACTTGATATCAGTTAGCTCTTTCTGATGTGACCATTCACTTATTAGCATTATTCATCAAGCTACAGCATGTATGTATTTATAGATGTGTAAATCATTGGGGATAAAAGCTTTGACTTGTTCTCATTTTGGAAAAGGATTCGACAGCAAAGGACGCCTTGTGGCTCACATGAGAATCCACAACAGAGAAACTTCTGCCACCTGTCCCAGATGTGAAAAATGTTTCCCAAGCAAAAAAACACTTGCAATTCACAATGAAGAGTGTCCATATATATGTACTCATTGTGGAAAGAGTTTCAAGGAATTTCAAGGAAATTTTAAAGTGCACATGAGAATTCACACCGGAGAGAAACCACACACATGTGTTCAGTGTAAAAAGAGTTACCCAAGAAAAAATGCTCTTGTGTACCACATGAGAGTTCACACTGGTGAGCAATACACATGTACTGAGTGTGAAAAGAGTTACAAAAGCATAGGTGGTCTTACAGAACACATGAGAATTCACACTAGAGAACGGCCGTATTGAAGGAGGCCTTAAAATTCACAAGAGACTTCACTCTGGAGAAAATGTTAATTTCATTGAATCAATATCACTTTAGCACCTGCTATTAATGTTGAAAAAAATGTTGAAATTTCAACAAATCACCATTTTTGTGATCAGTGTTTGCTTTAGTTTGGCTCTTGACTGGTTGTATTGTCACGTTGGTTTTAATGTGTGGCGTAGTATATCAATAAAAAATAGTTTGGGGGGTATTGAGTTGATTTGCAGATCCCATCTGGTTTGAGTGCTAAGTTGTTGATCCTGGAAGAATATAAACTCAACAGTCAACCAGATGAAATCAGTGAATCAATATACAAGATTACAGTGTTTTTAACAACCACCAACCAACATTATTTGATTAGTTTCTTGTTTGCATTTTCAGAACATATGTGCTTTAAAAGCATGTGCACAGCTCCAGAGCTAATGTTTTAGGGTACGTTTTACTCAAAATTTAATTGTTGTTAATGATTAATGTTAATAAATAGGTAGAATGTAATTTTTTTTATAAATTCGACTATAACTAATATCTTTAAGTAAAATCAAACTGAGTTTGATCAGTTGTTTTTATCAAACATATTTTTTAAGTTGCCATTATTACTCTAAACAAATAGGTAGTGGGTAAAATGTACCCATTCTGATTTTTTAAACTTGCTAACTAATATAGTTAGTTAAGTAAAATATAACTGATTTTAATGGGTTGTATTAGAATCAGTTTTACAGTGTGGGTGGAGTTTCTCCAGCAGAAGAAAATCAAAGACACAACAGAGACATTACTCACACTTTCATGAACACAACTACTGCAAACATTGCAATTTGCAAAATCAAAACTATGTTACTCATTTTCTCTATTTTAATATTTGTCCTAAGCTGTGGTAAGTAGTGTTAGTCCAATTTTGCATCTCAAATGTAATATTAATTTTTCAGTTACAGTTTTGCATTGCTCGATTTTTAAAGCCTTTTTGTTATTATTTACAGGTGAAGCTAATGTGAATTCCATCAGACCAGACAATACATCTGTGTGTATAACTGAAGGACACAACATCGTCCCTACTTAGTAAAATAAATCAATAAACTTGAAGTTAGCTAAAATAAATTAACAAATAAACTTGTAGTTAGCTAAAATAAGTCAATAAAAAAAATAAACGTTAGCTAAAGTAAGTAAATAAATAAAATAAGTAGGCCTAAATAAAAAAAATAAACTTGTAGTTAGCTTAAATAAGTCAATAAAAGTCTAAAATAAAGTTAGCTACTGCCTAACACTGATCGCTACATCTACATGATGTAGTTGTGCTTTAGTTTACATTTAAAACATTCTGAGCATTGTTGCGTCATGTGATTACGTACCACTGACGCGCGTGTTTCAGTGATTTGTTGACAATCTGAGCGCGAGCGACGATCATCTGAGCAAGTGACTGCAGTCAGTCAGAAAAACGGTCGACATTTGTAAGTTTGACGGGTTAAACATGTTTTCAGCTCCAGTGATAAAGACAGCAGGACACTTCAAAAGCACTCAGCTGATTTCAGATATTCAAGTTGCGGTCAGTACGGCGTCGATGACCGAAGGTGGAGTGAACATAACGCGGAGAGATTCTGTGGAGAACAACACCCCACCAGGTTAAGTGACTAAATTATATATGAAGTCAAGTAATAATTTTCTTATTATTCATTTGAAATGACAAACGACGAGTCAGATTTGATAAAAAAAAATAATACAGTTCGTTGTCGTTAACATAAATCAATGTTTTAAAATTGTTTCGATACTAAAAGTGGTACTTTATACCTAATTCATCTTTTGTCCAAATCTGCAAAAACACAACACTTAATGTTACTAAAGATTTTCAGTCATCATACTGATCGATCACATGTCAATATTATGTTAATTTTGTTGATATTCATGTGAGGTCTCTCTTCATGTTTTTAACGGATGGTTTATTTTCATTTTTAAAGCATGATTTTCATATTAAGTGAATTGTCACATCCATAATGGTTAATATTCCTCATAAATGTCCACATGAAAATGAAAATATGAGAACTGTTTTATGAAGAGCAATCCTTCTCCATTTGTATTGCATCTGGTTTGTGTTTAAAATGTTAAATTGGTGCGATTACACACATCCCGGGTGACTGCAACAATATAATACCAATGACATCTACGATGTTCTTACAGATTTTGTTACACATTCATTTTTATAAACTAGTGAAATATATATTTTAAGACAAAGCTGCCTACATTCTGATAATAATTTTCCAGTTTACAGAATACAAACATGTACATATTTTGATTTGCTTATCGTTCTTCGAATCATAAATGTGTTTCTCTCTTTCTTTTTTTAGGAACAAGAACAAAGAAGGTCATCCGTGATTTCTTCCAGAAATTATGTTGGGTGATCAGACATGTCTGCTTCTGCATCTACATTAAAGACAAGGACTTCTCTGATCCCCAGCCTGGTCCATCTTGGGCTTGGCCAATGGAGGGTCAAGGGTCAGCTGCTCGAGAGAATGATGATCAGTCAGCATCAGTATCAGGCCCATCCAGTCCAGAGACAGCAGACACAAAAACTAAACAGGTGGCGAAGCCCGAGTCATCTCAAAGCGCTCAGGCTGAATCTGTTTCAGTCTCAGGCCCTTCTTCTCCAAGAAAAGCCAAAACCAAAAGAAACAATTGCAAAGGTGCTAGATCTGATTCATCTACATCCCAACCGATCACAGATGAGCCAGCTGTGCCCAAGCAGTCGAGCGAGCCAGAGTCTTCACCTGTTGACACACATGTGACTGTAACCGAGCCTGTTAATGGTGAGTCTGCTTTCATCATTTCATTCTCATCTTCTAGATGATTTATCCTTTGAATGAAAAATGATGTGGTTACAACACTGTTACTTCCTGTAGGACAGCATCTAATACATAACATTTTAAAGGTCAATTCCATGCTAACCTAATCTAACCATGAAGAAAACACTTAATGTTACTAAAGGTTTTCAGTCATCATACTGATCGATCACATGTCAATATTATATTTATTTTGTTGATATTCATGTGAGGTCTCTCTTCATGTTTTTAAAGGATGGTTTATTTTCATTTTTAAAGCATTCTTTTCATATTAAGTGAATTGTCACATCCATAATGGTTAATATTCCTCATAAATATCCACATGAAAATGAAAATATGAGAACTGTTTTATGAAGAGCAATCCCTCTCCATTTGTATTGCATCTGGTTTGTGTTTAAAATGTAAAATGGGGTGCGATTACACACATCCCGGGTGACTGCAACAATATAATCCTGATGACATCTACGATGTTCTTACAGATTTTGTTACACATACATTTTTACAAACTAGTGAAATATATATTTTAAGACAAAGCTGCCTACATTCTGATAATAATTTTCCAGTTTACAGAATACAAACATGTAGATATTTTATTTGCTTATCGTTCTTCGAGTCATGTGTTTCTCTCTTTCTTTTTTAGGAACAAGAAAAAGGAAGGTCATTCGTGATTTCTTCCAGAAATCATGGTGGGCGGTCAGACGTTCCTGCCGCTGGATCTACATTAAAGACAGGGACTTCTCTGATCCCCAGCCTGGTCCATCTTGGGCTTGGCCAATGGAGGGTCAAGGGTCAGCTGCTCGAGAGAATGATGATCAGTCAGTATCAGTATCAGGCCCATCCAGTCCAGAGACACCAGACACAAAAAGTAAACAGGTGGCCGAACCTGAGGTGGCGAAGCTCGAGTCATCTCATAGCGCACAGGCTGAATCTGTTTCAGTCTCAGGCCCTTCTTCTCCAAGAAAAGCCAAAACCAAAAGAAACAATTGCAAAGATGCTAGATCTGATTCATCTACATCCCAACCGATCACAGATGAGCCAGCTGTGCCCAAGCAGTCGAGCGAGCCAGAGTCTTCACCTGTTGACACACATGTGACTGTAACCGAGCCTGTTAATGGTGAGTCTGCTTTCATCATTTCATTCTCATCTTCTAGATGATTTATCCTTTGAATGAAAAATGATGTGGTTACAACACTGTTACTTCCTGTAGGACAGCATCTAATACATAACATTTTAAAGGTCAATTCCATGCTAACCTAATCTAACCATGAAGAAAACACTTAACGTTACTAAAGGTTTTCAGTCATCATACTGATCGATCACATGTCAATATTATGTTTATTTTGTTGATATTCATGTGAGGTCTCTCTTCATGTTTTTAAAGGATGGTTTATTTTCATTTTTAAAGCATGATTTTCATATTAAGTGAATTGTCACATCCATAATGGTTAATATTCCTCATAAATGTCCACATGAAAATGAAAATATGAGAACTGTTTTATGAAGAGCAATCCCTCTCCATTTGTATTGCATCTGGTTTGTGTTTAAAATGTTAAATTGGTGCGATTACACACATCCCGGGTGACTGCAACAATATAATCCCGATGACATCTACGATGTTTTTACAGATTTTGTTACACATACATTTTTATAAACTAGTGAAATATATATTTTAAGACAAAGCTGCCTACATCCTGATAATAATTGTCCAGTTTATAGAATACAAACATGTACATATTTTGATTTGCTTATCGTTCTTCGAGTCATAAATGTGTTTCTCTCTTTCTTTTTTAGGAACAAGAAAAAGGAATGTTATCCGTGATTTCTTCCAGAAATCATGGCGGGTGATCAGACGTTCCTGCCGCTGCATCTGCGTTAAAAACAAGGACTTCTCTGATCCCCAGCTTGGTCCATCTTGGGCTTGGCCAATGGAGGGTCAAGGGTCAGCTGCTCGTGAGAATGATGATCAGTCAGCGTCAGTATCAGGCCCATCCAGTCTAGAGACAGCAGACACAAAAAGTAAACAGGTGGCCGAACCTGAGGAGGCAAAGCCCGAGTCATCTCAAAGCGCTCAGGCTGAATCTGTTTCAGTCTCAGGCCCTTCTTCTCCAAGAAAAGCCAAAACCAAAAGAAACAATTGCAAAGGTGCTAGATCTGATTCATCTACATCCCAACCGACCACAGATGAGCCAGCTGTGCCCAAGCAGTCGAGCGAGCCAGAGTCTTCACCTGTTGACACACATGTGACTGTAACCGACCCTGTTAATGGTGAGTCTGCTTTCATCATTTTATTTTTATCTTCTAGATTATTTATCCTTTGAATGAAAAATGATGTGGTTACAACACTGTTACTTCCTGTAGGACAGCATCTAATACATAACATTTTAAAGGTCAATTCCATGCTAACGTAATCTAACCATGAAGAAAACACTTAATGTTACTAAAGGTTTTCAGTCATCATACTGATCGATCACATGTCAATATTATGTTGATCTTGTTGATTTTCATGTGAGGTCTCTCTTCATGTTTTTAAAGGATGGTTTATTTTCATTTTTAAAGCATTATTTTCATATTAAGTGAATCGTCACATTCATAATGGTTAATATTCCTCATAAATATACACATGAAAATGAAAATATGAGAACTGTTTTATGAAGAGCAATCCCTCTCCATTTGTATTGCATCTGGTTTGTGTTTAAAATGTAAAATTGGTGCGATTACACATCCCGGGTGACTGCAACAATATTATCCCAATGACATCTACAATGTTCTTACAGCTTTTGTTACACATACATTTTTATAAACTAGTGAAATATATATTTTAAGACAAAGCTGCCTACATTCTGATAATAATTGTCCAGTTTACAGAATACAAACATGTACATATTTTGATTTGCTTAATATTCTTCGAGTCATGTGTTTCTCTCTTTCTTTTTTCAGGAACAAGAAAAAGGAAGGTTATCCGTGATTTCTTCCAGAAATCATGGCGGGTGATCAGACGTTCCTGCCGCTGGATCTACATTAAAGACAGGGACTTCTCTGATCCCCAGCCTGGTCCATCTTGGGCTTGGCCAATGGAGGGTCAAGGGTCAGCTGCTCGTAAGAATGATGATCAGTCAGCGTCAGTATCAGGTCCATCCAGTAGGTAAGTAAACATACTGCTCACAGGTCAGCTGTAGTTTCATATTGATACAGTTTTATAATGATAATGACGACCAACCAGAAGCACTGAGAATAACACATTACACACTTCCATATTTATCCTCATTCACAATTGCTTAACATAAATAATCCTGCTTAACTTATATTGCTTATCTTATATTCACATCATCCAAGTGGATGCTACACACTGGTTGGTGGGTGGGGAGAGAGCCCTGGTATGACTGTAAAGCGCTTTGGCTGTACAGTTGTTTATAGAAAAGCTCCATATGAATGCTTCAATCATTCAATTATTTATTCATTTTATATATATAAATATATATATATATATATATATATATACTCTAAACATCGAATCATGTTCTCTTTATGTTATAGGAAAGCTTCACCCCAATCACGAAAAATGGGAAAGGTATAGTATAGGTGTAGTATAGGTGAGTACTCTTTACTTGTTTACATTCCATCCAGTAGAATAACTAGTGTTATATAATAATCTGCTATTGTAAACTGACCTAGTACTTAATGTAACTTTACACTTAATGTATACTTAAATATAACTTTAAACTTATTATATACTTAAATACTTAAAAATAACTTAATATAATATAAACTTTTTATGTATATTTTACATACATAATGCATAGATTAGTTAGCTAGATGGGTTAGATAGGTGGTTAGATTGATAGGTTAGGTTTAGATAGATGGGTTGATAGTTTAGATGGATTGATAAATTAGACGGGTAAGATAGGTTGGTTGATAGGTTGATTGGGTTAGATAGGTCGGTAATATGTTAGTTGGGTTAGGTAGGTGGTTTCAAAGTTTAGATGGGTTAGGTAGAAGGGTTGATAGTTTAGATGAATTGATAGGTTGATTAGGTTAGATAGGTGGGTTGATAGTTTAGGTGCTTTGATAGTTTGAATGGGTTATATAGGAAGTGATAGATTAGATGGGTTAGATAGGTTGGTTGGGTTAGATAGGTGGGTAGATGGGTTATAGGTTAGATTGCTTAGATACGTGGGTTGATAGTTTAGCATGGTTAGATAGATGGGTTTATCATTTAGATGGGTTAGATAGGTGGGTAATAGGTTAGATGGGTTGATAGGTTTGACAGGTTAGATAAATAAGTTGATTGTTTAGATGGGTTGATAGGTTAGACGGGTTAGATAGATGGGTTGATCATTTAGATGGGTTGATAGGTTAGATAGGTGAGATAAATGGGTTGATCGTTTAGATGGATTGATAAATAAGACCGGTAAGATAGGTTGGGTTAGATAGGTGGATAATAGGTTAGAATGATTTGATAGGTGGGTTGATAGTTTAGATGGGTTAGATAGGTAGTGATGGGTTAAATGGCTTAGATACGTGGGTTAATAGGTTTGAAGGGTTAGATAGATGGGTTGATCGTTTAGATAGGTTAGATAGGTGGGTTAGGTAGAAGGGTTGATAGTTAAGATGAATTGATAAGCTTTGATAGTTTGAATGGGTTATATAGGAAGTGATAGGTTAGATGGGTTAGATAGGTTGGTTGGGTTAGGGTTGTGCCGACATCACGATGGAGAGACACCATCGTGATGCCACACCCCCGCCCCGCTCCGCTGCGAGTCTTGCGAGTCGACACCATAGACTGTAAAAAAATACACGCTAATCCTAGTCTCTTCTATAGACTATAGTTAACCTAAAATCTTTGCAGGAATTGCTCTGTAAATTAAATTGAGAATATTACTATATGTTATTTTAAACACTGTAGTCTATGCCAGAGACGTGACGTGTGTTAGTCTTTGAAAATACCGTGTCAGGCATTTGATCTTGACATTGTTAGATTCTTGTCTTTTTTACATGTCTAACACTGTACATTTAACTTAAAATATTTAATTCTGTACAAGAAAACAGGCCTTATTAATGAATTATTAGTAGCCTATTGTAGTGTCTCGGGAGATCGTGCTCATTGTAACATAGCTCTGTGGCAGTGGCGGCATTTCACCAAAGCTTAGGGTATGGCAAAATTTACTCAGACCATTCAAAAACGAACCATAAAGTAACGAAACCATAAGTTATACCACATCAAATATAACCAAAATATGTAGAAGAATCCACAAAACTGAAAGTAGTAACAAAAGATCTACTAATTTAGACTTCAAGCAATTATCACAGCACTTCACGAAACCATCTACCATTGTGTGACAATAACTCCAAACCTACAGCCATGTTGTCATAACCACCCCCCACCAACGACTACGTCAATTGACTATGAGTCTAAAATTATAGTCCAACCATTAAATAAAATTATCAGCAAACAGGATTAAATATAAAACATGTCTTACCTTGTTGCGGTGCAGTTTATTATATGCTAATGTTGTCACAGCTAGTAAATCCAAAAAACGCGTGGATGATTAGTGCAATAAACTGCGACTGCGCAAAAATGTAATTCTGTACAATGTTCATTCTTTTGTTATTCACAGATAACGTAATGAATATTATTCGTTTTGCAATATTTATACATCTGGCTGGGGCAAATGAGATTATGTGACTCTTAAAATAAAAAATAATAACTGCCAATTTAACACCATTAAAGAACTACACTGCCCATAACCCTGAAGAAGGATCCTTATGATTAAACTCCATTCCGTTTCAACACAGCAACGTAAACAAAGTATTGTTGTACATTATAAATGAAATACAATAAAAATAGAGTGTAAATGATTCGATTTATTACAATTATTAAATGGATGCCAACTAATTGGGAAATTAAAGACCTCGATCCCCACTACTGCTAAGCTTACCATACACTTGATTACTAAACCCCTGTTAGCCATCTTTTAAGCGGTTTCTTCATTTTATTGAAAATAAATGCCTGTGTATGATCTAAAATGTGAAAATGTAGAGGAGCGAGTTCAGCGAAACAGGGATTCGAAACTGCATTTCCATGGTGTCAAAACTACCTGACTTACTCACTACGCCATTGAAGCTGTTGACGTAGATAAGTTGTTTGTACACACTAAACTACACATGTTTTCGATGCCTATGCTACAAGAACACATCAGTTTAATATATTTTAATTATCTTTTATGCACACTTTGTTTCAACTATTTTATCTGAATGCTAGGGTATGGCAACTGCCATACTCTGCCTTACGCAAACGCCGCCCCTGCTCTGTGGCTATACTGCACTGAAGCGGCAGTTTAAGGTATAAACCCAGAATTCAGCGAACGTCAATTAACTTTTGTCTGGTTAATAAATACCTTTAAAGACAATTTTCCTTGGCCATAATACCAACGCCATTGTATCAACTCTTTAAGTGGAAGGACGCTACTTTTTTCCCCCTCACGTGCAACCTATTGGAAAACCCGGATGACGAAATTATAGTATAGAAATTATAGTATAGAAATTATATTATAGAAATTATATTATATTTAAGAAGAAAAAAAATATTTATTAATATAATACAAATAAAGTAATAAAGTAAAATAACGAATAATAATTATATAATAATGAACAATTTAAATAACACCCAACCCACCCCCCACCCCCGACGATATCATCGTCCATCCCGATGTTTGTCAACTGCCAATTTAGAGGACATCGCCCAACCCTAGGTTGGGTTAGATAGGCGGGTAGATGGCTTAGATACGTGGGTTGATAGTTTAGCATGGTTATATAGATGGGTTGATCGTTTAGATGGGTTAGGTTAGATGGGTTAGGTAGAAGGGTTGATAGTTTAGATGGATTGATAGGTTGATTGGGTTAGATAGGTGGGTTATAGGTTAGATGGGTTGATAGTTTAACTCAACTCAAGTTTATTTATATAGCGCTTTTTACAATTTGCAGAATGACTATAAGCAAATCATTCAATTTGTAAAAAGGAAAGTAAGAACAACAAACTGAAAAAAATACACCCCAGATTCACAAACCACCAAACTGTAAGAACATGTAAGAAAACACTTGCACACAAGACACAGACATACGCACACAAGTCCATATCCACCTATATACAAAACAGACGCACAAGACACACGCAAGATACTCCTATATGGAGTATTAAATGAATTAAATAAATTATGAAGAATGATTACATTTAAAGGGATATTAGAAATACAAAAACTTTACATTCTAAAGCTGATGTCAGCAGTCCCCCCACTCGGGCAAATAGTGCAAAACAATGGCAAGGAACCCAAAACTCCAGTTGAAAAAAAAACCTTGGGAGAACCCAGACCCAACCAGGGGAACCAGTTGCCCTCTGGCACAAACTGCAGCATCTCTACATGCTCGACGGTGCTTGCACAACTAGGCTAAAATAAAATAGAATAGTAGATATAGGTGTACATTTATCATTAATATTCCTGTAGCTAGTTGCAGTTTTGTAGTGAAGACTTGTCGGGTCGGCGCTGCCCTATTTCAGCTCTAACATCTGGTCTGGGTACGGGCTGCATCCTGCTCGCTATGGTAACCTCGGAACATAGAGAAAAGTCAACTGAGAGCAAAATACTGGTTAACACTCTTTAATGCAGTTTTCTTGGTTCCGGTTGCTCTAACTAATGCAGCCTAATAAGACTATTTCGAGATTGGAGAGTTGGGTTCCGACAATCCTCTGTGCAGGCTTTTGTAATGTATAGACCCAGGAATTTGATGTTGTTAACTCTCTTAACCTCATGACCATTTATGTGGAGGGGTAGTGGTGTCGTTTTCCTGGTTCTTCTATAGTCCACAATGATCTCCTTTGTTTTAGTGGTATTCAGAACTAGGTCACTATCCACACGCCATTCAACCAGATGTTGAACCTCCTCTCTGTAGTGTGTCTCGTTGTTTTCTGATATCAGTCTCACTATTGTGGTGTCGTCAGCAAACTTCACAAATGTTAGAGGAGTGGATGGGTTTGCAGTCAGGTGTGAGTAGGGTGAAAAGGAGCTGGGCTAAGGACACAACCCTGTGGTGCTCCTGTATTCAGAGTGAGAGTGGATGACGTGTGATTGCCCACCCTAACATTCTGTGGTCTGTTTGTGAGTCCAGAATTCATAAACAGAGCGTGGAAGTTAATCTCAGATTGCTCATCTTGTACACCAGTTTATGGGGCACTATTGTGTTAAATGCAGAACTAAAATCTACAAATAACAACCTAACATATGTGTTGGGATGCTCCAGATGTAATAAGCTAATGTGAAGTGCCATTGAGATTGCATTCTCTGTTGATCTATTCCTGCAATTCCGGCGAACTGATGGCTGTCCAGATCAGTGGGGATGGTGGCTTTGATGTAAGAAAGTACAAGCCTCTCAAAGCACTTCATAGCAATTGGAGTCAAATCAACTGGCCGATAGTCGTTCAAACACTTTACTGTTTGTTTTTTCGGCCCCGGGACAATAGTGGTGGATTTGAGGCATGTAGGCACTACAGCCAGCTGCAGAGACAGGTTAAAGATATTGGTAAACACCCCGGCTAGTTGATCAGCGCATGACTTCAATGTGCGGCCTGGTATCCTGTCTGGTCCTGGGGCCGGTTGCACCAGCTGTGCGTAAGTTACAACTTAGCCTATAGTTTTGACTTAAATGGGCACCAAGTTACAACTTACGTACTACTAAATATTTTTGCGTTGCACCATTCAGCTTAGTTGAAGCGTAATGTTAGGTATAATCTAAATATTTACGGAAGCCTCCCATCAGGAGTAACTGTAGGAATAAAATAGCAGACTTACTGAACTAATTTAATTAAGCTCTTGTTTCACTCGACATTCTTCAAGGCTTTAAACATGTAATAATGCTGCACTTACCTTTTAAAATAGAGAACATTATGTGATAATGTTACCTAGCGCGCCTCCGTGTGTGTATCTGCCTGTGTTGTGCATGTCCAAATAAAATCATTTTCTTTTTATTTCATCGGCGGTTGCCAGTAAAATAAAATCACCCATATTACATGTCATTTTATCATGCTGTATTATTTTTAATCAGCATTTGTTTATTTATCTTGTTTATTTTGAAATATTTAATAAAGTTCCTATTATGTTATTAATGATTAAGTAGTATTCTATTTTATAAAAATGTATTTTTACAGTTATTATGTGAGGTAAAGTAAGTTTAAATCAAGAACGTTTTGATTTCAACACCACTTTTTCTCATGAATTTAAAGGCTGCTATTGGACTATTGAAGGTAAACTTCATAGTATGCGACTATGCATTACTTTACGGAGAGCTTACGAACTACTAGCTACGTTCTGCCTTGAGTACAAATGGTGCAACCGAAAAAAGTACACAGTTAGTTATAAACTAGCTAGTAGTTACTAAGCCTCTAGTTGGGACTTTACGTTCCAGTATAAGTAAGAACTTACGAACGGCTGGTGCAACCCTACCCTGATGCTTTGTTGATGTCAATCCTTCTGAGAGTGGATCTCACCTGATGACATTCAAAGGCGAATGGCGACATTTCTCTGGATGATGGTGCTCAGGAAGTGTGGTGTCATTGCTGGTCACTGTGGTGCTGTTTTTGTAGTCCGTTGGGGCTTTTATGCCTCTCTACATGGTGCAGGGGTTGTTATTTCTGAAGTAGCCTTCTATGCGCTGCTGGTATTTGTGTTTGGCTTTTTGAATGCTTTTCTTCAGATCTCTTCGGGCATTACTGCAAGCCAACCTGTCCCTTGACCTGTAGGCAGCATTGCTTGCCCTAAGCCGAGACTGCACATTCCTGTCAAGCCATTGTTTTTGGTTTGGGAACATCCTTCTGGTTTTGGAGGTTAGCACAGTGTCAGTGCAGAAAGCTATGTACACTGTAAAAATGAAAGGTTCTCTGAGGAACCATTTGGGGTTCCTCACATCGCCACACCGGCGGAACCCTCAGAGGAAACTCAAGGAACCGTTTCACGGAGGGCGGTTCTCTGAGGAACACTCAAGGCTTTTTAAGAAGCCCTTTTATTAAAATCGTCTGGAACCACCTTTTCATGGTTTATCCTATTCACTGTATTTTAATAAGCAGTAATACTAAAACCAAATACAAAGCAAACTGTTTCTTGATAAACAACAATTTACATTGAATTTACATTTACATTTATCGCTTCACATACAGTAAATATAAAGTATATAATTAGGACAAAAAGAGAATGGAGCTGTGCCTGTTGGCCTTAGGTGTCTCAGGCTGTGCAAGGATGAGCATCAGGGTGGGCTGAAGCTGGGTTGTTGGCCTTGGGTGTCCCTGCCGGGAATAAGACATGGTGACAAAAAGAGGGATTTATCTATAACATCTCACAAAACATCACATTTATTCATTTAACACTTCACAAATTGGTTTACAATAATAACAATAAACAAAATATTACAATATCACTGCTTTGGTCTATGGTTAATAAGGAGTATAATATTTATAACAATAACTGTAATAATCCAATTTTAAACTTTATTCAGATTTTTTCATTGTCAAAGAGTACTTTTACATATTACAAATAATATAATAATAAAAACTGATAATGTGCAATATTATAATAAATATAATAGCCTACTTACATTTTTTTGCTGCTCAACAAAACATGTTAATTGAAAAATATTGAAAGTTTTGAGGAAAAAGACAAAAACACAACTGAATATCATTAAAAAATATAAAGTACATTGCAGACAATTTATGTAACATGGATGGGGAAACAATTTAACACAAACAACAAGAACAACAATTAGTTATTAAAAAATAAAGTGCTACATTAATTAAAAGTCAACATAATAATAGTTAAAAGGGACTTAAAGTTATTGTTTGTGATTTAACAATAACAGTTACCCTGTTAACCCCACAAATGTTTGTTAGCATCTCGGCTAAATCAAGCGCTGTCTAAGTTACACTGGTCCTGTTACTAAATAAAGAGTTAAAACGTATAAGAGTATACGTGTATATAAATAGTATATAGTTAATATATTTGTTTAAATATTTTGACTTTACTCACCTCTTATGGGACAGTCATACAAACAGGTTGTCATGTTGAGGAAAGAGTCGTTATTTTGAAACCCCGCCTGTCGCGCGAGCTGAACACACGTAGCGCGTCCGCCTCGTACCGCAGACAGATGTTTGATCAGTCAGACCGATCGACGGATGACATGAACAGTGTGAGCTGTGAGCTGAACTGACTGCTCAATATGCTTTAGAAATGCTTTTCTAATGCCGTATATATTTTGTCATGTGGTGATCTGTCTGTGCAGACCTGGGAAAGTTCAACACACAGACCAATGTTGAAGTCACCTGTCCTACACTGCCACAATGGGCGGGACTGCACTATTAACACAGAAAATAGGGAAGCTGCACTTTGTTTAGATGGAAAGCACAACAACGTTTACATTTTTTTTTTACAGATTTCAGTGAATTAGGATCTATGTGTAGGCTACAATAAAAATGTTTTGTCTTCATTTTTTATATTCTCAATAGTAGGAAGAATGAAATAATTCAAAATCTCAAGGTTGCTGAGAAAGAATGTTTACAATAATGTTTAGCCTTTTCTAATCATGTGCATGATTTTTAAATATATGTTCATAGTTGGGACCAAAAAACTAACTCTGTACTGTAAAAACTCCAATTAATGAAATGTTGGAAGGGCAAAAATATATAAGTTGAACCAATATTCTTGTTTGGGTTTAGTTAAGAAGACATATTATTTTAAGTCTGCATAAATCTATTTTTAAAACAATAAATGTAGGGTTATTTTTAAATGCAGTCAACATTCAGAATGGCTAGTGTTGACTGAACTAATTAAGACAAATCTGGTCCATATGTGGACTTATGACAGCTGTTTCCTTCCCAACAGCAAAATGCTCATAATAGTACTGTTATTTGGCTCTGACGTCTCTGTGGCGTTCAAACATGGGATTTAATTCATTTTGGCTATCTCTAACCGGCAATATTTGATCTCATGAATCTATTATTTGTCCCTGGGCAAATCGTTTTGACTGAGGGTAAAGATAAGTTTCCTAACTTTATATTTTTATTTAACTTTGTACTGATGCTCTGCCTTGTACTTTTGACTAAATTATTCCTATTGTACAAACTTCTTATACTTAATAATTAAAGGATTATGTTTTATATCATATTTTAACTAGGATTGCACTTAATTAATATTGCAATTGAGTGATGCATCAAGTAGGCTACTCTGCTGTTCCATTTGTTATAACCGGACTGCGTCCTGCTCGCAAGTTTGAACTCCAGAGCTGAAGGAGCGGATGGAGAAATAGTCCCAATACCATAACTATTTAAATAAACCTTCTTCTAAATATATCCGTGTGTGTGTGTGTGTGCGTGCGTGCGTTTTGAATTTAAAATGGCTTTAGTCGGAAGGATCTGGATCACAGGTCATTTGGGATCAATCCGCACGTAACTGCCGGAATCACTTGCCACAAGTTGCAGCCGTTTTCTCAAGTTCACGTCAGGTAAGTACATAAATGTTAATTTTATACTATATTAATTGACAAAGACACAAATACTCTATGTTTTTGTGAAGATATATATAAAGGTGTGTTATATGTTATGTTTCCGAGGTAAAGTGGAGCTATTTTAGTTAAGATAGCCTAGGCATAGTGTTTACATCTTACACATTTACATTTATTCATTTGGCAGAGGCTTTTATCCAAAGCGACTTACAATTGAGGAAAACAGCAAGCGATTCGTCTAAGTAAGCAATATTCACGAGAGGTGCTAGTAATACAAGGTTTCAAATACAACGTCAAGATAGTATAAGCAAGTATATAGAGAACATTAGGAGAGGAAAAATAGAGGTAGAATTTTTTTTTTTTTCTTGTCTTATATGTCTGAGGGAAATTTGGCCTAACTTAACGTTATTTCAGGGTCGGGAACAAAGTCTTTCCCCTTTCACAGTCAAGCTGTAATATACTAAACGTTTTATATTTAATGGCGTGTTGTATCATATTTTTTTGTAAAGTGAAGATATGGCATGTTGTGTACGTTAACTTATGCTGCTGTAATTTGGTGCTCAATTTCTGACTGACTGAAATCTAAATTACTGCATTAAACTTGTTAAAAATAGTAATAAGATATACTAAGGTAACATGGGCTTTTATGTGCTTTTGCCTGTGCAGTTTTCGCATTAAGTTAAGGGAACAATAAAAAAGTTGTGACTAAAAACTGTAACTTACTATAAAATGGCGCTCATTTTAAACGGGGTGAGTTCCTTTAGTCGCAGCATTTGTATGATGTTCCACTGAATCTGGTGGTGGAGGAAGAAGTTATCCTAAATGGCCTTGCAGATGTTCCGACTGCCTTTGGAGTGCTTTTCGGACTGCTTTATGCTCTCTATTTAGAGTACCCAAAACAATGGAAGTACCTTTTTGAAGCTGTGCAGAAGGTTTTTCTTGGTCTTGACAGTGAAAAATGTTCCGCTCTAATTCAGTCGTTGAGAACCAGACTCTTGCAGGCATAAAACAAGATGATTCGGTTTGTTTCAAGATGTCATTTAGAGGTCAGAAGGTGTGTCATGATGCCAAATAATATGCAGTTACTTTTAACACATTAAATAGCTGGCCTTATATTATGTCACTACTGAACCTGTTTCCAGCATTTTTGTTTTTTATACTTATGTTATGTTATGTATGCCAATGAAATTTTATCTTATACTTTAAAATATGCTTTATTGATATCAGTGCTTTGTTCTCAGTTAGCAAACGTTTACAGAAATGTAAAGAAACTTCCAGATACATTTTTCACTTTTAAATAGGACTTTTATGTAGTTTGGTAAATATATTTCAGCAAAAAATTTGCTGTTACATTTCAAATGTAATGTCTGTCAATGTTCAGTCTGTATGAGAAGTGATTGTTATGAATTAAAAGCTTGTTTTTATATGACTGAAAATAATAATTTTGTTTACAACACGAATGTAAAATTATTTGGTAAATAATTAAAAACAATTGTATTTAAAATTCCCAAATAATAAATATTAATTGAAGTGTAACATAAAACGTGGAGTAAATACTTAAATTTTAATTGACAGAATCCTTGCTGTATATTTGCAAACATTCAACTGATTAAAACATTTTAGTTGAAGGAACTATAAAGCTAGTTGAGCAAACATACTTTTTAATATTTGTGTCAAGTTTGGGTCAACTAAAAAATAACAATGCAGGTAACACTTTGGAGTCTGTGGAACATGAAATTTTTTACAGTGTGGACTTTTCTATTTCATGCAGAAATGTTTGGGTTCATCTAGATCAGTGGTCTCCAACGTGGTGCCCGCGGGAACTCTGTAAGGTGCCCGCCAAACACAGGGCTAAACAATAAAACTTGATTTAATCTGTGACTATATCGATCAGCCAAGTGCTACATTGTCATGAAATGTTATTATTAGCACTTGTTTATATGCTTTAATATATTCAAGTGCAAAAATATGTGAAAGAAAACTCAATTTGGTCCTGTGAGCCGAAAAATAATGCATCACATGTTTAAAGTTTTTAAGAATTTTATCAACAAGTAGCCCTCTAGATGATTTTATGTCTTCAGGTAGCCCTTGCTTACAAAAAGGTTGGAGACCCCTGATCTAGATGCTGTCTTGTACAAGAGAGATTCTCCATGTTTACAGATCTTACAATAACATTTTTTAGAATTTGAGTTCCTCCAACAACCCGCAAAGCACTTTGAGGTTCCAGTGTAGTGAAAAGGTGACTCCAGAACCTCAGAACTGAATATGGGGTTATTCAAGAATCTTGCAAGTTCCTGGAAGAACCACCAAGACTATAGATGGTTCCACCAATATCCCTATTATGAGAAAAAGAGCTTTGAAGCACTTAATAAATATAATGAATAATAAAGTTAACAAATGATAAACCTTGTACCTATAAACAGGGCTTGATACTGTGGC
This sequence comes from Oreonectes daqikongensis, assembly GCA_026939265.1. Classification (NCBI taxonomy): domain Eukaryota; kingdom Metazoa; phylum Chordata; class Actinopteri; order Cypriniformes; family Nemacheilidae; genus Oreonectes; species Oreonectes daqikongensis. The sequence continues at coordinate 1,578,794 of JAOTQM010000003.1, forward strand.
TAGAGGTTTTTCAAAATGACTAATATATCTGGTCCTATTTGAACCAGCTTCAGTTTGACACAGTTCCTGTAGCTCATTGGTTAGAGAATGGCACTAGCAATGCCAGGTCATGGGTTCGATTCCAGGGATTGCAAGAGCTCAGAAACAAATGTAATAGTGTAATGAAATGTAAATGGATGAAAGCATCTGCAAAATGCGTAAATGTAAATAAGGAGCCTATAGCAACTGTCACTCTTGTGGTCGAGGAGTGAAGTTTACTTGCACTGCCTCCACTACACTACACACACAACATTTTCAGTGTCATTTTGTTTTTGGGATATGATTTTATATGATTAAAGTTGACAATGGTATGCTGTCAGATCATGCGTCGAAAAACATTTTCAAATTTTTTTTTTTAGTTATAAAAGTTTTGTATAAGAAAAGTAATATTTTAAGTTGTAAAACATTTTAAACAGACTTCAATATAAAGATTAATCCACCTTTTACACCAGGGACAATAAACAACTTTGTAAACTGCATACTGAATTATATGTGTAACACAGACAGAAGAGTTTAAAACGGCTGATTATTCATTCAGAGCTTAACATTTAATTTTTGAATATGAAAAAATGACTGAAATCTGGACCTCAGTGACAGCGGACTATGAGTTCATGCTATTAATCGGGAGAGGAATCCCTCTGGTGGGGGGTGGTTAGCAGCTCCACTTGTTACAAAAAGTGTATGGATTTAGTAGATAAATTAAACTAAAAATAATAATATTATGGTAGACTTAAATCAAAAAATCAAAATTAAGACATACAAAGACAGAAAGCAGAAGAAGTGAATGAAGTGTCATTGTTTAGTGTCATGATGAGGACAGAGGACCCAGATGCAGGCAACGGTGGGGGTAACAAAAATACTTTTATTAAAACACAAAACAAAACAAGAGACCCACGATGGGGTAAAAAAGGACCAAAGACACGAACTCAAAAAACAAGCAAGACTATAAAAACAAAGACACAAAATAGAAACAAACGAAACGGATTAGACAGAGACACGATAGATAAGACTTGACGTAACTAAACGAACCAGCACAGGACAATGAACACAAGGGTTTTAAATAGGAAAACAAACAAGGGATAATGACACGGGAACGGGTGTGAATCATCAGAAACATTAACAGGGAAAATTACCCGAGAACGAGGGGGCGGGGCTAAGACGCGCGACATGAAAACACGCGGCAAAAGGCGGAAGCGCCCGAGCCGCGTGTCTCCCCACAGAACATAAACACAAAGACAAGATACTGACGCAATCCTGTCCACTAGATCAGTGGTTCTCAACCTTGTTCCTGGGGACCCACTGCTCTGAACATTTTGTATGTCTCCTTAACCGAAACGTTTGCTTCAGTTCATGGATTTCTACCTTAATGAGCGGATAATTTGAATCAGGTGTGTTAGATAAGGGAAACACGCAAAATGTGCAGAGCTGTGGGTCCCCAGGAACAAGGTTGAGAACCACTGCACTAGATCATGAATACAGAGCATAAACGAGGAGGACAGGATTGCGGAAGTATCCGGGGGGCGTGGTCAAGACGTAAGACCGGAGAGCGCGTGACGTAGGCGAACCCCGCCCTAGCCACGCGTCTCCACACAAAACACATGGGGTCTGTCATGATCCTGCCACTAGACTAGAAAATCATGAACAAGGCAGGCAGAATCATGACAGTTTAGTGTTTCACAGACAGGATAAAAGAAGTGAAGCAAGAAGGGAAATAATGCACTCTTTGAAGTTTTAATCGCATTTATGTATAGTTGGAGACCCAAAAAGAATTATGAACAGTAAAATATGGGCTCTTTAAACATTTTATTAGAGCTGGTTACAAACTGTATTTTTGATCAGTTTTAATAAAGTGCTTGGAGTTATTGTTGTCTTGTTTTATCAGTGGCTTCAAGGCCACCCGTTGTCCACAACAATGTGTAGACCCTCCTCACTCATTTCTACACAATGAAAGACAATTGTAAATATACAGTGTATGTAATGTAATATATAGTATAATCAATTTATGTTGTTGAATTTTAATGCTTGTTTTGTCTTTAAATAATTTCAAGTCTTGCTCCTTTAAAGTTGAATGATTTGTAGCATTTATTAGTAACATTATATTGACACTCATTTATATACAGATTCTGATCTGCTTCTTATTTCCACAAATGACGTAACATTCTTAAAACAATGATTACTGTATGAAATAAAATAATAAACATACATAAAATATAATAAAAAAATATCAATTATTATGTGTTCTTATTTTATGTTATTTTCTCTACACATGATGAAATCTGTATTTCTGTGATGTTTATTTTATGTTATTTTCTCTAAACATGATGAAGTCTGTATTTCTGTGATGTTTATTTTATGTTATTTTCTCTAAACATGATGAAGTCTGTATTTCTGTGATGTTTATTTTATGTTATTTTCTCTAAACATGATGAAGTCTGTATTTCTGTGATGTGTATTTTATGTTATTTTCTCTAAACAGGATGAAGTCTGTATTTCTGTGATGTTTATTTTATGTTATTTTCTCTAAACATGATGAAGTCTGTATTTCTGTGATGTTTATTTTATTTATTTTCTCTAAACATGATGAAGTCTGTATTTCTGTGATGTTTATTTTATGTTATTTTCTCTAAACAGGATGAAGTCTGTATTTCTGTGATGTTTATTTTATGTTATTTTCTCTAAACATGATGAAGTCTGTATTTCTGTGATGTTTATTTTATGTTATTTTCTCTAAACAGGATGAAGTCTGTATTTCTGTGATGTTTATTTTATGTTATTTTCTCTAAACAGGATGAAGTCTGTATTTCTGTGATGTTTATTTTATGTTATTTTCTCTAAACAGGATGAAGTCTGTATTTCTGTGATGTTTATTTTATGTTATTTTCTCTAAACAGGATGAAGTCTGTATTTCTGTGATGTTTATTTTATGTTATTTTCTCTAAACATGATGAAGTCTGTATTTCTGTGATGTTTATTTTATGTTATTTTCTCTAAACAGGATGAAGTCTGTATTTCTGTGATGTTTATTTTATGTTATTTTCTCTAAACAGGATGAAGTCTGTATTTCTGTGATGTTTATTTTATGTTATTTTCTCTAAACAGGATGAAGTCTGTATTTCTGTGATGTTTATTTTATGTTATTTTCTCTAAACAGGATGAAGTCTGTATTTCTGTGATGTTTATTTTATTTATTTTCTCTAAACATGATGAAGTCTGTATTTCTGTGATGTTTATTTTATGTTATTTTCTCTAAACATGATGAAGTCTGTATTTCTGTGATGTTTATTTTATGTTATTCTCTCTAAACAGGATGAAGTCTGTATTTCTGTGATGTTTATTTTATGTTATTCTCTCTAAACATGATGAAGTCTGTATTTCTGTGATGTTTATTTTATGTTATTTTCTCTAAACATGATGAAGTCTGTATTTCTGTGATGTTTATTTTATGTGAGGTAGGAGGGGTTTGTGTGTGACATCTGTGATCTTGTTCAGTTTCACAGAGACTGTAACAGAGATTCACTGAGAACACAATGACACTTCATTCACTTCTTCTGCTTTCTGTCTTTGTGTGTAAGTATGTCTTCATTTGATTTTATTCACTTAATACCTTCAATTTATACATACTACATATTTCTAAACTTTATAACCCTGTGATTTTGATTTATTAAGTGTCATATTTTTAGGACAAGATAAATGCTTTATTATATTTGATAATAAATGATGTTTTGGTCTATTTCTCCAGATGTCAGTTTTGGAAATGAAATAACATCAGACAGAACTGAAGAGGTTGTTGTTGAAGGTTCAAGTGTTCAGTTTTCCTGCAGTTATTCCTCTGCTCAAAATCTTCAGTGGTACCGTCAGTATCCCAGAAAACCTCCTGAATTTCTTGTGCTCATTACTGATGGTGTGAAAGAGAACAGGACATCTGAAATAGATCCCAGATTCTCTACTAAACTCAGAAAAGAAAATCAAAAACAACATGTGTATCTGGAGATCTCCTCTGTTACTCTATCAGATTCTGCTCTGTATTACTGTGCCATGAGGCCCACAGTGACACAAAACACAACAACACTGAACAAAAATATATCACCTGCATGTAAAGACAATAGCTGAATATAACCAGAAGAGGGAGATATTCACCATAAAAAGTGTTTCTAAACCAGGGGGTCAGGACTTTAAAGAAATTTAAAGGGGGCTGCAAGACTTAAAATGATTTAAAGATAAAACCAGCATTAAAATTCAACAACAAAAATAATAATTATACTATATTACATTACATATATTTACAATTATATTTCATTGTGTAGAAATGAGTGAGGAGGACCTGCACATATTGTTGTGGACAATGGGTGGCCTTGAAGTCAAAACGGTTGAGATCCACTGATAAAAACAAGACAACATTAACTCCAACCACTGTAAGAAAACTAAAAAAAACATTTTAACCAGCTCTAATAAAATGTTTAAAGGAGTCATTTGGTGAAATGTCATGCTTTGCTTTTGATTTAGTTTGTTATTTAACCGTTTGTGCATGTATAAGACATCCAAAGTCACAAAACTCAAAGTTTTGCACAAAATGATTTACTGTAACTGAAAGAGAAGTCTGATCCAGATCTGCCTAAAACGCCTCGATCAGTCATGACCCCACTTTCAGTTTGTGGTAATATTTGTATAACGCCGCTCAAATGTACACGCAAAGAAGAAGGTGTAGCTTCAGTTATCACAGTCGTAGTCCTGCTTTTTTTTGTTTCTAAGTGTTTAACCCGGTGATTGTTTCATGTGGTTTGCTGTTACCTTTGATATACGCTTTTGTTTTTATATTTTGTGAAGACTTGAGTGAAATGTTTTTTGAGGTGAAATGATTAGGATTAAACAAAAATATTATTGTTTAAATATAAACTTTTTTATTACAAATTAAAATTGTATTAAATAAAATGTCTATGAAAGAGAGAATAATGAAAAAAGAGAACATTTCTGCAAATTCTAGAAAAAATGTGAAACACTGAGAAGATGCTAAATTATAACAGGTTTAATTTTTCGGTGTAGATAATATCATAGTTCCTATTGTGTTATATTACAGTTTTGATGGGTTTTACTATCTTCTAAAATGTAAACAAATGAATAAGTGAGTAAGTGTTTAAATCTTTTGACTGGTGTATATTTGTATCTAATGGTATTTTACGACCTTTTTGAAAGGCCCCAGTGACAAAAGGGTTATTTCACTTTTTGTCTAACTGTTTAGGCACCTTTATAACCTCACATGAACACACCAGGAGTGCTTTATATTAAGAAGGTGTGTGTGTCCTGAAGATCTGTGTCAAAGCAGGAAGTTTCATGTGACTTTATGTGTGAAGTGCAAGAGTCTGAGAGTAACACAAATCTACAGCTTAGATCACAGATGACTATAAACATGAACACACATCTGCTTCTCATTTCAATCATCGTTTCAGGTAAAAAAGAATAAAAAAAACATTAATTCGAGCGGTTAAAACATTTAAGATAAAAACATGTAATTAACAAAATAAGAATATAATGCAATATTCTTCTTTGTTTTAGGTGTGATGACTGCAGATCAGATCGGTCCAAATAAAGAAACAATAATCATAAAGAAAGATCAGGAGATTGTAACTTTGAGCTGTTCATATGATACCAGCAGCAGTTATGTTACACTTTACTGGTACAGACAATATTCAAACACAGAACCTCAATATTTAATCTGGAAAGAGGCTCGATCATGGAGTGATACTGGTACTCCTTCTGATCCTCGGTTTAGTTCGACTACATCAGATAAATCTACTGAACTCACTATTAACACTGTAACTCTATCAGATTCAGCTCTATATTATTGTGCTCTCTGGAGCCCAGTGATACAAAAAGCCTGAGAGTCTTTACAAAAACTCAAACACACTATTATTGCTTTGAACAACAGATATCAAATAGTAGCAAACCACAGAAATAAACCACAAAGACTGTAAAAGACAGAGGATCAAAACACCTGCTGAACATGAAATACAAGTTCAGGAAGAAAAGGCTGACTGTAAAAAATGTCTGTGAAATTAACAGTGAAATGTTTTTACTGAATGAAACTGTTGTCAGAAAACTTCCATAAAAATATAGAAAGAAAAGTTTTTCTGAAGTTTTCTGGCAAATGTTTCTGTAAAAACTCACCATTAAACAACTTTACAAACATTATTACCACCTTCACTTATTACAACATCACTGTCACTTTATTTCTGTGGTTCATCTACAAAAGATCTTATTGACAATTAACACAAGTTTAGATGTTGATGGGTTTTGTTGAATCACCATTATGAAAGCTTTCATTTTTTTTTACTTTAACCACTGATATAAAATCATTTTGAACAATCAACAAACAATTTAGAAAAATGCATTTTGGGTACCATCATAGTACAAAACTCACTATAGTGGTTGTCATTTTCTGCCACAGCTGCCGTTTTTTTTCCGTAAAAACTACGGAGCATTTTTTAACAATGTAGTATTGTCATTTTTGTAAAGTCTTATGCAATTACACTCAATGAGAATTTATTGCCTAAAGATTACAACTTCTAAAAAATATTAATTGATGCATTAACTTAAAACAAATGTAGCAAAAATTAATATTCATAACAATGAAAATAATAAAATGTCAGAAAGCAGTTTTGAAATGATTTAGTATCATTTATAATACCAACAAACAATCAATTACATCAGATTCATATTAGCCCCAAAACTGATTCTCAAAAAATAAATGAATCTCATTATTAATCATAATAAATGATAAAGAAAAACAAAACAGCTTTAAATGTTTGTCATTTTAAGATAGAAGCAATAGAGGGCGCAATACACTTAATATTCTTTACATGTAGCTCACGTCTGAACTCCTCCCATATCAGAGAAACACAAAATAACAACAGCTGAAAGATTTGAAGAACACACTTCACTTACTTTCTTTGAAAACATCTTTATCATCTTTAAGAGCAAACAATGAAACTTTGGCTGGAGGTGTTTACCTTTGCATTACTTATTTTTGGTATGTAACATTAAAATGATTTATTCAAATGTAATTTTTATTGCTGTTTGTAATGATATTACAAATTAATTTTTCAAATATATTTTATATTTACAGGATGTAGATCAGAGGATAAAGTTGATCAGCCAGATAAACAGAAAACTGAAACTGAAGGAGGATCAGTAACATTACAGTGTACATTTACATCTACATCCACAGCAGCACCAGATCTCTTCTGGTACATCCAGAGAACAAATGATTTTCCTAAATACATCCTGAGAAGAAATAAATATGGAGGAGAAAATGGCACCGAGTTTCAGGAGAGATTTCAGTCTGAAGTGAAGTCAGATTCAGTTCCTCTGATAATTCAGGATGTACATGTGAGAGACTCTGCTGTGTATTACTGTGTTCTGAGGCCCACAGTCACTAAAACACATTCAACACTCACACAAAAACACACTCAACACTCACACAAATACACATTCAACACATTCAACACTCACACAAAAACACATTCAACACTCACACAAAAACACATTCAACACTCACACAAAAACACATTGGCTAAACTTAAATGCGACAAAGTTACATGACAAATTTAACAAATTGTTAATTTAATACAATTATTATATAAAAAATTAATATAAATGTATATTAAAATTGTATATTTATAGCCACTCGGCCGAGGACTGGAGTTGAAAAACACTGGCCTAATAGTTTATTGATGCTCAGCAAAAAGTATTTAAACTTTTTCACCACAAGGAGGCATCATTCCTCAGATGCTTATATACGTTTGACATGACAATCTGAAACAACAAAGAGAAAAATGATTAAAGATACAGAGACTCACTAGAAGTCAACAGTTTTAAAGTTTATCTGTGAGGTGATGATGGCAAAACTAGTGATTATTATTCTTATCTTAACAGCACATTATTCTGGTAAGAATATTGTTTTATTATTGACACTATATTTGTTTGACATTTTCAAAAAATGCAAATGATTCATGAATAAATCTGTTTATATTTTCAGTATGTGAGGGAAAAGACAGTGTTGAACAGACTTCAGGAGAAATTACTGAAAATGAAGGACATCAAGTTAATCTACAATGCAGTTTTTCTACCTCTGATACAAATCCATATCTTTTCTGGTACAAACAGCTGCCAAACACATCACCAACATTCATTCTGAGTAAATCATATTTTGGTGGAGGAACAACTGAACCTGAATATCAGAAGAGATTTAAAGCAACATTGAACTCCACAACAAAATCTGTTCCTCTGATAATTCAGGATGTACATGTGAGTGACTCTGTTGTGTATTACTGTGTTCTGAGGCCCACAGTGATATCTGAATGCTTTAGTGTCATACAAGAACACAGAACACTTCTACATACAGCTGTCATACCCTTCATATATTCAGTAGCCTATACATTATGTATTCACTATAATGTATAGCACCAAATAAAACGTAAACATTTTGTAACCATAACCAATTTACCAAAATAAATGTGTTATTATTCATATAAACATCCAGAGTTTCAAAGTTCACAAATTGTGATATTATATCACAGACTCTTGTAATTGCCTTTTTAAAACCTTTTTTTCATATATAGTAGTTCCCCAGTTTCTTTTAAAAAGCGGAAGGTTTTAAAGACACTCTGATGTTATTTCCGATTTAGATAAACACTTTTGCTGTCGAATTGTTGTATAAATGCAATATCACTCATGTGATAGCGCTCTTTATTACACAGTTCATTGGAATACTTGATTCTGATTTGCCAGTCAGAACATTTGCAGGTTTGTTATTCCCAGATAACAACCGCTCAAAACTAATAACACACCTGCTGCAAATCATTTTGACAGGTAAAGTTTAATATTACACAAAGAATAAATATAAATATGTCTTTTAATAACATATATGACATTATAATAACAAATGATTAAACCAAATTGCCTGTTTGTGACATTTGAATGTAGTTTCTACTTTAAAACCAAAAAGAAACAGCTTCGCGTTGGGTCCTGTTCACACTGTTGGGGCTTATTTCTGTGATAACAACCGGCTGCCTGTATATTATTCTTCACATATCATCTAGACTGTGATTGTTTCCTGTATTCGGCCTGTGGCCTCATGTTTCTGATCTAATCACAGCTGTGCTGATATAGAGCAACATCACACTCCTACTCGAGTGATATTACATTAGTAACTCACAGGTAGTGTGAAAAAGCGAGCATAACCTAAACAACACCGAACAAATGAAAGCAGGAAAAAGATCAACCAAAAGGCAAATAAATGTAAAATAATAAACACCTGTACAAATTAAATAAATATCAAAGTACAACTAGTAAGTGGCTGGAAAACAGAACAAAGTAAAGACGAAAAGTGAAAACAGAAAACAGAAACTAACTGTGACATAATTAATACTAAAGTATATAAGACAGAAATACAATAAATTCTTTATCACAGCATCTGAGAGACTTTGTCAAAATAAACTACCAATGAACAGAGAGGGCAGAGCCAAACAGACTTCCACACTCCTCCTCCAAATGTGTGTAAATGTGACAGTGTTCAGTGTTACTTTAGCAAACACAGCTTGAAGTAACAAAGAGTTTCTATGTTTTAGTTGAATTCAGCTGCATAATACATTTATTATAATGACACATTGGCAAACATTTTTGATGTTGTCCATGACATATTTCTGGGGTAAGTAGATTAATAAACAATATTTTACTTATATGAATTATTGTCTTAAATACTAAATTAACGTGTAAATGTTATTTATTATTTATTTCAGGGTGTAAATCTCAGGATGTTGTAATCCAGAATACAAGATTTCAAACAGCTCTTGAAGGTGAAGCTGTAACAATAACTTGTACATATAAAACCACTGATTCATCTCCATATCTTTTCTGGTACCAGCAAAGAGTCAATGAAGACCTAAAATACATGCTGAACAGATTTGATGCTGACAAAGAGTTTAAGAAGAGATTTAAAGCAGAATTCAACACAACTTTAAAATCATTTCCTCTGATGATTCAGGATGTACATGTGAGTGACTCTGCTGTGTATTACTGTGTTCTGAAGCCCACAGTCACTAAAACACATTCAACACTCACACAAAAACACACTAAACACTTACACAAAAACACACTCAACACTCATACAAAAACACATTCAACACTCACACAAAAACACATTCAACACTCACACAAAAACACACTCAACACTCACACAAAAACACACTCAACACTCACACAAAAACACATTCAACACTCACACAAAAACACATTCAACACACACACAAAAACACATTTAACACTCACACAAAAACACATTCAACACTCACACAAAAACACATTCAACACTCACACAAAAACACATTTAACACTCACAAAAAAACACATTCAACACTCACACAAAAACACAGTCAACACTCACACAAAAACACATTCAACACTCACACAAAAACACAATCAACACTCACACAAAAACACACTCAACACTCACACAAAAACACACTCAACACTCACACAAAAACACATTCAACACTCACACAAAAACACATTTAACACTCACACAAAAACACATTTAACACTCACACAAAAACACATTCAACACTCACACAAAAACACATTCAACACTCACACAAAAACACATTTAACACTCACACAAAAACACATTCAACACTCACACAAAAACACAGTCAACACTCACACAAAAACACATTCAACACTCACACAAAAACACACTCAACACTCACACAAAAACACATTCAACACTCACACAAAAACACATTCAACACTCACACAAAAACACACTCAACACTCACACAAAAACACAATCAACACTCACACAAAAACACATTCAACACTCACACAAAAACACATTCAACACTCACACAAAAACACAGTCAACACTCACACAAAAACACATTCAACACTCACACAAAAACACATTCAACACTCACACAAAAACACATTCAACACTCACACAAAAACACACTCACCACTCACACAAAAACACATTTAACACTCACACAAAAACACATTCAACACTCACACAAAAACACAGTCAACACTCACACAAAAACACACTCACACAAAAACACACTCAACACTCACAAAAAAACACATTCAACACTCACACAAAAACACATTCAACACTCACACAAAAACACATTCAACACACACACAAAAACACATTTAACACTCACACAAAAACACATTCAACACTCACACAAAAACACATTCAACACTCACACAAAAACACATTTAACACTCACACAAAAACACATTCAACACTCACACAAAAACACAGTCAACACTCACACAAAAACACATTCAACACTCACACAAAAACACAATCAACACTCACACAAAAACACATTCAACACTCACACAAAAACACATTCAACACTCACACAAAAACACAGTCAACACTCACACAAAAACACATTCAACACTCACACAAAAACACATTCAACACTCACACAAAAACACATTCAACACTCACACAAAAACACACTCAACACTCACACAAAAACACAGTCAACACTCACACAAAAACACAGTCAACACTCACACAAAAACACACTCAACACTCACAAAAAAACACATTCAACACTCACACAAAAACACATTCAACACTCACACAAAAACACATTCAACACTCACACAAAAACACATTCAACACTCACACAAAAACACATTCAACACTCACACAAAAACACACATGATTACATTCAGTCATGGTTTTATTATCACTGTTCTACTGACTTTTTCTTTAAATCTTTTTGTAATTGTGTTACTCTCATTTGTCTGTTATAAGACTATAAAACTGATCAACTGTAGTATAGACACGTCAGCACGTGTTAACAGTATAAAACTAGCAGAGGGCGACAGACACACAAGTATCCACTGCAGGTTTGTTGAGAGTTCACTTCCATTATATATTTATATTTATGCATTTGGTAGACGCTTTTATCTAAAGCGACTTACATTACATTGTACTAGACATTTGTACATTTTGTATAGTAAGCAAGTGGGGGTTAGGTGTCTTGCTCAAGGGCATCTCAGCCGTTACCCGCCAGCCCTGAGAATCGAACCAGCAACCTTCTGATCATGAGTCCAACTCTCTATCCACTGGGCCACAACTGCCACGTTAACCATAAAAATATATTCAAGAGCTGCACAATATTTCACTGATCTCTTATCTTACTAATTCTTCCTTATACTTTTATAAATGTATTTACAAAAGCATCAATTTGAATCTAGATTCTGCAGAAAAATGTTATCACATTATTTATTTGAAAGAGTAAAATATTTGCTGCGATAGTCTAACAGATATTGTAATGCAGGTCTTATGTTAATATATTGTTCTCCGACATTCACAACTAGTCATGAATTCAATACTTGAATTTTAAACTAAACTAAAATAATTTAATTTAATTCATTACATGATTAGATCTACATGACAGTTTTTATTAACCTATATATACAGTGTTCCTGTATGTCAGTGGAAGAGTTCATTAAAACTACACTAAAAGTACATCAGCAGTGGGCGGAGCTTCTTCATAAAGATGTTGAGTGTCAGAGACTAACAGACTGAATCATCTAATTCTGTTTTCTTCTTCACTATATAAAGAATCTATGAACACATCATGATTATCTTTACCTGGACAATAATACAACTTTACATTGGTAAGATATATTATTTATTTTTCAGTTATAATATAAAATAAACACATACTGTATATTAAATTATTATTATTTTTTAGCTTGATCAAATGAGGCTCATCTTTTTCACAGGAACTTCCTTTGCTGATACAATAGAGCCGTTGTTTACAGAAAAACATGAGTTTGAGGGTAAAAATGTGACTCTCTCTTGTAAATACACCATCACTAGTGGTGTGACTGTTAACTCTCTTCAGTGGTATCGACAGAATCTCAACACAAAACCAGAGCATCTGCTGTCAGTCACAGAATATTCCAACAAATCTGAACCTGCTCTTCATCTATATTCACATGCTGTAAAACAACTCAAACATGTGTATCTGGAGATCTCTTCTGTTACTCTATCAGACTCTGATCTGTATTGTTGTGCCCTGGTGCCCACAGTGAAAGAAAACAACAACAACACTGAACAAAAACCTCATACACATTCCCATTGAATCAATGTTAAAAACTGTGAATTTGTCAATTTTAATCGTATCCCTGCATGCAAGCCTGTGCTGGCACTTTACGGGTCCACTTATCTTAAGAGCCCCAGCAGGGCTCCTGAGAATTTGCTCACTGGTAAAACATTGGCCCCTTAGTTCTGGACCTGCATGGGCAGCCCTCACTTTACCCCCAGGAAGCACTTACTAGACCCACACTACACAGACAGCAAGCTACTGTAACAGGTACAAACCATTGATCATATTTTTCAATGTTAATTTCATTGAATCAATATCTCTTTTGCATCCACAATTAATATATAAAAAATGTAGAAATTTCGACAAATCACCGTTATTGTCACCAGTGTTTGCTTTAGTTGAGCTCTTGGCTCTTGCATTTTTAACACAAAGTTTTCTTTGGCCAACAGTGTTGTAATGCATTGTTGTGGCTCAATAAGCTAAGATTCAATTGGATCACAGCTTATTATGATGTTTGTCAAATAAATAGTTGTGAATGTGTTATGCTATTATTATGGGGAAGTTCTGTGGCATACAATGCGAGATTAAAACAGTTTTATGAATATTAGACTATTAGAAAATAACTCTGTATATTGTAAGTTGTTGAATCAATTAGACATGAAGAATCAGTGTATGAAACTCAACAATGGTGACAATTAACAAAAGAAAACTTCATGCTGCAACGTATGCTGGGTAACATCAGTACAAAACTCATTCATGATTTCCCAGCATGCATTGCAGTTGATCTGTTTATCTGAATTAGTTTGATGATTGTCACCATTGTTGAGGTTTGTATGATGAGTGTTGATGTCTAAGTGTGTCAGCTACATTTTCTCTTGACTTTTTTTTTTTACATTGATTCAATGGTTTGTACCTGTTAGCTTGCTGTCTGTGTAGCCATGCAGAGCCAGCGCTAAGGGGCCAACGTTTTGCCATTGAGCAAATTCTCAGGGGCCCATGAAATGCTCCCACAAGCTTGGTTGCCGGGATTGAATTAATATCACTTTTACACCTGCTATTAATGTTGAATATGAATTAAAAAATCATTATGGTTTTCAATGTTTGCTTAAGTTTGCTTTAGTGATCGTTCATTCTTTTCTTTTGATATTAGGAGTCAAATCTGGTAAAGCTGGAAAGGCAGTGCAATATTGCAGTGCATATACAGTCAAACCAAAAAGTATTCAGACACTTTCAATATTTCTCACATTATGCATTTATTTGCTATAGTTTAGAAAATGGTAATAAAATGAACTCGTGTTTAATTTTATTTAAATAAAATTTAAATGTGTGTCACTTTAAAAGCAAATGAGCTGCTAGTCTCCGCCCCCTTTCCAACAGAAAGCGTCAGACTGAGAAACTGTGTTTCAGTAAAAACAAAACTGAAGAGAATGATCACATAAAGCGAATGAAAAACACTTTCTCATTTTAATAAACCAAACACATTGCTTTAATAAGTGAAAGTACACAGTACAAACGCGTTATCTGTCTTTATAACAAATACATTGACTTTATCAGTGAAGTGCGCAGAATAAACACGTCATTTCTATAAAAACTGAAACCACAAACTCTGTCAATGAAGCATCACCATGATGGTGACTTTTCTGGGATGCAGCTCTGTGTAAAGTGACTTTACCTGATGTCTTCTGCACATTCTGTTAAAAAATAAAACTAATCCACAGCATCTTCAGCGGCTCTGGAGTAAATGAAGTTTTATGTTCAGTCTTGCATCCAACAACAAAACATTCTTGTTGCTCACTGTAAGTCTGGGGTGTCAAATTCAATTCCTGGAGGGCCGCAGCTCTGCACAGTTTAGCTCCAACCCAAACCTGCTTGGAAGTTTATTTCAGGGGTTTTCAACTCCAGTCCTCGGGCCATCTTGACAGAATATTTTAGATGTCTTTCTCTTGAACACATGAACAAGTAGATAATAACCCAGATAGCAAAATTGTTTGGGCCCAGATTCGGCCCAAACCCGCTACTTTCATTTGGCCCACATTCATGTGAAGCCAATGCAAATAAAAATCAAATTTTATGGGTTTGTTTGGTGGTTATTAAAATCACCATCATGTTGATTCAATGATGTCTGTGTTGTCAATCCTGAAATAACAGTTTAAGATCAGGGAGATAATTGCAATTTGTCTAGAAAGATTTTAGAAATGTGTATGCAAACAAAATTTAATCTACGCACAGATATGAAGAATGAGTGTATGAATCTCAACAATGGTGACATTCATCAGACTAATTCAGAGCAACCACAATGCATGCTGGGAATCATGAATGAGTTTTGTACTATGATGTTACCCAACATGCATTGCAGTATTAAATTGTCCTTTGTTGATTCTCATCATTACTGAGGTTCATACACAGATTCTTGATGTCTGTGTTTTTCTGTATTCGGATGTAGATTAAGTTTTATTTGCAGTCATATGTCATCCAACTTCCTAGACATTGGAATTTGCTGCTTGATCCTAGAATAACACTGACATCAGTGAACCAACATGATGGGGATTTTAATGACCACCAAACAAACCTATAAGATTAGATTCTTATTTGCATTGAATTCACAAATGTACTTTAAAAGCACACAGTCTCCACACACAAAGATGTAACCTATGATGATTAAGAGTGAAGAGCCAAACTCTGGAAACACTGATCACCATGATGGTGACTTTTGTTAGCTGGGAACGTTCTTAGAATGTCTATTAAAAAAACTGGACACTTTACCGTATGTAGACCAAATGAAAGTGTCAGGTTTGGAGTGGATCTGGGTCAGAATAAAAGTGAACTGTGGGCCAGAGTAGGGGCAGTTTTAGTTTATTTGGTTTACATTTGGCTAACATGTGGCATTGCCATGGTTTGCTTGTGGTTCAGATCTGGCAAACAGGAGCGGACCGCCGAAGTGCCATCATTCCATGTCGAATGTGGGCCAAATGAAGGTGTCAGTTATGGGCCGAATCTGGGCCGCAACAATTTTGCTATCTGGGATCAATATTCATGTCCATGAACTTCCTGGAAATATCTGAAGGCTCCATGACTCGCATGTGCATTTTGAACTTTTCTTGGCACAACTCTCTCTCTCAATGGCTCTGGATATTGGAAGCTAATCTCAGAGACACGTTTCTCTGAAGTGAGGGTTGATCGATCTGAGAGTTCAGACGTCCCATGTCCGACTTCGAGTGCCATTTATTTCTGGGTTTGAGGTGGGAATATTCAAATTCTCATTTGTCTCGAATGCACCATAAGGGCTTCCTCCCCACTGAGCAAAAGCTCCTTCTTATAGACGTCTTATAGACGTCCTCTGAGGAGCCAGAATGAAAGTTTTTCTGACAAACAGAGCACGTGATTTAAAAACCTGTGACATGGCTGAATTAATTAGACATGAAGAATCAGTGTATGAAACTCAACAATGGTGACAATCAACAAAAGAAAACTTCATGCTGAAATGCATGCTGGGTAACATCATAGTACAAAAACTCATTGATGACTCCCAGCATGCATTGCAGTTGATCTGTTTATCTGAATTAGTTTGATGATTGTCACCATTGTTGAGATTTGTATGATGAACATTGATGTCTAAGTTTGTCAGTAAACATTTTCTGATATTTTGTCTCTGTACTTTTTTTTAATTTGTGAACCTTAATGTCAACATCAGTCATGAATAGATCAAATCTTATTATAATTTAAAAAAGTTTCTTAAACTTATTATTGCCTAACATTTGTCATAAAGCAAACTACTCCTTCAAATTATTTTCAAAACCTTTATTTCTTTATCAATGCACAAGTGTTCTTATTGAAACACAATTACAAACATTGAAAGAAAGTAAGTTAACTTGATGAATGTTAAGAGTCAAGAGCCTAACTAAAGCAAACACTGATCACAAAAACGGTGGTTTGTTGAAATTTCAACATTAATAGCGGGTGCAAAACTGATATTGATTCAATGACATAAATATGTTTTAATATAATGCATAGTGTAACACCTATTTTTGTTAAAATGTCTAAAATGAGTCTGCGTTGATGTTATAAGACGTTGAAAATACGTCCACAACGACCACATTTCATCTAAATTCATACCTTCTATAGATGGTCTATGAACGTCAACATTGGACGTCCAGAAGACGTCAGAAAAAGACGTCAGAAAAACTTTCATTCTGGCTCCTCAGGGGACGTCTATAAGACGTCTATAAGTAGGAGCTTTTGCTCAGTGGGATTCTTACATGCAAAATGTGCAGAGCTGTGGGTCCCCAGGAACAAGGTTGAGAACCACTGGTTTAATGCTTTATAAGTGATTAGAAGTACTTTATAGTCTATACGGTACTTAATGGGTAGCCATGGTAGGGATGATAAAATTGGGGTTATGTGATCATATTTTCTAGAACTCTAGCAGCTACATCTTGAACCAACTGTAGTTTGTTTAATGATGATGCAGGACAACCACTGAGTAAAGCATTACAATAATCAAGTCTTGCGGTCATAAATGCATGAACTATTTTTTCTGTCAGAGATACATAGAAAAGTCTGCAGTTTGGCAATGTTTCTAAGATGGAAGAAGGCTGTTTTTGCGATGTTAGAGATGTGTTTTCAAATGATAAATTGCTGTCCAATATAATGTCAAGGTCTTTAACTACATTTGCTGAGGTAACAGTGCAGCCTTCTATTTGTAAGTTGTAATCTGTAATATTCTATATGACTTATAGTGGCCCATAGAATTTTTAACTTTGATTCAATTGTTTGTACATGTTATAGCTTGCTGTCTGGGTTACGTATAGCGGCCCATAGAAACAGCTGCTAATGTTGCATCTACTTATATATCTATGATGACACCTGCAGGAAGCAGAGCTGCGCTGTGATTGGCTGTTAAAAAAGGTTCAGTTGTGTATGAAGTGTGTTACTGTTCTGTGAATGTCTTTGAGGAAACCATCATTCTACACAATGTTAGTGTGTTAGTAGTTTTAATGGGATTCATATAAGATTTTTATCCTTTAATGTGTAATTTTTTTGCTAAGATCTACAGATTCATGATGTGGACATCAGTGATATTGGTTCTCATTGCTGCATCAGGTATCTAAACTCATTTAATTCTTTTGAAATATTATGATTATTATTATTTATGGAAGACAACATATGATAAAGACAGTAACATATCACTGTTTACTTTCATTGCAGATTCTTATGGGGATCAAATTGAACCAGATGAAGCTGTTATTGTCAGTAATGAGAAAGATAGTGTGACACTGAGCTGCACTTATGAAACAACAGATGAATATGTTTATCTTTACTGGTACAGACAGAATCCAAACAGAGAACCTCAGTATTTACTGTGGAAAGGTGCCAGAAAAAGAGATGGCAGACAACACATACCAAATCCTGCTGAATTTGATTCATCTACATCCAGAACATCCACAAAACTGATCATTAAAAATGCTGTTCTGAGAGATTCAGCTCTTTATTATTGTGCTCTTCAGAGACCCAGTGATACAAAGTTTCTAAGCAGCTGTACAAAAACTCATATTAACTTTTGACTTTGAAGTCAAAAATATTCATGCGTCAGCTAAACCAAAACATTATCTGCCAAAACCCCTGATATATTACTGTACAGTACAAGGAAACACCTGTAAATGTTGCCAAAACCACACTGTTAAAATTGGAAGGTTTTCACAATAAAATATTGTATTTAGTGTTTATCCTATAACATTACAGTAAATTCCTGTGAAATATTCATCTCAGATACACAGCAAAAGTATGAGGTGCCGGATAGGGTTTAAATCAAACTTGCTTATGAATACATAAAACACGTGCATACACATATATAAATTACTCACATATATAGGTATACTATTGGATGTTTAAGCAAATACATATGAAATACATGTGCATACTACACAGCAAAATCCCCAGAGTTAAATCAACTCTGCTCAGAGTCTATATGGGTCCAATCTACAGAGAGTTAAAGTAACACTGAAACAGAGTTAAAGTTAATGAGATGATGAAGGTGATTAATTATGTGATGATCATTAATCATTAATGATAAACATCTGCTGTTAACAAACACAATCACTGAAGAAAACATAAACAATAAGAAATCACCATAACAGTGATCAGTGTTTCATTTAGTTGGGCTCTTACTCTTGATTTTTCTTTTAAGTGTTTTTGTGCAGCTGAAATATTGTGTTTCTGAAGCACATTTATAACAGCCAAACAAAAGCTGAATTGCCTTTGATGTTCACTGATGGTAAATGATACAGTAGTGAACTTGTATTTAGGCATTTACATACTTAATATTACTCTTAATATTGCTAGTATTAGTGTGTAAAGTTTAATGTTGTGTTACAAAAATATATTTAATTGTAAAAAGCTTATCACACATAAATCATTCAGACATCAAGAATCAGTGTATGAATCCCAACAGTGGTGACAATCAACATAAGAAAGCTTTGTGCTGCAATGCA
The DNA here is from genome assembly GCA_026939265.1 of Oreonectes daqikongensis. Lineage (NCBI taxonomy): Eukaryota > Metazoa > Chordata > Actinopteri > Cypriniformes > Nemacheilidae > Oreonectes > Oreonectes daqikongensis. The sequence continues at coordinate 1,598,454 of JAOTQM010000003.1, forward strand.
TGCTGGGTAACAGCATAGAACAGAACTCATCCATGACTCCCAGCATGCATTGCAGCATGAGTAAACAATACTACTGAACCTTACTTTTGTCACCGTCGTTGAGACTCATGAACTGATTCTTGATGTCTGAAAGATTCAAATGAAAAAATTCCAGATTTTGCACAAGATTAAATTAAGAATGCAAAACAAAGCCAAAAAAGAAAACAACCAGAACAATTCAATTCAGCTCAAAATAGTTAATGAACCACCACCTACAGAAGAAGATAAATCAGCTTCTGTTCAGCTGTTATCAATGTGCTTCAGAAACACAATATTACAGCTGAACACGAAGACAAAATCAGTGTAAGAGCCCCACTAAATGAAACACTGATCACTGTTATGGTGATTTCTTATTGTTCATGTTTTCTACAGTGATTGTGTTTGTTAACAGCAGGTGTTTATCATTAATGATTCAATCATCACATAATTAATCACCTTCATCATCTCATTAACTTTAACTCTGCTTCAGTGTTACTTTAACTCTTTGTAGATTGGGACCATATAGACTCTGAGTAGAGTTGATTTAACTCTGGGGATTTTGCTGTGTAATATGAAATCCAATACATCTTATGTAAAACACTCGCATAAATGGGTATGCTGAGGTGTAATTATGGCCTTTGCTATATGTTTCACTTAATGCTACATGTTTTACTTAAAAAGATCCCCGCCCCTCCCATCACGTTGCGCACACACCAGTTTGACCAGCGGTCCTTCTTTTCTACGGACTTCCCCTGGGTGTTTCGGCAGCAGAGCTACAGAGACTAAAAGAGCAAATTTCCTGTTACAGCGTGCGCACGATCTTCGGACATGTCGCGCCGCTGTGTCCTTGGGTGCAACACTCTAGTCGCTGAGTCAGACGGGCATTAAGTGCTTGGGGCTCCACCACGACACATGCATTAAGTGCTTGGGGCTCCACCACGACACATGCATTAAGTGCTTGGGGCTCCACCATGCACAGGATGCGTTTGTCGATCTGTTGTGTTCCGCGTGCGAGAACATGATGGTTTAGGTGTTGCGGTCGCGGCTGGCTACGTTCTTTATAGGCGTGGCCGCCATCCTGTCTGCTTCCAGAGCGAGTTCAGCTGCCGCTTTGGCGAGGTCGACCGCTTCAGCGAGCAGCGGGGGTGATATGGGGATGCCCCGCGACGCTCGTCTGGCCCGCCCCGAGCGGTGGTTCCCAGACCGTCCCGCTCTGGTTCGACTCAGTGCGATGAAGATGAGCTGTCTGTCGCAGCATCGAATAGCTACCTTCTGGCATCAGATGCGGAGAATCCTTCAGAGCTCCCGCCCGTGGGCGGTCAAGCACTGGAGGAAGCCGATGCAGAGATGTCGACCATGCTTGCCCGGGCGGCTGCGGGTATCAGGTTGGTGTGCCCCGCGCCACCATCTCTGCATCACTCGCGGCTGGACTCGTGGTACTTGGGGACGGAGCGCGGTGTAAAGCCGCACATCGCCCCGGTACCATTTTTCCTGGAGGTGCATGATGAGCTCACGAAGACCTGGCACGCCCCTTTTTCGGCACGTGCCCGTCCAGTGGGCTCTGTAGCTGTCTCTTCCCTCGACGATGGGACGGCTAGGGGCTATGTCGACCCTCCCCAGGTGGATTTGTGCCCGCAGACTGCTGTCAACCAAGGCTCCCCTCCAAAGCGTGTAAGCTCTCTTCGACACTCGTGTCATAAGCTTACATTGCTGCGGGTCAGGCCGCCTCAGCCCTTCACGCCATGGCCATCCTCCAGGTCCATCAGGCTAAGGTGTTGAAGGACCTTGACGAGGGTAAGACTGACCCAGCATGCATGCAAGAGCTGCGCACCGCAACTGACCTCGCGCTCCGTGCGACGAAGGTAGCGACGAGGTCCCTAGGTCGAGCGATGTCCACCATGGTGGTCCAGGAGCGTCATCTGTGGCTCACGCTTGCGCAGATGAGTGACGCCAAGAAAGTTTGCTTTCTTGATGGGCCCATCTCTCAAACCGGGCTGTTTGGTGACACCGTGGAGGACTTCTCCCAACAGTTCTCTGTGGTGAAGAAGCAGACGGAGGCACATCCTGCCTCGCCGCGACTCGGCCGCCTTCAAGCTGTCAAAGTCTCGAATGAAGTCTGCATCCCAGCAGCCCCGCCCCTCCGCGGTGGCGCCTCTGGCACCTGCACCTTCTCCCCAGAAGCCCCACCAGAGACGACGAGCCCCGCGGAGGAAGTTGTCTGCCTCCCGTCAGCAGCCGCCCCAGACTCGATGTCGCGTCGGACGTTCCTCCATCTCGCCGCCCTCAACTCTCTTTTCACGACGGTACGACGCGCAGCGATGGAAAGGTATGTCTACAGGGCATCCCCGGGGCTCGTCCCACGGCGATGCGACCGACCTGCCAGCCACAGAACCTCCCCCCCCACGGGACGGTGGAAGAGATCTGTCCCCTAGTTCCTCTGTCGCGGTCCCTGGAAGCTTGGTTAGAGCTGTCCAGACCATTGTGGTGGCTAGAGACGACGATCTGTCTCGGCTACGCAATCCAGTTTGTCAGACGCCCGCACAGATTTCTGGCGAAACGTGCAATCGAGCCCGTCCCTCCAGCCAAGATGTCTTCCGGGTTTTACAGCTTGTATTTCATCGTCCCCAAGAAAGGTGGGGGCTGCACCCCATCCTGTACCTGCGCTTCCTGAACAAGCACCTCCACAGGATGCTTTTCAGGATGCTGACGCAGAGGCGCATCCTGGCGTTCATCAGGCCCTGTCTCTTCACGTCTTCATGAAGGTCGTGGAGGCCACCCTAGCTCCCCTCAGGGATTAGGGCGTGCGTGTCCTCAACTACCTCGACAACTGGCTCATTATTGCTCACTCGCGGGAGTTGCTGTGCGCGCACAGGGACCTTGTGCTACGCCACCTAGACTGCTTAGCTCTCCCCGGCGCAGGGCGTCTCTTATCTCGGCGTGGAGCTCGACTCGGTGTCCATGACTGCATGTCTGACCAACGAACGTGCCCAGTCAGTGCTGCATTGTCTGGACCATTTCAGACGACTTCCCGCGGTCCCACTGAAACTTTTTCAGAGGCTACTGGGGCACATGGCATCCTCGGCAGGGGTAATTCCACTCGGGTTGAACTCCCTTCCGGGACCAGGTGGTGAACTTGCAGGCGCTCCCCACCGGGAGGATGACCCAACCTCTTCCGTGTTGTGTCCAGTACGCGCCTTGTGCCTCTACTTGGACCGCACACAGAACTTCAGAAGCTCTGAGCAGCTTTTTGTCTGCTTTGGAGGACAGCACAAAGGGAGGGCTGTCTCCAAACAGAGACTGGCACATTGGATCGTGGACGCCATCTCTATGGCCTATCGGTCCCAAGATCTGCCGTGCCCGCTCGCAGTGAGAGTTCACTCCACCCGAGGTGTAGCCTCCTTGTGCTTAGTGGCTCAGGGCGCCTCTCTGGCAGACATCTGCAGAGCCGCGGGTTGGGCTACACCCAGTACCTTTGCGAGGTTCTACAACCTCCGCGTGGACCCAGTATCAGCTCGTGTCTTACTTGGTACCACCAGGTGAGATCAGCGGCTGGGTGGGCATACGCCTGCATAGTGCCCCCTCCCTTACACAGGTGAGTGAGTGCGCTTAGCCTTTACGACTTCCCCTGCGGGCATAGCCTAGGCACCCCTTCCATGACTAAGCACTAATGCGGCGGCGACGGGCCGGGCGGAGCGGCCTGTCTCCAAGCCGGCTACTGGTGAGTCCCCCTGGCCAGGTGGACCCCTCTACCTGAGCTAGTGCTCTATACGTAGTGACTCCCCAACCTGGGTCATCCCGTGTGATGTATCCTCACTCTTGTTCACCCAGGTGAACTGCGACCTCCCCCAGTGGCACTCGGTCACTGTCTCGTGATCCCCCTCTCCTGGTAGGGCTCTCACACTTGTTCCCATGTGGTCCTCCCCCCTTCTGTGAGACCATGCGGGCGTCTCCACATGTTATGAATATATTTAAGAAAGAAGGAGAGCTTGTGACATTAACCTGCACATATAATACAAAAAGCAGTAATGTGCTTTTCTGGTACAGAGCATATATGAACAAAGAACCTCAATATTTACTGAGGAAAGGTTCTGGATCATTGAGTGATAGTAAAGAAATACCAGACCCCCGGTTTAAGACAACTACATCAGAAACATTTACTAAACTCATTAACAATGTAACTCTGTCAGATTCAGCTCTATATTGCTGTGCTCTGGAGCCCAGTGATACAAAAACTCACAAGCACAATTATAGCTTTTAAACGATTGTAGGCATATCATTAAACCACATGTATTTCTCATAAAGACCACAAAGAAAACTAAATGTGTTTTAACACCTGCTGAACAAAATACTGTACATGAAGTGATGAGGAAATGAGAAAGTTGTGTGTTTCAGGCAGTAAAAGAGGGTTAACCCTAAAACAAATATAATGAACAAAGAAAATACAATGTTGAAGGAAGAATATATTCTGAATTCAAGTGCAATATTTATTCCAAATAAAATAATAGATTTTAAAAACAATTCTTCTTTAATTCAAATTTAAGTAAAACATTGTCCGCTCAGTTCTGAATGTTACAATGTCACACATGTCTGGTTGTTAAGATGCTTTAATCCAGTTTGTAGTTTCATTGTAAATACTGTAAACACATCACACAGAGCAGCAGTGTTTTTTAACTTTCACCACTAGAGGACGAGCTGTTCAGAAATCAAAGTATTAAATGAACTGCAGCAATAACTTGAACAGAAGAACAGGGTTTAGTTTTAAATGCTCTGTGACAAATAATGTGCTTTACCATGAGAGACTTTCTAAGAACTGTTTTCATATTTTTGTCAATTTTCTCAGGTAAGTTATTCTCCTTTAAATGAAAACCTTTTATACATTTTTATTTTATTTACGTTTTATCTTCTCAGATGGATAAAATATTTTCTCTTCTCACAGAAACTAAAGCCCAAGATTCTGTTTATCAGCCGAAAGGCTTTCAATCTGCACATGAAGATGACAACATTACTTTAGAATGTGAATACAAGACTACAAGCACAAACCCCACTCTCCTGTGGTACAGACAACACAACTATGACTCTCCAAAATACATCCTATTAAAATCTAAATATGGAGATGGAGATACAGCTGCTGAATTCAAGAGGAGATTTCACTCCAAACTTGATTCTTCATCAGGATCAGTTTCACTGATAATTCAACATCTTCATGTGTGTGATTCTGCTGTGTATTATTGTGCTCTGCAGCCCACAGTGACAACAGGATATTCAGTGCTTGAACAAAAACTAACTTACACTTGGGGCACTAAAGAGAATGTATGTGACATCAAAACGACAACAGTAATGTTAACAGCACCATATTATATAATATTGGGGTGAAATGATTTTGAATTTAATCATATTTTGTGTATATTTATTATTTTGTACATACCATTTAGATGTTGTTGAGGCACGTAACCCGCCCCCGCCCCTAAATCTAACAATTTGTATAAAATACAATATAAAACACAACACGTAACTTTAAGATATGACTACATATACTACACACAGAAAAGTCAGGGTACAGGAATGTACCTTAAAAGATATAATTTTGTACCTTTGTGTCTGTACAACCAAGGTCCTCAACTCCTCTTGATCTACTTTCCTCCTGAGTTTAGCTCCAACCCAAATAAAACACACCTGAACAAAATCATCAAGATGCTCAGAATTACTACAAACTTGCAGGAAGCCCTGATAGCAAAAGAGCAGATGATTGATTTGTCAATGTCAATTGCATTGAATCAATATCACTTTTGCACCCACAGTTAATGAATGAATGAAGCATTAGAATTTTTTTTCAAAACCCCATTGTTGTGATCAGTGTTTGCTTTAGTTGAGCTCTTGACTCTTAAAGTTAGATTTTCTTTGACCAGCATGATAGTGTGTTTAAATGCATTTGTGATGTCAAAGAATGAAATCAGATGAACTCAGGCATATTCTAAATAGTGATGTTGTCATTGTTAAGTAACTTTAATGGCTGCTCTTAACAGTGTTGTGTTATAAAGGTCTGAGTATGTTATGATATTATAGTGTTATGACTATCATAATCTCAACTAAAGGAATGTTTTCTGAAATCAAATAATCATTGAATCAATAAGACATGAAGAATCAGTGTATGGATCTCAACAATGATGACAATCAACAAGAGACAACTTCATGCTGCAATGCATGCTGGGTAACATCATAGTACAAAACTCCCAGCATGCTTTGCAGTTGATCTGTTTATCTGAATTAGTTTGATGATTGTCACCATTGTTGAGGTTTGTATGATAAGTGTTGATGTCGAAGTGTGTCTGTAAATCTTAGTTAGATTTAGAGTCAATATTCTCCAAAGCTGTTTCCTAGTTTGGTTTCAAATATCATCAGTACAAAGAAATCAAATATATTTTGCCCCATGTCGGATTTAATACATCTCAGAAAACATCTAAGTGTTAAAGATGGGCATTTTTTATCATTTTTCATTTCGAGTACCTTTACTGCTCTTTTGCTATCAGGGCTTCCTGCAAGTTTGTGGTAATTCTGAGCATCTTGATGATTTTGTTCAGGTGTGTTTTATTAGGGTTGGAGCTAAACTCAGGAGGAAAGTAGATCAAGAGGAGTTGAGGACCTCTGTTGTAGAGACACAAAGGTACAAAATTGTACCTTTTAAGGTACAGCTGGAGCAACAAAGCATTTGTACCCATAAGGTACATTCCTGTACCCTGAGTTTTATGATCATGCTTACGTCTCTATTACTGTAGACTGCAGTTTTACACGACACCAGCAGAGAGTTCATCTACAATATAGATCAAATTAGAGAACAATATCAGATATAATGTAATCTTCATTGTTCATCATTTGAAGGAAATTTAGTTGTGGATATACACTTCAACAAATCCCCTTTATTTTGTGGAAAAAACTGTAGAAGGTGTAAAAGTCTTTGATTTAAATGTTTTTAACACGTCTGGGGTCACAAGACATTGTTAGTTTCTTGCACTGCTTTGTTGAGATCTCAGTCCTCTCTTTATCCAGTTTGCTCCACAGTTTCGGTGACTGAAGTGGGTTTCTTAGCAATAACTTTGTCACTGAGAATTTTCTATCAGATTTTCTATTTTCTAATTTTCTATGAGATTATCTATCAGGTTTCTGGCCATTTCATTATTTGAATGTTTTCAGCTTCAAGGAAATGTGTTTTGCTGTGTAACATGAGGAATTTCTGCTGAGATGTTTGATCACTGCAGCATGAGGGGGTGCAAACATGATAATGATTTAATACCATTAACATTAACAAATCAACAATTATTTAACATTGATTCATTGGTTTTCATCTGCTCTCTTACTATCTGGGGTGTTACTTGCGATCAATTGTAGGCCCACTATAGCCTTTGACAAGATTAAAAGATCTCTTATAAAAGATTTATTTATTTGAGAACTCACAAAGCAAAAATACTAAACTATAGACATGAATGTGACGTGTGAGGGTGGAGCCATGATGTAAAACATCTTGACAGTGACAGTAGAGATTCACAGATCAAACACACATTCAGTTCTTGAAACTTTGATGAATAGATAACTGATAATGTTTATCTACTTATTTTTCAATCTCTGTATTCTTCTGGGTGAGATGACTATTCACATTTATATTATTATGTATTTACTGAAATGTGTTAGACCTTTATTCAACATACTTACCTAAAACTATTTTCTTCATTGTCAGATGATACAGATGCAGATGTTATATTTCCACTATCACCTCTTATAAATGCTCATCTAGATGAAAATGTCACATTGTCCTGTAGTTACAATAAATTCATAGAAGACGTGCTGGTTATGTACTGGTACAGACAATATCCTGGATCAAAACCAGAGCTTTTCCTTTTCATCCATCCACATGGAAATACAAATGGACCAGATGGAAACCCTGGAAACCTGTTTGGAAAAATTCATCAAGACCTCAAACAAGTGGATCTGGTGATGTTAAATGTTATATTGACAGATTCAGCTCTGTACTACTGTACACTGATGCCCACAGTCACAGGAAATAAACATTTCACTGACAAAAACATAATACACTACATTTCAATCTAAGATCAATGTGTCTCCTTTCTTTTGGGAATAACCAGTTTGTTCTGTTACAGTATCAGTCGGTACAGTATTAAGTGCTGATTAACAGTAAAATATTATGGAGTACATTATACATTCAATTCAGTTCAATTGTCATTGATGCATTAATGTTTTTAAAACTGGTTCAGTGTTTGTTTTTATCTGGACAGTGTTTATGAGAGAAACACACAGAGGGAGGAGCTCTCACAAAGTCTTTTAATGTACAAGAGACTCATTCAGAGTCACTTCTCCAAATCATCCAACATGTTTCTCTTTTCTTTAATATCACTTTTATTACTTATAGGTAAGACATGTTTCTATATATAACTTCATAAAGTGATATTATAGCATTTACAGAATGATGAATTTAATAAGGATGCATTTTCCTTTTTTTTACAGGGAATTCCTTTGCAAACACAATAAAATCATTATCTACTGAGAAACATGTTTACAGAGGTGAAAATGTGAATCTGTCCTGTAACTACAGTGGTGATGTAAACAATCTGCAATGGTATCGACAATATCAGGGATCACGACCAGAGTTTCTCATTCTTGTGACAGAATATTCAGATCCACCTGATATTTCACTTCATCTGTCAGCAAAAGCTATAAAAGACATAAAGTGTGTGGATCTTATGATCTCTTCTGCTGAAGAAACAGAATCTGCTCTGTATTACTGCGCTCTGCAGCCCACAGTGACACAAAACACAACAACACTGAACAAAAACCCTCTGATATATGTTCCATGTGATTTAACATGCATTCATGCATTATCACATCCTTATGATAACTTCAGAGATAAATAATAAATAGTAGAATTCAGTTTCTAATTTCTTTCATATAACTACAAAAGTTTATGGAAAAAAAATATGTGGCCAAATAAATCCAAATAAACAGACATTCACATTAAAGAGATTATTTTTCATAAATAATATTTATTATTAATGCATCTCATCATGCACTTAAATGGTGAAGCTTTAATCTTTAATATTTTAAGTCACTAAATGTTTCACCCACAAGAGGTCACTACAATATGATGTGCACACTGTAGTTTCAACACACAATCTGTTATCATTTTCATTTGTCAGAGGGTTGAGCTCTGCAGTGTTTCATATTAAAGAAGCTTCAGTTTAATTTCATGTGTTTTCAGAACTGAGATTCTTTCATCATTCAGATCAACAATCATGTTTACTGTAGTTGTTATTGTATTTTTACTGCTTAAAGGTGAGAAACACTTTTAATTCCTAATGTTACTTTAGTTTCAATATCAACAAATGTAATTTTTTTCACTATGTGCCTGTGTGGATTATATTTGACAGTTCTGATAAAGAGTTTAATAAGTTTTGTTCTTCTTCCACAGAAAGTGTTCATTCAAACACAATAACATCAACCTCAACACAGAAGTCTGTTTTAGTTGGAGAAAGTGTTGTTATCTCCTGCAGTTACACCGGCATTGGTAACAGCTTTCAATGGTATCGCCAATATCCCAGATCCAGACCACAATATCTTATCTTTCATACAGAGAACAAGAATGAATCTGAAGTCACTTTACGTCTCACAGCGATCCCAAACAAACAATCCTCTCGTGTGGATCTTATGATAAACTCTGTTGAGGTGGGAGATTCTTCTCTGTATTACTGCGCACTGAGGCCCACAGAGACAGAAAACACAACAACACTGAACAAAAACCTGTTTTCAGTCATGTGACTTTGAATTGGCCCAGATGTGGCCCACTTTGTTTTTTCAAACTAAACATTCCCAATCTCATAAAGTAAGAAAACAAAATGAAGTACATTCACATAATGTGTGCAGATAATGAATAATAAACCAAATGAATATTAAAAGTGCACAGAGGATGATGGAGTGAAATGACTCATGTGTCTCCTTTATTGAGTGAAATACAGATTTAGACAAAGAGCGCCACCCAGTGGCATATTAAGTTCAGCATTACATTGTGCTTTTAGTCTTACAGTGGAACAACCACTACTGTATATTGATAAAGAAACTAATGTATTTACATTATAAGAAGCACATATATATGATGCTGAGTGATTTTTTCTGATGGATCCTGTGAAAGCATATATAAGGGCTGCATTTATAAAATTATTTAAGTCCTTCTAGTTCTCAGTGGTATCAGAAATCTGAAGATTAGTTCCTTATACTAGAAACATATGATACAGTTATTTAAGTTGATCCTCCAGTTTCTGAAATCTCCATCAAACACAGAAAATCTGAGAGCAGCAGAAAATACAGATTCTGTTCTGCTTCTTATTTCCACAAATGACATTCACAGGAACATTCTTAAAACAATACTTATGACATCATAACTATAACTACAAACATACGAATATAAAAAACTATCAATTGTAATATTCTCTTATTTTATGTTATTTTCTCTAAACATGATGAAGTCTGTATTTCTGTGATGTTTATTTTATGTTATTTTCTCTAAACAGGATGAAGTCTGTATATCTGTGATGTTTATTTTATGTTATTTTCTCTAAACATGATTAAATCTGTATTTCTGTGATGTTTATTTTATGTGAGGTAGGAGGGGTTTGTGTGTGACATCTGTGATCTTGTTCAGAGACTGTAACAGAGATTCACTGAGAACACAATGAAACTTCATTCACTTCTTCTGCTTTCTGTCTTTGTGTGTAAGTATGTTTTCATTTGATTTTATTCACTTAATACCTTCATTTCATACATACTACACATTTATGAACTTTATAACCCTGTGATTTTGATCTATTAAGTGACATATTTTAAGGACAAGAGAAGATCTTTATTATATTTGATAATAAATGATGTGTTGGTCTATTTCTCCAGATGTCAGTTTTGGAAATGAAATCACATCAGACAGAACTGAAGAGGTTGTTGTTGAAGGTTCAAGTGTTCAGTTTTCCTGCAGTTATTCCTCTGCTCATAATCTTCAGTGGTACCGTCAGTATCCCAGAAGACCTCCTGAATTTCTTGTGTTCATTTCTGAGGGTGTAAAAGAGAACAGGACATCTGAAATAGATCCCAGATTCTCTACTAAACTCAGAAAAGAAAATCAAAAACAACATGTGTATCTGGAGATCTCCTCTGTTACTCTATCAGATTCTGCTCTGTATTACTGTGCCATGAACCCCACAGTGACACAAAACACAACAACACTGAGCAAAAATATATCACCTGCATGTAAAGATTTCAATAACTGAATATAACCAGAAGAGGGAGATACTCACCATAAAAAGTGTTTCTAAACCAGGGGATCAGGGCTATAAAGAAATGTAAAGAGGGCTGCAAGACTTAAAATGATTTAAACACATAACAAGCATTACAATTCAACAACAAAAATTAATTATACTATATTACATTACATATGTCTACAATTATATTTCATTGTGTAGAAATAAGTGAGGAGGGTCTACACATATTGTTGTGGACAATAAGAAGTCTCAAAGTCAAAATGGTTAAGATCCACTGATAAAAACAAGACAACATTAACTCCAACCACATTTTGTAACCAGCTCTAATAAAATGTTTAACATTAATGTCACATTAGCTCATGATAAGACAACAGCCATAAACATGTTGTTCTGAGTTTAAACAGAAGGGGGAACATAATCCTAAAATATGCTCTATTTTATACATTTTTAAACATTTGCCTAATGTTAAATCTCTACTTTGTTCAACATGTACAGTATTAAATATTTATTTTCATTATTTTGATCCTCTTTTTTAGGCGGCTATGCTCAGATAGCACAGACATAAAAATGCAACTATTTCTGTAGATTATGTACAATATACTGTTCCATTATACACATACTACCATCTCTTGACAGATTATCTGGCTATTTACATTTACATTTACATTTATTCATTTGGCAGAGGCTTTTATCGCTTGCTGTTTTCCTCAATTGTAAGTTGCTTTGGTCTAAGTAAGCAATATTCACGAGAAGTGCTAGTAATACAAAGTTCCAGATACAACCTCAAGATAGTATAAGCAAGTATATAGAGAACATTAGAAAAGGAAAAGAGTAATTTTTTTTATTATTTTTATTTTTTATTATTATTTTATTTTTTTATTAGACAGTTAAGTGCTCATGGAAGAGGTGGGTCTTCAGCTGTTTTTTGAAATGTGAAATTGATCCAGCCGTCCTGATGGAAACAGGAAGATCGTTCCACCAGCCGGGAAAGGAGAAAGAAAATGTCCTTGAAATGGATCTCATGCCTCTCTGTGAAGGAACAATGAGGCGCCGATCGTTTTCAGACCGCAGACTTCTGGAGGGGATGTAGGTCTGTAAGAGAGAGTTGAGGTAGATGGGTGCTGTGTTAGTGGCTGTTCTGTAAGCAAGCACCAGTGCCTTGAACTTAATGCGTGCCGCTACTGGGAGCCAGTGTAGAGAGATGAGCAGAGGTGTGACATGTGCTCTCTTGGGCTCATTGAAGACCAGGCGTGCAGCAGCATTCTGGATCATTTGCAGAGGTTGAAGGCACAGGCTGGGAGACCGGCCAGAAGAGCATTACAATAATCCAGTCTAGAAATGACAAGTGCCTGGACGAGAAGCTGTGTTGCATGTTCTGATCGGTCTGATCTTTCTAATGTTGTACAATGTTAGATTGTAGGCTATTAACATGTTTATTGTGTGAACTCTGATCCAGTGGGATCAGGTCATAATGTTTTTTTGTGTGAAGTTCCTTAAGTCCACTGTTTTTGTGTAAATCTGCAGTATAAGATTAAAGCAATGACTGTGAAAAAGGAAAAACTAAGAATTGCTCTATTATTTTAACTTTTACTTATTAATTAAAAACTATTTATGTTTTATACCAATATTTTCACATCTGTGTTAATCGTGATACTAAAATGAGTTCAATATACATTAATTCTGATCAACTGAAAGAATACTTCAGTAACCACACCCACCTTCATAATAATCTGCAACATATCTTCACTTCATATCAACACTCACACAAAAACACATCCAACACTCACACAAAAACACACTCAACACTCACACAAAAACACATTCAACACTCACACAAAAACACACTCAACACTTACACAAAAACACACTCAACACTCACACAAAAACACACTCAACACTCACACAAAAACACATTCAACACTCACACAAAAACACATTCAACACTCACACAAAAACACATTCAACACTCACACAAAAACACATTTAACACTCACACAAAAACCACCCTGCTGGTGGTTCCCAAATAAACACTGACCGATGTAATTCAATTTTGCTGTGCACATATTCATTTTTAGTTTTAGTAGTTAATATTCATTCAGTTTTAGACTCTCCTGGTCATTTTGAAAATGTGTAAATATTCATCACTTTTCTAAATTTCTAGATAATCCACAAGTATAAATACAATTAATTGTGATTTCCTGAAGAATTAAAAACATTGTTACAAAAGCTTTAATGCAAACAATGGAACAGTTAAAATGATGTTCAAATCAAAATATGAATAGAAGAAAATTTACATCAGCATCTGACAGAAAACAGGAAGTTTCATGAGACTTTATGTGTGAAGTGCAGAGACTGACAGTAACACAAACTACAGTTCAGATTACAAACAACATCAACACACAACTGATCTGACTTCACAAACATGAACACACACCTGCTTCTCATCTTCATCATCATTACAGGTAAATACTGTATCATGTCATTATGATAGTAGTTTTAATAGCATACAGGATAATAATAATATAATTAATTTGATAATAATTTCATGACATAATTGTGTTCAAGTTGACTCTAATATTCTTGTTTGTTTGTTTTAGGTGTGATGACTGCAGATCAGATCGGTCCAAATAAAGAAACAATAATCATAAAGAAAGAACAGGAGACTGTAACCTTGAGCTGTTCATATGATACCAGCAGCAGTTATGTTTATCTTTACTGGTACAGACAATATCCAAACACAGAACCTCAATATTTATTATATAAATCTGCCCGGTCGGCTGGTGGCGATGGGAACCCTTCTGATCGTCGGTTTAGTTCGACTACAACATATACAACCACTGAACTCACTATTAACACTGTAACTCTGTCAGATTCAGCTCTATATTATTGTGCTCTGAGAGCTGGAGCCCAGTGATACAAAGTCTATGTGACACTGTACAAAAACTAAATTCATTTTTCACTTTGATCTCAAACCACATCAAACCCACAATCTATAATGATAACACAACACCTGTCCCGCATGCAAGCAAGCTTGCGCTAGCACTTTACGGCCCCCCAGTGGGCTGTCAGCACAGGGCCCCTTAAAATGTGCTCACTGGCAAAACGTTGGTCCCTTGGCGCTGGCCCACACTACCCAGACAGCAAAACAGGTACAAACCATTGAATCAATGTAAAGAAATTCTTTATTTGTCAATGTTATTGGCTTTGAATTAATATCACATTCAACACTCATACAAAAACATTAAACAATCAATCATCAAAGACTTCAGCTCAATACAGGCACACTGAAAAAAGTTCAATTTACTTGAAAAATCTAGTAAAAGCTGAAAACTTTTTGCACTAAGAATAAAAATGTGAGTACATTTTAAAGCAGATTTCATGGAAAATCTGTAGATAATTATTTGTAGATTTTATTAGAAATTCTCAGGTAAAGTTTACATTGAAATTTCAAGTAACTTTTACTCGATCTTAATTTGCAACCCAGATAGTAAACAACCAACATGAAAAACCAACATAACTGTGATCAGTGTTTCATTTAGTTTACACAACGTTACATGACAACAAAATTTTGGGGGACTGAAAACATGTTTTTAATAATGTCTTCATTATCATCTCTGTAGCTGCCCAAGTCGCGCACTTATGCAATATCCTACGTCATTTAGTAGTATAGTGTGAGTAATGCGTTCACATTGAGAGAAAAAAAGAGAGGTGCATTTCAAGTACCCGGATGATGCAGTTTTTTAATCGAAAATATAAAGTGTGGAACTTCATGCACTCAACGGACGCAATTTCTCTTATGTAGTGGAAAGGAAACGGGGCTATCAGATGCTACACAAGCAAAGTTCACCTGCGGAGTGATGACGCTTCAATCTGATGGTGACTAAAGTCAAATGAAAATTACATTACATGTATAATAAACAAACTGATTTTCATTGATTCACATATTGTGTCGTGCGACTGACATCATTTGCACTCATCTGGGAAACCGATATACTCCCGGTTAGTATAAAACCGTTTAGTATTCCATTTGGGACGATATTTTCTAAAATTCAAACACAAGATGGTTGAGTGCATAGTGCAGAGTTTAAGTGTATAATGTATAGTATATGATTTGGGACACAGCTTGTGTAAACTGCAAATAGAACTTACTGAAAATGATGACATCACACGCATTCGTATTATGTGTTTATTCGCACAAATATACCCGAAACAATACGGCGGCCTCCAATACTGTGTGCTTGAGCTTCTCAGCAGATGTATTAATGTTTCTCCAGCAGAAAGTTCTGCACCACTAAGACCAGCGGAGACACATTATTTACATTCGCCGAACTAAAACACACACGTTGACCAAATTTGGTATTTCAAATCACTTTTGGCTTCTAGCTGTGTATGTGCACAGGTAGCCTACGTTGTGTTTCTTTACAAAGCAACATCACCATCCACTGGCCTGACATGCATAATACTGTGTTTTTATTCGTTTTCCCAGATCTGTGTATTATCGTTTTACAACGCTGCCATGTGTGAAACTTTTAAAAAACTTAAAAGGAAAAACTTTTTTGGTTTCATTGTGTAAACGTGGTCTTAATGTCATAAACCACACCCACATTTACAGCTTTACAACAATCCATCTCTCTACTGAATTCACATATTTATCTTTTAGCTTTGATTCATGAAGACAGTGATGATATAGTTTATTAGTAAACATGAAGAGATGTATCTTAATGATTCTTGTTACAGTTTCAGGTAAAGTACATCTAAAACTGTAAGCCTCAAATATATTGAACTACTGCGTTTACTATGTTTATCTCTATATATTTGTTAATGTTGTTTATTGACTTTTCTATTCACTTGCAGGTGTATTTGCTGACAGCATTGATCCAAAAGACACAAATAGAATCAGTCATGAAGGAGAATCTGTGACACTGAGCTGCACATATGATACAAGCAGCAGTTATGTTTATCTTTACTGGTACAGACAGAATCCTAACACAGAACCTCAGTTTATTCTGTATAAAGGCGCTCGATCTGAGAGCAGATATAACAACATACCAGACTCTCGGTTTGAATCGACTACATCAGATACATCCACTGAAGTCATTATTAAGAGTGTTTCTCTATCAGATTCAGCTTTATATTATTGTGCTCTGAGAGTTGGAGCCCAGTGATACAAAATGTCTGAGAGTCTTTACAAAAACATGAACACAATTATTGCTTTGAACAGTTTTTAATAAAGTGAAGTCAAACCACAGATGTTCTGTATGTAAACCACAAAACTTCTGTTCATGTCAGGGGATGTAACACCTGCCTAAAGTTAACTGAGATGAATGAAATACTGCTTAAGAGTAACTACAACTATCAATAAATGAATATTGTTTATTATTTGTGTGGGGGCAAAACATACATTTTAAAAGACTCACTTATTCTACCAATTTAATTCCACATCATTTAAAACGCTTTGTGTCCATGTACAGTAATGTGGTTTTACTACATGAAAATCAAAGCAAGAACATAAGCAAACGTTACTGCGCATGTGCGCTTTTGTGGCCCAAACTTAACTTCCCGTTCACATCCGCAAAGAATAGAGTCCCTGTAGATTATTCCTGATAACAGGCAAAAAAATAACAAGTAAATGATATTAGCTAGCAAGTTAAAAGTATGTCTATAGACAGTTTTTTTAGTATAGAAGAACTGTTACTTGGCTAAATTTCAATGCGATAAATGCGACCTACATTTCACTACTGGTTGTTTATCCTCTATATAACTGTGTATGTGACAAATAAAAATCTTCAATCTTCAATCATTAGCCAGACTGATCAACAAACACAGATTGGAAGTTAACTTTGTGTCAGGTGCGTGTGTCATGAAACACAGAATGTAGTGCAAAATAATAGTGAATATAACAACAGCTTCTGTGGTGGAAATGTGTGCTGTATTCTCTTTAAAGTATTTCTTTTCTTATGGAATTATACAGATCGCAGTTTTGGTGTTGCTGTTTCAACCACATTTTCATAATTGTAAAATAAAGGAAATTCGGTCATGACAACTCTCTGATAGCATGTTAGTGTTCATGACATACCAATGTATTTGCTTTTGTCTGAACTAGATCTGCCAGCCTGATCTCAATTCACAGCTATTTTATGTGGTGGCTCATATGTTTAAATCATATTTGAGCTTAAAGTCCCTGTGAACCAAAAGCGGTGAACATCTTTACTTCTATGTAAAATTAAATAGTCGGTGTTGCTTTTGTTTTTCACTGTGAATGGATAATATGTATAAAAACAGCCTTTTCACATTTTGTGATGGAGCTGGCAGCAGACTAACAGTTCAAGAAGAGAAGTTAACAGATGTTTTGTCAAAGCTGGCTTATAGTGATAGTTTTAAACTTTAAATTAGAAGTGAATCGGTACAACATCTCAAAACATCTTCTTCAGCAAAAGAATGAAAGTCATGCAGGTTTGAAATGACAAGAGGCTGAATAAACAATGAACAAGTTTTCATTTTTCAGTGAACTTTCCCCTTAATTTGAATTGTCTTACCAGAAAACAACTTACACTGATATATCTTCAAATAAATCATTCTTTTGTTTAAGGATGCACAGCAGTAACATATTTTTTAATTAGCCAAAATTAGCTACATCGTAAAATACAATTTCGTCGTAAGATTGCGTTGGACATTCTTAGAAATATCTTCCTTAGAAGAACAAAGAACTGTATAGGCTACAGGTGAGTAAACGATGAGAGAATTTTCATTTTTGGGTAACTATCTCTTTAAGGCCTCGTCCTGGTTTATTAAGCCCTGCTTATGTCTGTTATTGTAAAACCAGATCAATGTTCTCATTCTAATCCAGCCTTAATATCTACAAGACATGACTACATCATTTCTTAATATTTCTGGCAGGTACAAATATACTGTAACACTGAATTGTAATGTTTAGGCAGATCTCAAGTTCAGGCCACATCCAGTCTGACAAAAATATCATTCTGAGCAAGAAGGTGGAGCTTCTGAAGAAGACTGTGTATGTTTGTGTTGCTCAGATTATTTTCACTTTGTAAAGGATGAAGATGTTACAGTATATAGTCTTTTGGATCATCTTAACCTTTTCTGGTAGGATTATTTTGATCAATTACAGTCTATGAATGTTTTATCAACTAATGCTCATATAGTTACAGTTTTTCATTTCATTTAGACATCACATGTGCTGACAGCATTACCTCAGAGCGTACAGAAGTGGATGCGGTTGAGAATGAGAACATAACATTGTCCTGCAGATATTCCTCTGCATACAGTATTCTTTGGTATCGACAGCAGCATCACACATCAGTTCCTCAGTTCCTCATGCTCATCTTAAGAAGTTCTGAAAAAGTTGTGCGGAGGTCAGATAAGCGTCTGTCAGGAAAACTGAATGTGAAGAGTAAACGTGTGGATCTGATCATCTCCTCATCCACAGTTCAAGACTCTGCAGTGTATTATTGTGTTCTACAGACCACAGTGACAGAAAAACAAACTTTACTGTACAAAAACCTGACAGGACAGCCTGATCTCACACATAAAACGTACATATTTACACGTGATTTAAAACTGTCCTATACGTATGTGCTTCTACGTATTTAGAGTGTCTTTTGCGTATTATTTAGACGTAATTGCAGGATCGATACGTATCTAAATTTACGTAAGAACAACTTAAAATACGTACAGATCAGAACGTGTTCCGACCAGTCAGTTATCCAGGAACAAGATATTAATAAGAAGCCGCTTTTAAATGCGTATATTAATTTAATACTTAGATTAGAAACTCTTTAGCACTTTAATATTTACTACTTGTTATAAAGTCTTATGAAATGTGAATTATAAATGTGGTGGTTCCTTCTTTATTTAAAAGAATGAATAATCTGACGAATGGACCGCGTTCCCGACCGGATTCATTTTAGGGTTACACAGAATCTGAGCTGCGGTGTTGACGTCTTTTCCCCAGGTGAGGAAATGTGTTTACATTTGTTAATTTATAATCCCTTATATGTTTTATGAAATATATTCTTAAGTAGTCAGTTGTTGCTTTTTGTCTGAATAATAGCTGATTTTGGGGTATTAATCGAAAAAGTGCATCGACCGAAGTGATGCTGTTAAGTTACTCGGGTTTTAGCATTTGATAGTTAACGTTACACATCAATGATTAGCGTTTAAACTGATCAATTTAGTATAAATTCACAAATATTTGATGTGTTTGTTGTGTTTTAATATCCTCAGATCACACTATGGCGGATAACGTTAAAGAATTAAACGAAGTTATCAAAAAAGGGCGCGCTGTTGCTGCAACCCTCGAAGATGTTCATGACCGCATTCAATTGGATGCTTTCGTTAAAAAAGGCCACACTGCAAAACTGGACGTGGATCAAATCGTCAAACAAGGACAAACTATTATTCAAATCCTTGACAATGAGAGTTCAAGAAATCATCTGAATCATGTTCTAAAAGAATCCATAGAGCTGCTTGGAAAGGCAAACCAAAATGGCCCAAAGGTCAGTCTTTTTTGAAAATCCAAAATTTTAGGCATTCAGTACCCAGCTAGCACAGGTAGGTCTACGTCTGCTAAAGATCTGGAGATCTGGAAAACATTTGCTGTGTAAAAATATTTGCCAAACATCTTAGAAAGAGCAGATTTACATCCATTCTAAACCATAAACATCCTACAGATATGACATCTGACAGCAGACGTCTCTGAGACCTATTGCAGATGAGCAAACTATGTCTTGCAGATGTAAATGCAGAAATCAAAAAGACGTATGGCAGATGTTTGTGTGCTATCAGGGTATATAACATGTGACAGAAAAAAGATGAAAATTATGAAAGATTGGTGGAACAACAGATATAATTTATTTGTACATTATATTATTATTCATTTTAAGATTACGACAGTTGTAATTATATTAATCTTGATGTGGAAAACAAGTGTCAAGTTTTTGTAACAGAGTCTTAATGATGCACAGATATAGATGTTTCATCGGCTGCACACGCATTGCCACGGTTATGTGCCTAACCCCAAGTTAACTTACTGTGTTTGCTTAATAGGTCTGGCTTGGGCCACAAAAGTCATTTGTTTGTGTTGTTGGCACTGAAACTGTCTATGGTGTACTGTTTGAAATTAACAGGCAAAGAAAAAAAGGATCCAGTCCAGCGGTAAAGTCAGATGTAAACTGAGACAGAAGTCATGTCTACAACAAGCAAAGCCTTCTACTTCACATGGTAAGGTTTTGTTGACCTAAAGGAAAATAATTTATTGTGTTGGAATGTAAGCATTAGTTTTGAAATAACAAAGATGTTTTGATGCACTTTTACATGCATTAATCAGATTCAAGACTCAAATCAAGGACATATCCAGAGCCAGCAGATTGTCATCAAGACCAGGGTCCAGATCATGGTTAGTTATAACTTGTTAGGTTATTACTTTTTAACGTTTGTTAGTTGTTTGTTTATCTGTTTATTTTTGCCATGTAATAACCATATATTTTTCATGATGTGCTAAAGAGTTCATAACAGGATTTGAGGGCCTATTTTGGTTTATGGAGTGTCTAACAACAGGTTTATGTACATACATGGTGTAGAAACACTATTATTTCGTAATAATAGGCAGTTATTATTACCTTACTTTTTGATTGACTCTCAAATGATTAATTCCGCAATTCATCTCTCTAATCTCCGCCTTTCCGTTAGCCTAGTCTAATGTGATTGGTCAGATGGTCTGGTCTGCTGTGATTGGTTTAGCGCGTGTATTCAGATTTTCGCGGACAGGCGGGGACTATTTCTAGTGACGTAGAACAGGGGTTTTCAGAAAATTGGTGAGAAACAAAAGTCTGCAAAAGTTGTACAATTATACTGAAGGTTATTACTGTAAAAATTTCTACAAACAATATGTTGTCTTTAAAATATCACAGTGTAAATGTCTAACAGTTTAAATGTTTATTTAAACAAAAACTGTGTATGTATTTTAGAAAGAACTTTTCCCTCACAAAAGTCTTGTCATATTTGGGGGTCCTTGGCATGAAAAAGTTTGAAAACCCCTGTCGTAGAATCACTGCGGTTAGAGAATCGGACTAGGTTACGACTCGTTTGCGTGATTCAGAGTCGACACCCTTTTTCCAAGCTAATAACTTTGTTATTCATTGACCTTCGGATTTACAATCTTGGCAGACTGCTTACTTTCAAACACGGCAACATTACACACTGCATGAAGTGTAATCTTAATGATCTTGAGTTATGTACCCTTTAAGATAAAGTAGCCCTTATGATTAAAGTATATGATACTGCTATGAAAATAGTGCCCACAAATGCTTTGCTTTAATGTTACAATTCTATTTCAAATTAGAATAACGGTACGTGACATCACAGCAAAAAGCAATTCTTTATAGTAAGGTTTCTTAAAGAACAGCACTGCATCATTAGACAGGGGACTGTGTTGCATAATTGTTTTGTTTTTTCTGGGGTGTGACAGATTCTCTTCTACATGAGTTGCAAGAGCTTCTGTCAGCTGCTAGTTGTAACCTCCATTCTGAGGGAACCACACATTTAGCATCAATGCATTGGGGCACAAGGACAGCAGCTTCATCAGAGAGATGGAGGGAGGCCAGACCCTCTTTAATCAACAACCGGCTTGCAACAGAGCATATTGAGGGACAGCTGTGTTTGGAGTGTAAGGCAAAGGTGGCAGTTGTCAAGTGCAAAGACTGTTTGCCAAAGCAGTATACCTGCATCAACTGTGACTGTGCTATACACCGTACACAAGTATTCCACAACAGGAGCACTATGATTTCAGGGTTCCACAAGGCTGTACCTCCCACCACAGTGGTGAAGCAGGACTCTGATGGGCAATACTTTCACCATCATGAAGGTACAGTTTTATTTTATCAATAAAAATAATTATATTCATAGTAGTCGTCATAAATGTCTTAGGATAGTCACATAACTACCAGTTATTGTCAGACCTCCATTTAAATTTTATTTATTGAACTTGTGAATTTATGAGTTAGCACTTAATTTTAATGGGTTTTTCATTGTAGATCGAATATTACCTATGGCACTACCAAATTCAATATGCAGTTGTGGAGAAGAAAAATACAGTGTTGGAAAATCTAGGTCCATTACTGTAATCAACATGAAGGGTGAGTGTTCAGCACATACTAAAACATGCCCTTTAACTTATCCATGTTTATTATTAGAAATGTATAATATGTATGTATTCTACTTTTTAAAAGCTGTGGTGCTATTAACCAATATTTTTTTTACTTTATTAAGCTCCTTCACATGTACGACAGTGGCCATTTTGTATATTTCTGTTGGTTGATATTAAACCAGCCTGTTGATTTGCTTCACTAGCACATTTCTGAGGCTATAGTATTCATAATATCCGCTCCTGATTTGTATCAATTGTTTAGAACGTCTGTGTCTAGAGCAGTGGTTCTCAACTCTGGCCTGCGAGATCCATTTTCCTGGCGAGTTTCGCCCCCTTTCGGATCTGCGCAGATTGCTTGCGTATTACATTAAAATACTGCGAGAGTGATTCAAATGCATACGCCGACAGATAGACGCAGCGCCACATTAAGTTGAACGCGTCTGTTCTTGAAGACACTGATTAGCTTGTTCAGGTGTGTTTTATCAAAGTTAGGGCTAAACTTGGCAGGAAAATGGATTTCACGGGCCAGAGTTGAGAACCACTGCTCTAGAGAAAACAAGACAGCAGTCCTTGGCAAAATGACAATCGGTGAGTTTTTTGCATTTAAATGTGTTTGTACACTGCCTGCTTTAAATTCTGTTTAAAGTTGCAATGCTGCATATAAACCTTTAAATCTAAATTATGCCCGTTCTAACCATGGTCATCGTGGTTAATCATGGAATACTAATAATAAGATCATTCAACACAAACACAATTTAAGGTTTGACTGGGTATTGTGGTAAATGTCCTACTTTTACAGTAGTTAAAGTAGGACATTAAGCAGTTTTTTTATTTTTGTAAATTTTTTGGTATTAAATTTCATTTACTAATAATTATTTTGTAGGTCGCTACGAACTGTCATTGCCCTATCTTCACTGTGAAAAATGCAGAGAAACATGGGTACCAGGTGTTTTTGAAATGCAGAAGAGTGGCTACTGGCCTGCAACCGTGAACTTTTGCACCATTTATGATGAGGAAGTCTTCATGTCCTTCGAAGACTTGAAAATGGCTGCTCCAGGACTGTCGCGTTTAGCATTCATAAGAATGCTTGACATGAAGACAGTGCACTATGGCCGAGTGAGTACCTTTCTCATATACTGGTCAGCCATAGCATAAAGCATAAAACAACCTGCATTAAACAGCCTGTCTATTATTTTTTGGCTCCAACCTCATGCGAACAAAGCATTTTAGTCCTCAGAACTGTAGTTAAAAATCCCAAAAGATGAGCAGTGTAGTCCATGTCAACACCAGGTTTTAAGATGCATTTTGGATGATTGGATCACTTGTAAGGGAGACCATTACCATTTACAGTTTTAATCCATCTCTTTTGTTCACTTTCAATTTTCACACACAGAACTGTCTCTATGATTTACCCAGTGTTGTGAACAAAAAAACTGCAAGCAGTTCTGTGAGGGAAAACAATTAGATGACAGAATAACAGACAGTTTGAACCTGTTTGACTACTATGGTGATGGTTTTGTTCAGTTGTGGACAATTATGATTGTCCCTGTGTACAATCTCTTTATTGTTTCCTAAAAGTTGCTTGGATAAAAGCATCTGCTAAATGACTAAATGCAAATGTTTTGTTAAATCGGATCTTGTGCTATTTTGGTTGACAACAAGAGCGTTGATAATGTGCTGACTGTTTTAATGTTAAGGGGATATATTTAACTAATGGAGGATGATATTATGTGGAAAAGGCTTACAATGAACATGCCTAGTATTTCGTAACATTTCTGTGCATTTTTAACTAGAATGGCACCTTATGTGGTGATACGTTTTTGAGGAGCTTTTTTGAGTGGTCCATCTGTTGCTATGAGGTTGACAAGATCTGCGGTGAACAACATTTCATGTGCCCAGCTTGTACCCCTTTAATGCTCGCAGTTGCTGTGGATGGTAACCGAAAACTTCATCGCTTTAAAAAGGCAGGGAAGTGAGTGGTTTGTTGTTGTTATTGTCATTGTTGGTTGACTTTTACTTTTTGTATGGTAATAACAATTTTATACTGTAATTATACTGTAAAACTGTTTTATTTTGGTAATAATAGGACCTTGGAGCAAAATGTTTATACTTCGAGAACTATTTTCTTCTTTTTCTATTAATGCCACTACAGCTTTTTAAATTACCCTGAAATTATTCTTAGATTTGTGTTTATTGTCATTACGAAATTTTATCTAAAAAAAATGAATGATGTTTTATTAGTTCAGAGGACTCTGGCTACTTCGAAGGATTGTTTCTTTGCAAAGATGATGATGTTTCCTCTTTTGTTCAATATATACGGAGAAAAGTGCAACACGTAAGTTTACTAGACTGCTTGCAAGACGACATTATAATTCATGATTTGTTTGTGAAAAGTTTTTACAGTGATTTCACATACTGTGTATACAGTTCATAAATCAGGCCTATCTGTTTTATATTTCTCTCTCTATCCCTTCTTTTTTATCATGTATTTCATATAGGTTGGGGGCAAAGGTGTTTGTGGATCTTCGGAGTTTACAGCCGCTAAAGAGTCTTCCAACAAGACCAGCAGTAAATTGGATGAGGAGGGAATTGAAGTCGGTGTCTGTAGGCATGGTGTTCTTTTGAGGGCACTCAATATGTTCAGAGGGGAGATCTATGCGTATCCTTTGTACCTACAGAAAGAGCTCTGGACAGAAAATGCAACTTTCTTTTGTGCTGACATCATGTGCAAATACTGGCCATACTTGATAAAAGTTTGCCAGGTCTGCCCGGAACTGAGACATCTTCTGAACATGAAACCATTCCTCTCAGTTATGCATGCGAAAATTCATGCTGTAAAATGTGAGGTATGTTAGGCCAATAATTTGATGAGACAATAATTTCATGAGCATTAAAACCTGCATAAATTAAACTTTTTCTCACTCATTAGATCAAGTGGAGTGGAAGTTTTCAAAAGGGTGCTGCATATACCATGGGGGAAGAAGTAGAACAAGCTAATAGCTTTTTATCAAGAATTGGTATAAGCACTAAGTTTATGTCCAAAGCAGGTTAGTATGTTTATAGGTTATGTTGGCTCCAATAACTTTTCTACTTTAAGTATCACCTCCCAACAGTAATTTTAAACTTGTCTATTTGATTCATTTGTTTTGATAGGACGAACAGATTTGCTGACATTGCAGTGTATGGGGTGGAACAAAATGAAGACTCAAAATATGTGCCAAACTATTTGCACAAGATACCAAAAGGCAATCTTTATTTATATTCATCTTTATTATTTGTGTTAAATGTTGAAGCATCAGTCTATTAAAGTGTTTGGATTAGTCAAGCGTTTTAATCAGTTGATTTTCAGGCATTTCTCACAAAATGTCATCTCATCATCATTTAAGTCAACAACACATTATAAAATGTTTAAATGATTGAATTCTGCATATTGATGTTACTTTTTAAATATTAAGAGCATAGTTTGTAAACTAAGGCATCAGACTTATGTGCCTTTCAGACAGGACACGGCAGTTGTGAGTGTCTACTTTTATTTCAGTAGGGTTTCAATAGGCGGTGGAGCGCATCCTGCCCCTTCTGTGGGCTCGGGTCTTTATTGTAGGCACCACTGAAGAGAAAAAATATTTTCACTAAATGCTGCACAAATCGCTTCCACTACATGAGAAAAGCGCATATGGTTCCCCTAAACGGATGATCAAACTTCCTAAAAAATCCATATACTGGGTCTGAACATTCAATTATGTTTTTTACAATCCAATTGTCAACTCTCACTCACACATGCATTCCATAAGTCTTTCTCTGTGTCATTATCTCAATCGTATTATGATTTGCCTATGCTTTTGACTTCCATGAAGATGAGATGACATTTTGCGACCAGTTTGCAGGAAACCAACTAATCACATACTTTTGCCATTGTAACTCACTGGTTTATTGGTTTGTATGTTTCAGACCCAGCAGAATCTGAAAAAAGAGACAAAAAGCCTACAAGACATGAGAAAAGAACTGTCTGTAGATGATGGTGTACTGCATCAGTGGGTCAGAGATGTAAATGAGTGGGCTCAAACTAGTATGTAACAGCTGTCATTCTGTTTATCTTTGCAAAATACTGTCCATGCAGTGTTGTACAACTTGTGACTAACCAAGCAATTTTTTTGAATTGATTGAAAATGTTGAGGTTTTTTTTTACAGCAACTGTAGGAGACAGCGATGCTGCAATTCAGCCAATAAGGAACACCATCGAAGAATTATGTTTGTGCATTAAACAACGGCAGCATCGTCTTTACAGACACACTGGTATGTTAAATATTTAGGATAGAATTACTTATTCATTGTCTTCATTGTTATCTTTACTACTTCTAAAATTGTTGTCAATTACAAATAGTAATACAAATGCACAATGTCAAATCATTATGTTTTAGCCACAAACAAAGGACGCAATAAAATAAGAAGAAAAATTAATGAGGAGAGAAAAAAGCTGGCTTCTTCCATTGAACAGCACAATGCCCTTGTGGACCCCTCCTTTAAGATAGCATCCATTGAAGAGGTCCTTCAAAATGACTTCGTTTTCCCCTGGCAGCAAACAGAGCAAGGTCAGTGTTGCATAACATTGGTATTCACATTGAAATATTTAGCCACTATGTCTTTATCCTATCTACATGTTTTACCTGTATTATGTAGATGATGTCAGCCTCTTGACAAAGAAGAAAGTCTTTGACAAGGTAATGCTGATTCAACGATTAGAGGAAGAACAGACTGTCCTTGTTCAAGAGGCAAAGCAGCACTGGCTGTATCTAGGAAGTCGGGAACACAAACTGAACAGTTTGCTTGATACCATAATTTCGGGTGGCAAGTATTCATAATCTGTATGTATTACACGTATTCTCCTGGTCCCACATGAAATATTAACATAATTTTTATTTATGTGTTTGTTTTATAGTTAACACCTGGAATCTTCCAGATGATGGGATTCAAGGACTTCAGTGTCTGTTGAAAAGAAAATTACATGAGCTAAGAGCTCACAAGGACACTGTGAAAACAAGTTATCAGGCAATAGACAGCATAACCGAACATTTTACTCTTGAATGCGATGAATGTGAATCTACTAGCTGGACAGAACCTTCGGAAGCCCTTTACTCAAGCAGTACTGATCTGAGCTCTGAGGAAGACGATACATTTCTGCTGTAGTTATCTATTTCTCCCCTTTTCTTTGGCCATATGTCCCCTCACTTATTTAGTCTTTGCTTCTGTGTTTGCATACCATGGGAGATGAAAAGATTAACTTTTAAGGGATGGATTAAAATGTTCCTTTGGTTTTATTTCTGATGAGTTTTACAGACATATATCCTTTGGCGGTTTTTACAGACATATCCTACAGTTTCTTGCTGGGATTGGAGGCTGTAAGGATTGTTTCGAGGAATGTTTCTATTTTCTGTGCAACAGAAGATTATTTTAAAAACCATCAAATCATGATAAATTGTGTTAAATAAAAAAGTGACCATATTTAATTGTTTGTGTATTCTTTAAGAAAAACTCATGTACCATTAATGTGTAAATATTAATTTATATATAAAGAGTTTATTTATTTAGTTTTTTATTGTGCATTCGGTTACACTTTATATTAAGGCAAACGAATTTATCATTAACTACTTGCGTACTAATATGCATATTGGTTATCTATTAGTATGTATAAAGCACACATAAATGCCTTATTCTGCATTAACTTAGTCTACGTCCCTTAATCCTCACCAATACCTAAACCTATAAACTTATATCTTATAAGCAGTAATTGGGAGTTTGAGGCAGAAGTCATAGTTAATAGTGAGAATTAGTCCCTATTCTAAAGTGCCACCGTGCATTCCAGTTAATATCAATCAAACTGCAGTTGGTTTGTTTTGATTTAAGCCATAATAACTAAACAAAATACAGCTAACACAATAAAAACATGATAACATAATAAAAACATGAGTTTTGCACAATTTTAAAAACTCACTTTGGAAACAAACTCTTCAGATATAAGTTAACATACAAGTCTCCTGGTCTACATTGTTGTTCATTTGTTACATGACGAATATTAATGAATAAATTAAAAACAAGGATTATTATTCTTAATAGCCAAATACTTAAAGTGTATGAATGTATCATTATTACAGTGATTATGTTTCTAGCGTGTTATATGTCTGGTGACTTAGCTGAAGTGTGTAGCTTTCCATAAGCATGTATGAAGACCTATCATGGCCATATTCCAGGATGATTTATCAGGCATAAATTGTGAAAAACAAATGCTTAAGGGGGAAATGAAGAATCATTTTCACACATGAATGAACACCTCTGACTTCGGACCTTAGCCTCAGTGAAAGTCTTTGTAGTGTAATGGAGGAGGCTTTACAGAGTGCTCACCTCTGGCATTGTCAATACAAGATTTTGGAAAAAAAATTGATTCAGCTTCTAATAAAAATAAATGTGAAAGTGACATGTGACATGTGAAGGCCAATTATGTTAGCACAAAGTCTACTTGTCCTCTGCATTTAAACCATTCAGTTAGTGCACACACATTAGAAGTACTGAGCACACACCTGTGGGCAGCAATAAAGGTTATGATGCTCCATCAAGAAGTGCAAATCTTTTTGGACCCAGAGACTCTAATAACACTGACTTTATAAAGGTTTACCAGATCTTTGTACAAGGTATGTTTTTTAAAAGACATCTTGTAGACATGTGTGCTATAGTTATATAGGTTTACCCAGACACAAGGACTGTTGAATGTGTTGGAACAGACATGTTCATTGACATAAATACTTGGACTAAGGATCAGGGAAAGGTTACAGCCATTTGCAGGTGAATAATTGCATGCTGTCGTTTGTATGAGTTGTTTAGGGAAATTTGATAAATGTACCATCTTGAATGCCCTTATGGATGATACATGGCCTCTGTTGTGGCCCTTCTGATTGAAAATTAAAAACGTGAATAATTGCATGTGCATATAGCCTAGTAAAATGCCCATGTAAGGAAATGCCCTCTAACCCCATCCAAAAAAGTGACATTAAGGCTCATGATTTTGAAATAAATTGTAATAAAATAAAATAATAATGATATTAAAGATGATACAGAAAAAGGTGAATGTTACAAAATTTCTGCAAAGGTAACTTGCTAATTTAAAGTATATGTTTGATATTGATTTGACAGTCACTTGCCCATTCCAACTTTTGCTACAAAACAAATAGCAACATACACAATTTTGACATTACATTATGTCTGCATTCTATGATATGTAGAGTTAAGTTTTTGTCTAATTACCACAAAATAATTACAAAATAATTTACTGATTGTACCACTACAAAACGATCATGTTATTAATGTTATTTAGTATTCACAATTTATGATACCTTTATAAAAAAAACAATTGTATCATGAGCATTAATAATAGTAACTATTGAATGTTATACTTTAAATATAAATAATATCTGTGAAGGGTATAGCAAATAATTCCAGAATTTTTAACTTTTGTTGTAATCACCATATATGTTGTAATCATTTCACGTGTCAGTAATACCCCATCTGTGTATGATAACATAAACTACTTTATTTCAACTAGCACAGTTCTATGATAAATGTGTGTTAAGGTTGTGGGTAGAGATGAGGACTCATATGCAGAGTGTGTAATAATCTTTATTGAACAATGACAAAACCTTGTCAAAATCCTTGCCAATGAGGGAAAACGCAGTCCTCTCAAGCACTGATTTTTTTTTTTTGACACTTCAGGCACATGAAGGGCTGGCAAAAACATCACAGGTTCTACAAAAGTACAAACATGGGAAAAGAAATGAGGAATTAAACAGCACATGGGACAAATAATAATATTAACTATTAATACAAGGGGGAACAGTCAAGAAAATAAGGTGTACATGACAGACAGACATAACAATCCAGTTCAACATATCATGTTTTCAATTGTTTGTATAAAAGAATAAAACAATATAAAATCTTGCAGTGAGTTTTAATTTATTCATCGGAATTAAAACGCTCATAAGGCTCCCACGTGTCCTTCCACTTAACTCCACTGAAAAACAATATAAATTTATAGATTATTTTCACACTGACATTTAAAAAAAGATGCTAAACAACATTTAAGTAGCAGAATATTAGAAGACAAAGAGAATAAAGACTACACAAACTGTTACTGTAATAATATTTACATCTTTTATTAAATCTTAGCATGCAAAGCCCTGTGGAATTAATATATAAAGTACATACCAGCCAGAGCAAGGCTGCCAGCGCACCTTTGTCTCTTTTTCCCCCTGAAAATAAGCAAATGATATTAAGTTTTATTTTTGACATTTTAATTACATATTTATTTTTAAAATGGCAAAGATGAAAACTCAAATTTAAAACTCAATGTTACTTACATTTTTGGCAGTTCTCGTCCCCATTGTTTTCATAAATGGGAAGTGTTCTACATGTAAATGCACTGGGCAGTCTAATAGGAAGAGAGCACAAATATAATCATATAACTATATGAAAAGGACTGAGCTTTAAACATATACAATGTGTTTAAGTTTTTTTTAACTTCACTTTAACAGAGGAAGTGAAAAAAAAATCAGTTAACATGAATATGTTAAATATTGTAATAATCATTCAGGGAATTACCTTTAATCTTGTAGGGAAATTTGTTTAATTTTGGAACAGGCAGATGATGGACTTGAATAGCAGCACTGGAGATTTCTGGACCTAAAGAGACACAGTGTACATTGACAAATTAGATAGACTGAAACATGCTAAATGCACAGACGGTTAAATTAACAGACATACATACATACATACATTAGAGCTGCACGATTCAGGATAAATTGAGAATCACAAATCTTTTATTTCAAATAGAGATCACGATTCTCGTACGATTCTAGATGACGACTAAAAGTAATACAAAATTTACTAAAGGTTGTGACAAAAAAAAGTTTATTTAGATAAGTTTGTATTTACTTAATTATATCTTTCATGGTTAACCTATAGTTACTATAGTGAGAAAATGTTTACAACAATGTTTTAAGTTTTACTTAAAATGCAATAGTTAAACTTCCTAAAAAGTATTAATGCATTGAAGTAACTTTAATATGAAATATTTCTACAGTAAAACAAATTCATTAGGTAACACTTGCAATTAAAGGTCTTTAGAAAGATTTGACATCTACATATTGCTTGAAAGAGGTTTTTAATGAAAGTTACAATTGATAAACATACCAACACTTTATTCTCAGCTATAAACAGTTTAAAATAACCTGAAAACATGAAATGCTGGGCAACTTGATAAAAAGCTCTTATAGCGCAGCTTCTCTATTAGCGTAAATACAGTAATAAGCGCCACAGACTCTCATGACATATTTTTACTGTAATGACAGGTATAAGCATTCGGACTTGTCCGCTCTACAAAATGCAATCCTTAAGATTTTTGTTTCAAACCTGTCCAGTTAAGATGTGTGAAACATAATCACAACAATGTAACACAACCCTGATAAGAGCAGTTTTGTTGCTAGGCAGTATTTACTTTGTTAGTTTGTTATTTGGTGTGAGATTAATTTGGGCAGACAGAGAGCTAAGCAAACACGTGTTTCATGCGTGTGAGTTGGCAACTCTGCTTTAATTCCAATACTTCTGTGATCATTTGACACAAATAATGACAGTGTGTAGTTGAAGACTGTTTGTGGCGCCGTTTTATACCTAATGATGATCATTGCTTTCTCTGCTTTAGCGGCAGCACCAACACAGATTGAAGCGTTGTGATTTTAGTCAGAGGTGTAATAGACACAGGAGAATCGTTGATTTTTTTTAATAAGATCGTCTTGATGTTTGAATCGAGATCGGAATCTTTTAACGATTAATCGTGCAGCTCTAACATACATACATACATACATACACATACATACAGACATACAGACAAACGGTTAATTTTTGGACCTAAAGAGAGTGTACATTGACAAATTAGAAACAGAAACATGCTAAATGCAAAGACGGTTAAATGGACAGACAGACGGACAGACAGACAAACGGTAGTATGAGTCAGTGTACAGTTTTACCGTTACTTGATTTTGAGGCAGTCAGATGTTGGACACTGGCTGATGATGAAGCAGAGGCTTTAATAGCAGCACTGGAGACAGTTGGACCTAAAGAGAGTGTACATTGACAAAAATAGATAAACAGAAACATGCTAAATGCAAAGACGGTTAAATGGACAGACAGACAGACAAACAGACAGACATACAGACAAACGGTAGTATGAGTCAGTGTACAGTGTTACCATTACTTGATTTTGAGGCAGTCAGATGTTGGACACTGGCTGATGATGAAGCAGAGGCTTTAATAGCAGCACTGGAGATAGTTGGACCTAAAGAGAGTGTACATTGACAAAAATAGATAAACAGAAACATGCTAAATGCAAAGACGGTTAAATGGACAGACAGACGGACGGACGGACAGACAGACAAACGGTAGTATGAGTCAGTGTACAGTTTTACCGTTACTTGATTTTGAGGCAGTCAGATGTTGGACACTGGCTGATGATGAAGCAGAGGCTTTAATAGCAGCACTGGAGATATTAGGACCTAAAGAGAGTGTACATTGACAAAAATAGATAAACAGAAACATGCTAAATGCAAAGACGGTTAAATGGACAGACAGACAGACGGACGGACAGACAGACAAACGGTAGTATGAGTCAGTGTACAGTTTTACCGTTACTTGATTTTGAGGCAGTCAGATGTTGGACACTGGCTGATGATGAAGCAGAGGCTTTAATAGCAGCACTGGAGATATTAGGACCTAAAGAGAGTGTACATTGACAAAAATAGATAAACAGAAACATGCTAAATGCAAAGACGGTTAAATGGACAGACAGACAGACAAACAGACAGACAGACAGACAAACGGTAGTATGAGTCAGTGTACAGTGTTACCGTTACTTGATTTTGAGGCAGTCAGATGTTGGACACTGGCTGATGAAGCAGAGGCTTTAATAGCAGCACTGGAGATATTAGGACCTAAAGAGAGTGTACATTGACAAAAATAGATAAACAGAAACATGCTAAATGCAAAGACGGTTAAATGGACAGACAGACGGACGGACGGACGGACAGACAGACAAACGGTAGTATGAGTCAGTGTACAGTTTTACCGTTACTTGATTTTGAGGCAGTCAGATGTTGGACACTGGCTGATGATGAAGCAGAGGCTTTAATAGCAGCACTGGAGATATTAGGACCTAAAGAGAGTGTACATTGACAAAAATAGATCAACAGAAACATGCTAAATGCAAAGACGGTTAAATGGACAGACAGACAGACGGACAGACAGACAGACAAACGGTAGTATGAGTCAGTGTACAGTTTTACCGTTACTTGATTTTGAGGCAGTCAGATGTTGGACACTGGCTGATGATGAAGCAGAGGCTTTAATAGCAGCACTGGAGATAGTTGGACCTAAAGAGAGTGTACATTGACAAAAATAGATAAACAGAAACATGCTAAATGCAAAGACGGTTAAATCGACAGACAGACAGACAGAAAGACCTTACAATGAGTCAGTACAGTGTTTCCTTTAATTGATTTCGAGATACTTAATTCATTAGCTGCTTGTGTATTTTTTGCATAGTTAGAAACAATATGTATCTATTTAGGTGATGAATAACAGGTAATTACTTCTAGAGTTCTCCAGGATCCTCTTTTTTATCGGTGGCTGGCAGGTGTGAGAGGGTTCGTGTGAGATATCCACTGGAGTAAGGATTAGAGTAACAACATCCTCTTCATCAGTGCTGGTACTAGGACCATCCCCTTTATGAAAGACTGTGGCATCTACTTCATTGCTGACACCACAATCTTCCCCGCTGGGTGACATGCTCTGATTACTCTCAAATTCACTGTCCCGGCCAGAATATTTCACTGTAAAATAACCAGAGCAGGAGCTGTCAGATCAACAGCTGGACAAATGTAAAACAAGCTGGATATTCACATGACCTGAAAGGCTGCACTGTAAGAAAGGAGCAATTGCTCCAAATGTCACACTTACAGCTAATTCCACTATCGCACATTGACAGGCAACTGCAAACTGCAATATGAAAAATCTATATCAGTACAGTTACCTTTTAGAAGAGTTGAAAAAATATTCTTTATTGTTTCTATGGACAACTTTTCCTCTGGGGATGAAAAGGAAGTATCTGTGATTACATCAGTTGTGAAAGATCCTGACACATTCCTCTTCCCCAAGAGCAGAAGAGGATATCTTCCTAATGCATGAATTTTGTGCATCTGTAATTAGAAGAGGAAAACACACACACACACACACACACACACACACACACACACACACACACACACACACACACACACACACACACACACACACACAAATGTTAGGTTTCTATGCATTGTGGGGACTTTCCATAGATGTAATGATTTTTATACTGTACAAACTGTATATTCTATTGCCTTCCCCTAACCCTACCCCTAAACCTAAAGATCGTAGAAAACTTTCTGCATTTTTACATTTTCAAATAAACATCATTTAGTATGTTTAATAATCGATTTGAATTGTGGGGACCGGCCATCGGTCCCCACAATGTATAAAACACAATGTACACAAACTTACTAAATGCCAACTTGAACATTTTATTGTATTTAATATACTGACTTACCAGAACATTCGCAGAATTTATAAGTTTACAGAAATTGTTTCCATCTTTCATATTTTTGACCCATCGCTCATTTATTTGTTGTTTTGCAATTTTTATGGCTTTTTTCATTTCTTGCTTTTGTCCACAGTGTTTACAGGTTTTGCAAGCCACAGAAATGTGGACATTGCATGAATAACACTTTTTCAATGTGGACCCAGGCATCCTGTGATAAACAAAAAACACACATGAAGACACATGTAGAAAGTCATTCGATGCAATGTTATATTGTTATTGCACTACACAACAGCATAGACTAATACAGTTTCCATGCTAGTTAACACTGCTGGCATGGTGCTGCATTTTGGAACATGTCATAAAATTGTTATAAACAGATCGAGGTTGGTACAAAAAAGTTTCAAGCTAGTCATGATCAAAGCTGGTACAATTAGGAAATTAGTTGATCTAAACTAATCCAAGCCTGGACCAATGGAATATTAACTCTTTGACTTAAACCATGTGTCAACAATGTTCCAAGATACAGCTGTTTTTCTGCAGTTAGTGTGCTTATGTACTGGTGATTAAATATATGTAATAGGGTAATGTGTAGGCTACTGGTGGATTAAATATCACCAATTTTGCAGTACAGTAATATACAATTATCCATTCTGACTTAATCTGAACTCATAAAACATTTTATTAATAAAGACAACGAAGAGGTTAGATACTGTTAATAATGCATCATTATGCTGATTTGATGTTTGGGAAACATTAGCACATCTATGCCGCAAAACACGTTAATAGCCTACATCATTAAATTTGAAAGATTTAAACAGATCTTTACAGTTACATTTGAAACAACATATCAAGTGAGAACCATTACTGATCAACTAGTATAAAAATACTAAATTTATAGTTTACTTTTACAATATCAGTTCCTTACCTGTAAGTTACCGCTATTTTTCTTCGCAAATTCGCACGCAAAGCGCGGAAGATTACGCAAAGAAACACCGGAAGTGGTCCAAGCAAAGCGAAAAAACTATTTGCATACCTGACAACACAGATGTTCAAAAATACAAAAAGCCTAGGCTAATTAGATATAATATATTTAAATTCATGCTTTATTTCAAATACTATTCTTACCACAATTTATTTCATTTTTTATTTAAAGGGGTTCTTCGTGATCCAGTTTGTCAAACTTTAGTTAGTGTGTAATGTTGCTGTTAGAGCATAAATAATACCTGCTAAATTAGAAAGCTTAAAGCCTAATGCCAAGTCGCTTTTCAAGGACTACAGAAAACGGCTGGTTTGGACTACAGCTCTCTACTTCACGGGTACATGATGTCACTAAGAGGCGTGATCTTTCTGGACAACGTGCGCTAAACTGCTGTCGAATCACAACACACATGACCAGCTACACAAATCAGAACTCGGTACGTATTTCTGAAGGAGGGACATAGAACATCAGCCCGTTTTTATGACAGTGAAAACAGCGGTATCAATTGTGTAAAAATACTGCGTTTTTTCACAAACGAAACATGAACACATGTTATATTGTGTACTGTAAACACAATCAAAGCTCCGAAAACACCAAAAGAACGGCCACTTTAATACTGGTAATAATCTGGTCAGTCACGATATTCACCCTAAATTAACCATTATTTTACTACAAGTTAAAGTATTTTAAGTGGTTGTACGGCAATTAACACGACAAAAAAAATCACCATAATGTAGATGTTCTTACATAAAATCCTATGCCATTCGTAATATATGCTGTAATATTAACGAGACACACTTGTTTCGTTCAGTTTATTTTCACACCGAATTTAAATACAACTCTTACAAGGCTTGTATCTTAACATCTTGCACCCAGTAAAACATGTTAACATGTAAGTAAATGTAATGGCCAGGCAATCGATTCCTTACATGATTATCTCTTTCCTCACAAAAGCGATTTATTCAGTGTAGTGAAGCTTTTCTTTCATCAAAATCCATTTTAAAACAACAGATGGTCTCCTTTCCTGCGTTTGTTAAAGCAGCAGCGTTAGCATTAGTGGCTTTCAGGATAGCGGATTCGCCCCAGCATGTAAAGCGGTGTGACGTCACTTCACGTTGTTGACGTAAGCATGTATACGTTATTAATATAGAAATACGTAAGACCCTAACGTTTCTGAAGCCTTTATACGTGTATATTATACGTATATGTGTCTATTTTAACGTCACATGCATACGTTTGCTAAAGACCAATTTCACGTACAAATAGATACGTATTTTTATGAGATCACGTTGCTTAATCTATTATTAGGTGTATATTATTATAGTTAGCACCAAGGTCATCCTAAATCTGTACAGATTAACATTAGAATAAACAAAATATTGGAAACCAATGACAAATTATGAAAAAAAACTGTCACACTGTATCTGTATGCATTTTATTTTCTCATAATAAATAACTTATTTAAAAAATAATTTTGATGATATTCCTATAAGATTCAGCTGATATCATACATTATGTTATTGTGTTGAAATAGAGTGTACAATTTTCCAATGAAATATCACTATTACTGTAAATATTATGTAACATTATAACTGTATTGAATTATAAATAGAATCATATTTAAGCAGTTGAATCATACTGAGATAAGTTTTGGTCAAAGGTTTAAAGTTTATTAAATGCCCATCTTGAAATCTTGGGCATTAAAGTTAACTCTGACTTCCACAGTTGCCCATCAAACTCCTGACAGGAAACTTGCATTTACAATAATTATGATAACATTTAAAGGTAGTGTTATAGAAGTTTCTTGTGTTTCTTAGCCCTCATTTGCACGTTTTTGGGTACTTCTCCATTTGAATTTTAAAGCTGTTAATGTGCAAACTCAAAACTGCCTCGCTAGCCCAACAGCAACATCTCAAGAGCTGAGACATACACAAACCACAACAGACTAAACCACAGCAGACAGTCAAACCACAGCAGACAGTGTAAAGAAAAGCACAAATTGAAACGAATGCAG
This sequence comes from Oreonectes daqikongensis, assembly GCA_026939265.1. Taxonomy (NCBI): domain Eukaryota; kingdom Metazoa; phylum Chordata; class Actinopteri; order Cypriniformes; family Nemacheilidae; genus Oreonectes; species Oreonectes daqikongensis. Next base: position 1,636,608 of record JAOTQM010000003.1, read on the forward strand.
ACATGAATACAAAGCAACGTCTGTCCAGAGTTTCATTTTATTTCAAAAATAACAATTATGAGCATGTTAAAATAAAAAATGTATAATCAAATCAGGCAACCTAATCTCAAGTATTAATTATATGTATTTGTAATATGTTTATATTTATAACATTTCATTCCTTGTGAACAGAAAGTTAGATCTTGCTGTCACAGGAAGTACAGGATCCAGCTGAAGCCAGTCACGACACAGCAAGTTTTACATATAGTTTCAAATCATCAGCGGATGCTTCAGTTCAATTTTATTTTCCTTTACTTTAAAGTACATACTGTTTAACTTATTCATCGTTTTTGACCTGTTAGTTCTTTATGCATATTTAAAGGTTTGTGTTATCCCAAAAGAGTGAACTTTTTTTAAGAAAAAGATGAAGACATCACAGAAAATCATCGGTTTCATATTGTTATTGCAAGGTTTGTTCTTAATTTTCTCTTATCTTATACACAATCCAAATCAACTTTGAAAACATGGTAACACCTTACAATATTCATTATTACAATTCATTATTACAATGGGTCCTGATCATCCTGTCGGGATTTATTTTGAGATGATATGTTTGATCTTGAAAATGTATTAGGCTAGTAAATGTTGAAATCAAAATGTTATACGTTTATTAAATGGTGTAGAATTATTGCTCATTGTTAGTTAATATTATAGTTAACTAATGTTAACAAATACAAGCTTATTGTAAAATGTTACTGAAATCATTAGTGTGGCATGAATAAGAGTGTTTATTTATGTGCATCTGCTAAAATAACTGAGGTGTTTTTTATGCTTTTTATCGTGTTTGTGTTGTAGGCGTTTGGTGTAGAAATTGGAACATCAGTCTGCCAGAGAAGATTGAAGCTCTGAATGGATCCTGTGTGACCATAAACTGCAGATTTGATATTAAAAGCACATATGACAAAGATCTCACTGACACTGCTGGAGGAGTGTGGTATAAAGATTGGCATAACAGCTCTGCATATATAGTGTTTAACAGACGCAGTAACAGTAACAGTAACAGCCGCTTTAAAGGGGAAATAACTGGAACATTAAAAGAGAAGAACTGTACCACCATCTTTTATAATGTTAGTTCAATTCACAAAGGCACATTTTTCTTCAGGATTGAGGGTAATGGTACACTGAAATATACCTTTACAAAGAGAAATGTTTCAATACATGTGATCGGTGAGTGAAATTATTCTAATTCTAAAAATCTATATTTTCATTTTTGACTAGCAGCAAAATATAAATGACATTAGTGATACATGAAGTCTTACATGTATACAAAAATCTGCATTCATTATTCTGCCTTAGATGATAATTTTCTGCATTACATTAGATCATTAAAAATAACAAAAAAATATGGAAAATACATAAATGCATGAGGTAGACTATAAGGGAAAGCAGTAAACAGCTGCTCAACATACTGTATACCTTCTTTAATGCTGTTTAAAAACATCCCACATGTAATATACAATATGTAAAATAAATCTCATTACAGAATCTCCTCCCAGACCCACAGTGAAGATATTAAGGGGGCAGATGGAGGTTCAGGAGGTGTTAGAGGGGAACGCTGGGAGTCTGCGCTGCTCTTCTATCACTCTCTGCTCCTCTTCTCCACCAACTCTCACATGGAGCTCCACTAACAGTTTTCCCCTCAATGGAACCAGCAGACAAGAACAACAACAGAGTCAGACTGAGATCATCTCTGATCTGAACTTCACTGCATCTCATCTTCAACATGGAGTCACTTTCACCTGCACTATAACCTACCAGCTACAGAACAGAAACACAACAGCACAGAGCAACATCACGTTACGTGTTCTGTGTAAGAGGAAATCAGTTTGATCCTGTTGAGTTTGATCACATGAGTTTAAATTATGTATTCATACTTTGAATCTGTTTCACCCTCAGATGCTCCTAAAAACACATCAGTGTCCGTGTTTCCATCTAACTCTGTACTGGAGGGAACTTCAGTAACTTTAACATGCAGTAGTAATGCAAATCCAGCAGTGCTGAACTACACCTGGTACAGAGAGAATGAAGGACAGCTGGAGCAGATACAGACTGGACAGAATCTAACATTCAATGTGATTGATTGTACACTTACAGGACGCTACTACTGTCAAGCCAAAAACCAACATGGCACCCAAAACACATCAGTGTTGCTGGATATTCAGTGTGAGTATTAACAGTCTAGTTTATTGCACTAAATATTCCAATATGCACTGTGGAATGAATTAAATATATATTTATTGAGGTTTCTTTGGCTTTGGGCATAGTTAGTCCTTCCTATATTTTTTATTGTTTCTTCCCAGATCCCCCCAAGAACACATCAATATCAGTGATTCAATCCAGCACTGTGTTAGAAGGCAATCCAGTGACTTTAATATGCAACACTAATGCAAATCCAGCAGTGCTGAACTACACCTGGTACAGAGAGATTGAAGGACAGCTGCAGCAGATACAGACTGGACAGAATCTAACATTCAATGTGACTGATCGAACACAGACAGGACGCTACTACTGTCAAGCCAAAAACCAACATGGCACCCAAAACACATCAGTGTTGCTGGATATTCAGTGTGAGCACAGAAAAATGCACTTGTTTTTTCTTTCAGAATGCACTGTGGTATAATATGCAAATCTTTTAAAACACATGTGCTTCAATTTAATTTTGTCTTTCTTTCAGATGCACCCAGAATTTCTCACTCCAGCTGTAACATTTTTCACAACAGCTGTGAATGAGAGGTTCAAGGGAATCCTTCCCCTAAAGTTGAGTGGCATCGATCTGGACGTCCTGTCACAAACTCTACAAACACATCCATCAGTGAGGAGAAATTGAGCAGCACACACTTGAAGAGCTTCATCACTCTACATCCATCACTTAAAGACACTCTGAAGTGTGTTGGCATCAACGAGTTTGGCTACATCAGTAAACAGATTCTAGATCTGGTTTCTCCGCAGATGTCACGTGAGTTTCAGTTCGGTGATTTATTCAAATCACAACAAGTTCTAAAAACAAACCTAATTGACACCAAACTGTCTGCTAACCCATGTGCCCAATACCCATTAGCACTGGATAGAGACGTTTATAATGAATGAAAAAAGCAGACTGAATGGAAAAGAGTGAAAAATGTGAAAGAAGAGCACATACTAAACTGTTGTGCAATATTTTTTAATCATTATTTCTCTTCAGGTTTTAACATTTTCTTGTTGCTGATTGGAGTTGCTGTTGGTGTTTCAGTCATAGTGATCCTGTGTGCCATTATATGTTTTTGTAAACGCCGGTAGGTCAGACAGAAGCATAAAAGAACCATATAATTTTCATACTTTACATATATTCAGAATATTAAGAGTATTTGTATAAAAAATATGTTAAGCCCGAATGATGACTAATAATAAGAAAAAAATGCTAGATTAGCATAGTTTAGCATAAATATAAGCTTTAGCACCATTTGTCTGCAGATAGCATCTGGTTTGATTTTTAATGTATTGAAGTACATTATTAAAATTGCATTACAAATTGTATACATGTTATAAAGTCCTCTGGAGGTTCGTTGGACCAACGTATACACATTTTTCAGAAAAGGAAATCGGAAACCCGCCCAGAACAAACAAGAACAAACTACAAGAAGCATTTCAACAAATGAAGTGAGTTACAACAGACACAGAAAACATGGCGTTTAACTCTCAAATCACAATCATCTATCAACTTGTTTACCAAATAAAACATGTTAATGTTACTAATGATTTAACATTTTCAATCTATGTTTCACAGGAAAATAAGGAAGTGAAGTCACATAAAGACATTCTGTCATCTACTGGAGATGATACACCGAATCAACCCGAAACTCTCATCTATTCCTCCATCGTCTTCACGAAAAACAAAACAGAGTCAGAAGAGTGCAGACGTGTCTCCTCAACTGAGACTGAATATGCTATTGTCAAATATTCTTCTGCAGGAGGGGTACAGTGTTCTATAGATGTGAGTGCAGATATGGTTACTAAACAAGTAAAGTCAAAGAATTCTGATGAAGCTGATACAATTTCAGAGTTATATGCACAAGTTAAACGTTGAAACCCATAGAGTATTTATTTATAATATTTTGGTGACCATATCAGTATCAGTGTGTACACAGTGCATGAAGCAGAAGCGTACAGTATGTGTGAATGGACACCGAGTCTAGTTTTGCAGCAAAGAAACTTTTTTGTTTGGGGAGAAGTTTCTTTTTTAATCTTTTTATTATTTTATTATTGTTAAAGGAGTAATCTTACATGGCTAAAACAAACATTATTGGTTATAGGTTTAATTGATTATATGTTTAACAATGAGCGAACTATAGCTAACTTCTTGAGCAGCCTGTGACGCTGTGTCTCGATGCGACGTGACAAAAACAATAAAACATATTATAAACAAGGCATTTCTTGCATCCAGCGGGAACAAAGTTACTGAATATAATGACTTATATATTGACTATTTTTGTGTAGCATCAGGATTCAGCCTCGTAAATATAAAATCATTTTTGCATTTGGACCGACAAAAAGCTCACGTTTGAATAGTCATTTTCAAATTCTTTAATAATGAAAAGTGAGAAGTGACAGACTATCTTTGCAAAGTTGGATTTAGGTTTGCACACACTCGGACTTTGGAGTTGTACTGTTTTGAAACAGTGTTGTAAATAAAACTTAACCTTTGATTTCTAATTGTGTCCTCGTTTGGAAGACGTAACCAAGTAGTTTGTCTTTAGTAATGAAACACACAGCGTCTCCACGACATGGCGGCAGCAACATATATATATTATATATGTATGTTTTCTTTGTCTTTGTAAATGTAATTGAACTGTGTTTAATGTGAGTTTATCATTACTGTTATGTTAGCAATATTAGTTAAAATGTTGATATGTGTTGCACATGTCATACATGCTGACAGTATTATTTCTATGAAAGACAAACTGTTATTGGATCATTATGTATATTTCTGTTTCCTCCTTTTCTTTGTAGAGGTCAAGTGGGCCACTATCGTTGTTTATTTGGGGTTGTTAAAACGAGCTATAAGCCTCTAAACAGAAAGACTGAGAGTATTGGTTTGTTTTCATTTTAGTTAGATTTTCTTTAATCATTTGTGTACTAATTGACTGATTCCAACCTGAATTCCTCGTGTCTATTGGGCAATGTTTCTCTTAAACCTGACTAAGGTCATCTTTAATGCTTAGTAGTCGGGAATAAAAGAACCCTGTTTATGTGAAGTCAGTGTTTTGTGCTTTATTAAAGTTAATCATAAACACGGCCACATATGTCACAATGTTCATTATTGCCAATACAATTGTTTATAGAAGTTAATTGTGCATTAATAATGTTAACAGATACAACTTTTGACTTACAAAATGTATTAGTAAATGTTGACATTAACATCAAAAGATTCAGCTAGTAAAAGGTGCTTTTCATTTTAAGGGGAAAATACTTTTTTGCTTTGATGGATCTTAAGTCATTTTGGATAAAAGCATCTGCCAAGAAGAAAATAATGTTAACTTTAAAAATGCTGGGTAACAATTGTCCATACAAGCTTTTGGTAATAGATCATTCATCATCAATCATTATTAAAATAATTAAACTAAAATACTGACTTGACATGAACATGGTTTTAAACTTGGAAACGCTAGAAAACACCAAATAGTGCAATGCTCCGCTCACTTCCGGTATGAGACTGCTGGTCTGGCACGTTTTTCACCACAAGGAGGCATCAATCCTCAAACATAAGTCTCTGAGAATCTGACAACACAAGGAGAAAAGTTTTTAAGGATACAGAGACTCACTAGAAGTTTTAAAGTTTATCTGTGAACTGTAAGTGAAGATGACAAACCTAGTGATTATTATTCTTATCTTCACAGCACATTATTCTGGTAAGAATATTCTTTTATTATTGACACTATATTTGCATGAGATTTTTAATACATGCAAATGATTTATATAAATATAAATATTATTTATATGAATATTTTTCAGTATGTGAGGGAAAGGACAGTGTTGAACAGACTTCAGGAGGAATTACTGCAAATGAAGGACATCAAGTTACTCTACCGTGCAATTTTTCTACATCTTCTACAAATTCATATCTTTTCTGGTACAAACAGCTGCCAAACACATCACCAACATTCATTCTGAGTAAATCTTATTTTGGTGGAGGAACAACTGAACCTGAATATCAGAAGAGATTTAAAGCAACATTGAACTCCACAACAAAATCTGTTCCATTGATAATTCAGGATGTACATGTGAGTGACTCTGTTGTGTATTACTGTGTTCTGAGGCCCACAGTCACTAAAACACATTCAACACTCACACAAAAACACATTCAACACTCACACAAAAACACATTCAACACTCACACAAAAACACATTCAACACTCACACAAAAACACATTCAACACTCACACGAAAACACATTCAACACTCACACAAAAACACATTCAACACTCACACAAAAACACATTCAACACTCACACAAAAACACACTCAACACTCACACAAAAACACATTCAACACTCACACAAAAACACATTCAACACTCACACAAAAACACATTCAATACTCACACAAAAACACACTGAACACTCACACAAAAACACATTCAACACTCACACAAAAACACACTGAACACTCACACAGAAACACACTCAACACTCACACAAAAACACATTCAACACTCACACAAAAACACATTCAACACTCACACAAAAACACACTCAACACTCACACAAAAACACATTCAACACTCACACAAAAACACACTCAACACTCACACAAAAACACATTCAACACTCACATAAAAACACATTCAACACTCACACAAAAACACATTCAACACTCACACGAAAACACATTCAACACTCACACAAAAACACATTCAACACTCACACAAAAACACATTTAACACTCACACAAAAACACATTCAATACTCACACAAAAACACACTGAACACTCACACAAAAACACATTCAACGCTCACACAAAAACACACTGAACACTCACACAAAAACACACTCAACACTCACACAAAAACACATTCAACACTCACACAAAAACACATTTAACACTCACACAAAAACACACTGAACACTGACACAAAAACACACTCAACACTCACACAAAAACACATTCAACACTCACACAAAACACATTTAACACTCACACAAAAACACATTTAACAATCACACAAAAACACACTGAATACTCACACAAAAACACACTCAACACTCACACAAAAACACATTTAACACTCACACAAAAACACACTGAACACTGACACAAAAACACACTCAACACTCACACAAAAACACATTCAACACTCACACAAAACACATTTAACACTCACACAAAAACACATTTAACACTCACACAAAAACACACTGAACACTCACACAAAAACACACTCAACACTCACACAAAAACACATTCAACACTCACACAAAACACATTTAACACTCACACAAAAACACACTGAACACTGACACAAAAACACACTCACACAAAAACACATTCAACACTCACACAAAAACACATTCAACACTCACACAAAAACACACTCAACACTCACACAAAAACACATTCAACACTCACACAAAAACACACTCAACACTCACACAAAAACACACTCAACACTCACACAAAAACACATTCAACACTCTCACAAAAACACACTTAACACTCACACAAAAACACATTCAACACTCACACAAAAACACACTCAACACTCACACAAAAACACATTCAACACTCACACAAAAACACACTCAACACTCACACAAAAACACATTCAACACTCACACAAAAACACATTCAACACTCACACAAAAACACACTTAACACTCACACAAAAACACATTCAACACTCACACAAAAACACACTCAACACTCACACAAAAACACATTCAACACTCACACAAAAACACACTCAACACTCACACAAAAACACACTCAACACTCACAGAAGAGTCACAGAAACGTCTGACAGAAAACAGGAAGTTTCATGAGACTTTATGTGTGAAGTGCAGAGACTGACAGTAACACAAATCTACAGCTCAGATCACAAACAACATCAACACACAACTGATCTGACTTCACAAACATGAACACACACCTGCTTCTCATCTTCATTATCATTACAGGTAAAATTACAAATGTTTTTCTTTCATTCCATTAAGTACAAACACATCTAAGGGAAAAAAATGATGCAATTTAAAAAGACCAATATTCTATAAACTATGTACTATAATTACTTTATACAATGTATTGTTTTTTATTTATTTACAGGTGTGATGACTGTAGATCAGATCGGTCCAAATAAAGAAACAATAATCATAAAGAAAGAACAGGAGACTGTAACCTTGAGCTGTTCATATGACACCAGCAGCAGTTATGTTATACTTTACTGGTACAGACAGAATACAAACACAGAACCTCAATATTTACTGCGAAAAGGTGTTCGATCATACAGTCATATTGAGGATATAACAGACCGTCGGTTTCAAACAAATACACCAGAATCAGCCACTGAACTCATTATTAACACTGTGACTCTATCAGATTCAGCTTTATATTATTGTGCTCTGAGAGTTGCAGCCCAGTGATACAAAAAGCCTGAGAGTCTTTACAAAAACACAAGTACAAACTGAAAACTTTGAAGAGACTTTAATCAAAAATGATCCAACCACGTTAGTTTTTTATAAACCACACACACTGTAGATGAGGAAATGTGGTAACAGGTGTGAATTTGAGAGGTTTTTTAAGTTAACTCATGTGTAAGTTTAATTCAGTTTGTTTTGTTTCTCATATATTTTATCATGTTGAATAAATTCTAATGAAAGTCATTATGTTGTAAAATGTCTTTTATTTTATGTGTTTGTGTGTGAGATCTGTGATCTTGTTCAGTTTCACAGAGACTGTAACAGAGATTCACTGAGAACACAATGACACTTCATTCACTTCTTCTGTTTTTTGTTTTTATTTATTTATTTATTTAATCCTAACCCTAAAATTTTAAAAACGTCATAGCATGGGAGTAAATAAGCAAAAGAGAATTTTCTTTTTTGGGTGAAATATTTATAATTTAATCAACATTAATAATCATATTTATAATATCAATGGGAATAATATAAACAATTATTTTTGCCATAATCGTGCTATACAAGGTATTTTAAACGTATTCATGACAAGAAAAAAGTTAAAACTACGTTTAGCTTTTCTACTTCCCTTACAAAAATAAACAGGGACTATAAAAAGCAGCGTTTATACATAGCCTACGTCTTGCATAATCTGAAAAATGATGAAAATATAACAAGAAAAAGAGGAATTCTGAAAACTAAGGTTTGATGCAGGAGGCTGGTGCAGCGATTTTTTACGTAATGACACAAATAGGAAGTTAATAATAGTGAGGAGTTGCATATGGGAACATTTTCATTTTTATTTTGGAAATGTTTTTTGACACATGATCTGACAGCATGCCATTGTCAGCTTTGAAAAAAAAGCATATTCCAAAATAATAGTTGACAGTGAAAATGTTGGGTGGGGTGTAGTGGAGACTAGTGAAAGAGAACAGTGCAAGTAAACTTCACTCCTTGACCACAAGAGGTGCTCTAGTGACAGACGCTATAGGCTCCTCATTTACATTTACGCATTTTGCAGATACTTTTATCCAAAGTGACTTACATGGCATTACACTATTATATTTGTTTCTGAGCTCGTGCAATCTCTGGATTTGAACCCATGACCTTGGCATTGCTAGCGCCATTCTCTAACCAATAAGCTACAGGAACTGACGCTGGTTCAAATAGGACCAGATTTATTACCTCTAGCCACAGTATCAAGCCATGTTTATAGGTACAAGGTTTATCATTTGTTAACTTATTCATTATTAAAGTTGAATGATTTATAGCATTTATTGGTAACATTATATTGACACTCACTAATTTATATACAGATTCAGATCTGCTTCTTATTTTCACAAATGATTTAACATTATTAAAACAATAATTACTGTATGAAATAACTTCAAACATACATAAAACTCAATTATTATGTGTTCTTATTTTATGTTATTTTCTCTAAACATGATGAAGTCTGTATTTCTGTGATGTTTATTTTATGTTATTTTCTCTAAACATGATAAAGTCTGTATTTCTGTGATGTTTATTTTATGTTATTTTCTCTAAACATAATGAAGTCTGTATTTCTGTGATGTTTATTTTATGTTATTTTCTCTAAACATGATGAAGTCTGTATTTCTGTGATGTTTATTTTATGTTATTTTCTCTAAACATGATGAAGTCTGTATTTCTGTGATGTTTATTTTATGTTATTTTCTCTAAACATGATGAAGTCTGTATTTCTGTGATGTTTATTTTATGTTATTTTCTCTAAACATGATGAAGTCTGTATTTCTGTGATGTTTATTTTATGTTATTTTCTCTAAACAGGATGAAGCCTGTATTTCTGTGATGTTTATTTTATGTTATTTTCTCTAAACAGGATGAAGTCTGTATTTCTGTGATATTTATTTTATGTTATTTTCTCTAAACATGATGAAGTCTGTATTTCTGTGATGTTTATTTTATGTTATTTTCTCTAAACATGATGAAGTCTGTATTTCTGTGATGTTTATTTTATGTTATTTTCTCTAAACAGGATGAAGTCTGTATCTCTGTGATGTTTATTTTATGTGAGGTAGGAGGGGTTTGTGTGTGACATCTGTGATCTTGTTCAGTTTCACAGAGACTGTAACAGAGATTCACTGAGAACACAATGACACTTCATTCACTTCTTCTGTTTTCTGTCTTTGTGTGTAAGTATGTTTTCATTTGATTTTATTTACTTAATACCTTCATTTTATACATACTACACATTTATGAACTTTATAACCCTGTGATTTTGATCTATTAAGTGTCATATTTTAAGGACAAGAGAAGTTCTTTATTATATTTGATAATAAATGATGTGTTGGTCTATTTCTCCAGATGTCAGTTTTGGAAATGAAATCACATCAGACAGAACTGAAGAGGTTGTTGTTGAAGGTTCAAGTGTTCAGTTTTCCTGCAGTTATTCCTCTGCTCATAATCTTCAGTGGTACCGTCAGTATCCCAGAAAACCTCCTGAATTTCTTGTGCTCATTTCTGAGGGTGTGAAAGAGAACAGGACATCTGAAATAGATCCCAGATTCTCTACTAAACTCAGAAAAGAAAATCAAAAACAACACGTGTATCTGGAGATCTCCTCTGTTACTCTATCAGATTCTGCTCTGTATTACTGTGCCATGAGGCCCACAGTGACACAAAACACAACAACACTGAACAAAAATATATCACCTGCATGTAAGACAATAGCTGAATATAACCAGTAGAGGGAGATACTCACCATAAAAAGTGTTTCTAAACCAGGGGGTCGGGGCTTTAAAGAAATTTAAAGGAGGCTGATTTAAAGATAAAACAAGCATTAAAATTCAACGACAAAAATAATAATTATACTATATTACATTACATATATTTACAATTATATTTCATTGTGTAGAAATGAGTGAGAGGACCTGCACATATTGTTGTGGACAATGGGTGGCCTTGAAGTCAAAACGGTTGAGATCCACTGATAAAAACAAGACAACATTAACTCCAACCACTGTAAGAAAACTAAAAAAAACATTTTAACCAGCTCTAATAAAATGTTTAAAGGAGTCATTTGGTGAAATGTCAATCTTTGCTTTTGATTTAGTTTGTTATTTAACCGTTTGTGCATGTATAAGACATCCAAAGTCACAAAACGTCTCCGGTTACTGTCGTAACCTCGGTTCCCTGAGAAGCGGGAACGAGACATTGCAGAAGCATCTGCTATGGGAACTCCTCCCCTCTCACCTCTCCTGAAGTCTTATTGGATAACGCCAGTGAAACTGGCAAATTGTCGACGCGCAACCGTATGCAAATACTGTCGACCGAGAGAGTATAAATACAGTGCACAGCGACAATACCTCAGAATCTGCGAAAAACGCCTGCAAGGCTGACGCGCGATGAACACGGCGGCTACTGCAATGTCTCGTTCCCGCTTCTCAGGGAACCGAGGTTACGACAGTAACCGGAGACGTTCCCTATCGAGAGCGGTCTCTCGACATTGCAGAAGCATCTGCTATGGGAACAGTATACAATCCCGCCGTGAGAGCAGCAAGACAGCCGCACACACCAGCCGCATTCGTCCACCAGCACGGAGCACACAGACGAACCAATCGCGAAGTCGCCTCGAAGGGCCTGCAGCTGATTGGCCGATACAGACCAATGAGCTGCGAGAAGAGACTTTCAGCAAAATTTGCATATCTCAGCCAAAGAAATAAGCGGGCTGCACTGATACAGGGCAGACACCACAACATTAAGAGACAGCACGGAATCCGGGCAGATATAATGTAAGTCCAGTAACACCAAGCACAGAGTCAACAGTAACACGGTAACAACTGCACAAGATAAGCGATCAGCAACTAGGAGACAATGAGCTGTCCGTACTCACCGAGAGGACATGTGAGGCTAAGGAGGATACATCCAGCTTGTAGAACCTGGCGAAGGTGTTCCGCGAAGACCAGCCAGCTGCACAGCAAATGTCCTTAATAGAAGCGCCTCTAGCCCAAGCCCACGAAGAGGCAATAGCCCTAGTAGAATGAGCCCTGACACCAAAAGGGCAGGCCTGCCCTTGACTCTCATACGCCAGGTTGACAGCGTCCACCACCCAGTGAGAGAGCCTCTGTTTCGAGACAGCCCGACCTTTAGTCCCCCCGCCGTAGCACACGAAGAGCTGGTCCGACAGCCGAAACCCGGCAGTTCGATCAATGTAAGCCCTCAAAGTCCTAACCGGACACACAGCCCTCTGAGCGTCCGCATCACCCGAGGCAGACGACTCAGAAGACAAAGCGGGCAATGAAATAACCTGCTCTCTGAACGCGGTAGACAGGGACTTAGGCACATAACCCGCTTTTGGCCGGAGAGTAACGCTGCAGTCGCCGGCCCCAAAACGAATGAAATCCGCGCCGATAGAAAGCGCTCGTAAATCCCCAATGCGTTTGGCCGAAGCAAGGGCAAGAAGGAGAACGGCTTTCAGAGAGAGCTCCCTCATAGAAACAGTCCCCAATGGCTCGAACGGTGGCAGAGAGAGAGCCCGCAGTACCAGAGCCAAATCCCACGGAGGCACTGAAGGAGATCGCGGGGGAAACATCCTCCGAGCTCCCCTCAAAAATCTGACCACCAAGGCATGCCTGCCGATCGATTGCCCGTCAACCGGGGAACGAAACGAAGCGATAGCAGCCACATAAACCTTCAGCGTGGACGGGAGGCCACCATTATCCATCCTGCATTGTAGAAAGCGCAAAACATCAGACACATGACACCGGGTCTACACCGCAGTCAGCGCACCACTTCTTAAATACATCCCATTTCAGAGCATATAAGCGTCTAGTGGAAGGCGCCCGAGACTCCGAAATAGTGTCAAGCACCCTCTGAGGGAGGGGGCCTATAACCCCTGAAGCGGCCAGGCATGGAGGTTCCACAATTCCGGGTTGGGGTGCCAAATCGATCCGTTCACCTGAGATAACAGGTCTCCCCTGAGGGGAATGCTCCACGGAGAGGCCACCAGCAACTCTCTCAGGTCCGGAAACCACGGTTGATTCGGCCAAAACGGAGCAACGAGGATCACCGACGCACTCTCCTCCCTGATCTTGCACAACACAAGGGGCAGAATCTTCACCGGAGGAAACGCGTAAAGCCGGGTGTCCGGCCAGCGCGCCGTCAGAGCGTCCATCTCCCCGGGGGAGCGTGGCAGCGAGAAGAACAGCGGACAATGCGCGTTCTCGCTCGTCGCGAACAGATCCACTTCCGCCTTCCCGAAGCGATCCCAGATCATTTGCACCGAGTCGGGGTGAAGTCTCCATTCCCCTTGGGAAAGACCGCCCCTCGAGAGCATGTCCGCTCCGCAGTTCAAACGACCGGGGATATGCGCTGCTCTGATGGAGAGCAGGTGCCGGTCCGCCCACAGCAGAAGCTCCGCAGCCAACTCGAAAAGGGGTCTGGAGTGAACCCCTCCCTGGCGATTGATGTACGAAACCACGGACGTGTTGTCTGTGCGAATCAGTACATGACGCTGCGCCAGCTGCGGTAGAAAAGTTCGCAGAGCTAGGAACACCGCCTGCAGCTCCAGCCGATTTATGTGCCATCTGCTCAGAGACGGCGACCATAGACCCGACACCGGGCTTCCTTCGCACACTGCACCCCAGCCCGAGGAAGACGCATCCGTCGTTACCACCGTACGCATCGTCACAAGCCCCAGGGGAACTCCCCGGTCGAACATGTTCACGTCGCGCCATGGTTTCAAAGCGCTGAGGCATCTGTGAGTTATCCGCACACGAGCACGACCCGAGGACCATGCTCTCCGCGGAACCTGAGTCTTTAGCCACAGCTGCAGCGGTCGCATGTGCAGAAGACCCAGGTGGCAGACCGATGAAGCTGACGCCATCAGTCCCAGAAGTCTCTGAAACACCCTCAGCGGGACGGACCGGTCCAGACCGAAAGCGCGCAGTGCAGCGGAGATGGACTCCAAGCGCTCCTGAGAGAGGCGGGCGCGCATCTCCACCGAGTCGAAACATACCCCTAGATACGTTATGGACCGACTCGGCGTAAGCTTGCTCTTCTGCACATTCACCCTCAGCCCCAGGGATGACAAGTGACGAAGCAGCATTTGCGTATGGCTGACAAGCACATCTCGTGAATGGGCCAGAAGCAGCCAGTCGTCCAGATAGTTCAGAATGCGCATACCTCTTGCCCTGAGAGGGGAAAGCGCTGCGTCCACGCACTTCGAAAACGTGCGCGGAGCCAATGCCAGCCCGAAAGGAAGCACAGCAAACTGGTACGCTGCTCCTTCGAAAGCGAACCGCAGGAAGCGTCGGTGGCGCTGGACTATCTGAATGTGAAAATATGCATCCTTCAGATCCACGGACGCAAACCAGTCCCCGGGACGAACTTGTGCCAGGATCTGCTTTAGCGTAATCATTTTGAACGCCCTCTTGTGAAGCGCTCGATTGATGGGTCTCAGATCCAGAATAGGACGGAGTCCCCCATCCTACTTGGGCACCACGAAATACCGGCTGTAAAAACCGCACCCCGTCTCGCTCGGAGGCACTCGCTCTATCGCTCTCTTGTCGAGCAAGCTGCGAATCTCCTGTCTCAAGACCGGAGCGTTGCGCGGTAATGTAAGTGACGGGACAACGCCGCTGAAGCGGGGGGGCCTGCGTCTGAATTGGAGGGAATACCCGTGTTCTATCACGTGCAGCAGCCACGGAGAGATACCCGGAATGGCTCTCCACGCACTCAGAAACATGCACAGCGGCCGAATTACCTCGGGCGATGCAGCTTGCTGATACTGCGGAGACACGCTCTGCCCCAGCGAGGCTAACTGCAGTGTCGGGGGAATGTGAAGCGTGTGCGGCCCCGGCCACCGCTCGCCCACAGGTGCAACCGTGGGTGAGGGGTTGCCGGTTATAGCATAATTCAAGTGTGGCTTCGCGCTGCACCGTGGCAGGGCGGGAGACACAGCGTGGCGTGAGTGAAGGGGAGAGAGCTCTTTTTGTGAGGAGGTAAGTGCTTTTAATACATTTATATGTACAACATTTAGAGCATTGCAACAATCGCCCGTAACAGCGGGGGAAACAAGATGCAAACGGCACCGCTTGAACACCGGTCCGCTCATTAACTCTCTCCTCCCTGCAGATCCGTCAGGAAGACGGCTTGGCAGCTGAAGACGAACCGCCATTGCCCGGACGACCTCTCTTCTGCCCGTACTTCTTCCGAGCTGGGGCAGACCACTGCTTAGGCCGGACGTCCGGTCCAGGATCCCGGGGAGCCGGAGCCGCGGCAGCGGGCTGCTTAGCCGGCCTAAAAGAAGACGAGCGCGAAGCAGACGAGGATCGCGCCCTCGGCGCCGGTTGCGACGAACGTCGAGGAAGCACATGACTCATGGCTTTCGCGCGCTTCTGCGCCTCCGCGAAGCGCTCCGACACCGACTCAACGACATCCCCGAAGAGACCAGAGGGAGTAATGGGAGCATTGAGCAGCGATTTCCGGTCAGCGTCCTTTAGGTCCGCCAGCGTCAGCCACAAATGGCGATGAAGGACGACCATAAAGCCCATCGACCTGCCGATTGCCTGTGCTGTGCGCTTCGTCGCCATCAGCGCGAAGTCCGTCGCCGCCCTCAGGTCCTTCACAGCGTCCGCATCCAGGGAACCTCCGTCCAGCGTCTGCAGGATCTTCGCTTGAAATACCTGCAGAACCGCCATAGCATGCAGCGCGGAGGCCGCTTCCCCGGCGGAGGTGTACGCCTTGTCGGCGAGGTGGGCGGTAAACCTGCACGGTTTAGACGGCAGACCTTGTCCCGCGCTCAGCGAAGACGAGGATGGGCAGAGATGAGCCGCGAGGGTATCCTCCACAGGCGGCATACGGGTATAACCGTGAGCTTCAGCCCCGTCCACGTGGGCAAACATGGCCTGTGTGGCGGCGTGGACTCGCGCCGATTGAGGGGCAGACCACGACTTCACCACGTGCTCGTGCACATCAGGGAAAAACGGCGTACTTCTCTTCGGTGCAGCCTGACGGCGGCCCGCTTGGAAGTACCACGAATCGAGCTTGCTTTTAGCCGGCTCCTCTGGGCCGCTCCAGCTAAGGTCGAGCTCCTTAACGGCCTTTTCCAGCACCCTCACGAACTCTTCTTGGAGGTCTGGGGCGCTGACCGAGTCGGTGCGGTCCCGCTCCGACTCCGCCCAGTCCTTCACCGAGGCCGAGATGGACATTGAGTCGTCGTCGTCCACGTCGAAGCCAAAGGAAATGGCATCCGCAACAGCAGACGGGGGACGAAGACTCTCCTCGGTGAAAAGGACTGGGGAACGAGGTGACGGCAGAGGACAGCGGCCCCGAGCCGGGTCGTCGCCGCCACCACGTGGCATGGGAGGGCCCACCAGCGGCTCGCAGGCGGCAGTGGGCCTCACCACTCCTCGAGCAACGTTCCTGCGAGTCCTCAAGACGCGCGCCGGCAGGTCCGCACAGTGCGCGCAATCAGACTCACCGAACGCCGCCTCAGCATGGGCCAGGCCCAGGCAGGCGATGCAGTGCTCGTGTGTATCCAGCGGGTCCATGGGACCCGCGCAAAGACAGCAGAAGGCGGCCATCGGATGAAGAATAAGCTTCAGACGAATCAACAATGGCAGCGTGAAAGAGAAGATTCTGAGGTATTGTCGCTGTGCACTGTATTTATACTCTCTCGGTCGACAGTATTTGCATACGGTTGCGCGTCGACAATTTGCCAGTTTCACTGGCGTTATCCAATAAGACTTCAGGAGAGGTGAGAGGGGAGGAGTTCCCATAGCAGATGCTTCTGCAATGTCGAGAGACCGCTCTCGATAGGGAACTCAAAGTTTTGCACAAAATGATTTACTGTAACTGAAAGAGAAGTCTGATCCAGATCTGCCTAAAATGCCCCACTTTCAGTTTGTGGTAATATTTGTATAACGCCGCTCAAATGTACACGCAAAGAAGGTGTAGCTTCAGTTATCACAGTCGTAGTCCTGCAGCCGCCATGTCACAGTGGAAATATATAAGACAGAATAAAACATCTCTCTGTAAAGCATCCTTCTGGTCGATCCGATATCCCACACATCTCAATTTGATCTGTGTTTGTGCCTGAATTTGTAAAATGTAAAGGTTACATATCACATCTCCACCACTAGAGGGAAACATCTCTTAAATTCTTGGCTGAGACACGAATATCAAAATAAATGATTTAACACTAGACCTCCCGGAAATCTATAACTACGAGAATGGCCATTGCGGTCATTTTGACCGCTCACACTAGACTGTACTGAATGTTATTTTTACCACGCAATATTTACATTAAAAGCTTCTATTGAGATTATAGAACGAAGCTTTAAATGTCAGTTGTCATATATTATAATGTTATCACACTAAAAAACATAAAAATCCTCAACCACATCCCCAAATGCCAAGCGAACGCCGATGCGCCAAGCGAACGCGATGCGCCTCGGTCTGTGTCCGGCAAGCAGGAGAGCAAAGTTTTTCCACCGCAGTGAAAATGTTGTTTTTGAAAGTCTGAACGGCAACAAATATGGATTGATGCAGAATATTTGGTTAGATCAAAACATGTTGTGAATTTTTGAAATTATAACATCCTTTTTTTTAATATATTTTGACTTTTGGACTTTACAACGCTCAGAAAATATATTTGGATCACGCGAATCGCACCACTCACCACTGGAATCAAAATGTATGTGTTTTGTTAGGAAAGGTACTAATAATAATCAGGACACGAAATTGAAATTGTTACAAATGTAAAATGTATTAGTTCATCCACAACCACAGAACATATTGGCTAGCCTGCTAATTACAGATATTCAAAGGAGGCAGTATATCGCTTTTTGCTGACATTTTGAGGGTAAGATATGGTTTAGCTTAGCAATAACATATAACACCGCAAGAACAGTGGTGCGCATCTTCAATGGCGGGAAAGAGCGCTGAAATAATACAGTGTCTGTAATGCATACGGTCAATTTGACCGCTTTGGTAGTTTGAGGTAGAAATACTCAGAACTCGTATGTGTTTTGTAATTTTAATAAAATAACAATGTTAGAATAAAATATACACATATTTAAGAAAAGTCAAGGTACCGTATACGGTATATATGGGTTTTATTTCAACAAAGTTATTACATTGCAAATTTTAAAAACGGTCAAAATGACTGCCTTGGTAGTTCTAGTGTTAAAGACACACATTACATCAGGCACTAATATGCAGTATTATAATGCTGTTTTCTAATGTCGGAGAAAGCTGATAACATATCTAGACTTGCATGAAGTAAATAACGCATAATTTACATTTAGAAAAGTTGAAGGCTACGCGTGTGAGAATTAAACCTCCTTAATATGATGTCCTTCCAACAGTTACGGTATCCAGAAATCACAAAAGCATCCGCCACACGACTCGTGCCAACATGAAACTTACGACAGCAAAAACAAAATGCAGCATCGGCTTTAACGCTGTAACGTTACTCAAGCCAGTCTCGATTAGTAACCCGAGCTGAGACGAAAGCTCGTTCCCTGCTTCTGAAAATGCATGCAGGTTACTGCTGTAATATCACTTGTTGAGGCCGATCAGTCCGGAGATCATCCACAGCCTGAGGTTTTGAAAATTCCGCCGTGGTGACAGCTGGTTAATTTGGGTCAGATGGGGTCGGCTGCAGCGCACTGAGCGTAGACTGAAGGTAGACTGCTGCTGCTTGTAGCATCTGAATCTAAAGATGATGTTGCTGAAGAAGAAGAAGAACTAATCCATTTTCTAATGTCCATGTTTGTAAATTATTATTTAAAATGTAAATTATTCGTTATTTACTTCACTAAATATTTAATTTCTAGTATATTTGTTTAACGTATTCAATATATGCAAATGATTCATGAATAAATCTGTTTATATTTTCAGTTTATTGCAACCACTGTATATCCTGCACTTGCTGCTATTGCACTTCTGGTTAGACCTAAACTGCATTTCGTTGCCTTGTACTTGTACATGTGTAATGACAATAAAGTTGAATCTAATCTATCTAATCTAATAAATAAAAAATTGTGTCTGGGGGCACAACAACCTTTGCGGCACTGCACAGGCCGGCACTGCACGCAGCCAGGGTGTAAAGCAAAGCTTAAACATTTTTTCAATTTGTTTTAATTTATTTATTTAGATTAAGTATTATGATGATAAATAATAGTTTTAGAATAAATCATTTTTTTACGAAGTATAATGATGTTATAATATCTGGTCAATAAAATAAAGTATAGCTGTGTTCCTTTTTTCTGACTGCAACAATCCACTGTGTAGGCCTATATGAAAATGTAAAATAAATGTCTGAAATATTTATTTATTTTAAGTATTGTCTGGACCTCCACTTGGAAGAAAATATAAAGACTGGACATCTTTGAACTTTAATTGAATACCTCTGATCTATAGAGTCCCAGATCAGAAATGTCCAACACCACTCTTGGAGGGCCGGTGTCCTGAAGAGTTTAGCTTCAACTTGGCTCAACACACCGTCTGGAAGTTTCTACACTCCAAGTACCCGGATGGTCTACTCACTGTTTCTGGTGAAAATCCAAAGTGCAGATCCATGGATACTCAAACGGCTGATATTAACAACTCACCGCAAGTAGGCGGAGTTTAGAGATGATACACTGCATTATTAAAATTTGTGATGTTTTGTGAAGTGATGTTTCACTGAATTAATTCCTGTAATACAGTAAACATTATGAAATAATGAATAAATACATTAATAAATGCATTCTGTTTTGCTGCACACTAAAATGTGTATTCTTTTCCATAACAAAAACAGTACATACTTGATGGGCATAAGTAGGTGAATTGGGACGCAGCACTAGTCTGCCTAGTGAGATCATGATTAGCTGGTTCAGGTGTTTTATTTGGGGTTAATACAGGACACCGGCCATCATGACTGACTTTGGACACCCCTGCTGTAGATTATTTCTAATAACAAGCAAAAGAAATAACAAGTAAATTTGCTAGAAAATGAAAGCCTGACAAATGCCTTGTTTTTAATGAGTTTGTTGTGCCGCGTTACTACTTGGCTAAACTTAAATGCGACAAAGTTACATGACCAATTTAACAAATTGTTTATTAAATGAAATTAATATAAAATAAAATTTAACAAATTGTTAATTTAATACAATTATTATACAATAAAAAATGAATGTAAATGTATATTAAAATATATTGAATGTAATATAAATTGTTATATTTAAAGCCACTGTTGAAAAACACTGGCCTAGCTTATTGATGCTCAGCAAAAAATATTTAAACTTTGTCACCACAAGGAGGCATCATTCCTCAGATGCTTATATAAGTTTGTGTGACATGAGACACAAAGAGAACAATTATTAAAGATACAGAGACTCACTAGAAGTCAACAGTTTTAAAGTTTATCTGTGATCTGTAGTGATGATGGCAAAACTAGTAATTATTACGCTTATCTTAACAGCACATTATTCTGGTAAGGATATTGTTTTATTATTGACACAATATTTGTTTAACGTATTCAATATATGCAAATGATTCATGAATAAATCTGTTTATATTTTCAGTATGTGAGGGAAAAGACAGTGTTGAACAGACTTCAGGAGAAATTACTGCAAATGAAAGACATCAAGTTAATCTACAATGCAATTTTTCTACTTCTGATACAAATGCATATCTTTTCTGGTACAAACAGCTGCCAAACACATCACCAACATTCATTCTGAGTAAATCTTCTTTTGGTGGAGGAACAACTGAACCTGAATATCAGAAGAGATTTAAAGCAACATTGAACTCCACAACAAAATCTGTTCCATTGATAATTCAGGATGTACATGTGAGTGACTCTGCTGTGTATTACTGTGTTCTGAGGCCCACAGTGATATCTGAATGCTTTAGTGTCATACAAGAACACAGAGCACTTCTACATACAGCTGTCATACCCTTCATATATTCAGTAGCCTATACATTATGTATTCACTATAATGTATAGCACCAAATAAAACGTAAACACTTTGTAACCATAACCAATTTACAAATGTATTCAAAATAAATGTGTTATTATTCATATAAACATCTAGAGTTTCAAAGTTCATAAATTGTGATATTATATCACAGACTTTTGTAATTGCCTAACCGCTGATGTGCCCTTGAGCAAGACACCTAACCCCCACTTGCTTACTGTAACAATGTAATGTAAGTCCTTTGGATCAAAGCGTCTGCCAAATGCGTAAATGCAAATGTATTAATTTGTTATTTGAATGTGATATTTATCTAAAGATATGGCTCTGTCTTGTCTTTTGTTGTTCTTCATGTTTTCATTAGTGATTGTGTTTGTGTTCATCACTTCAAAATCTCACTTACAGCAAGCAAACTGTAAAAAACAGTGTCATGCAGGTGAAGCTGCTGCCAATAATTTACTGTAAAATAACAGCAATGTCACCACTGTGCTGAGGACTAGTGCTTGTGTTTAAGGGTTTGTTGATCTATTCTTGGTTTTAAAGAAACTGTGTTATTATTGATGTAATTTTATCTTTGTGAATTATGCATGTGTGTATTTGTTATTGTAAGTTAATGTGTGAGGCTTCAGTTTAAGTTGTGTTTTAAGTGTTCTGTTTGTTGTTTAATGTCTTTGCAGGTTAATTTTGTGTAAGAAATAATTTTTTAGTTGGATTAAAATAAATACACTCACTATACTAACAGCACTTTTTAAGTTTGAATAGATTAAGGCAATCCGTTACACACACACAATGAGCTTGAATTCACAGCTGCCAGTAAAAACATTATTATACAGTAAAAAACTGTAAAATGTTCCTTGCAGATGAAGCCTAAAGTTACCGCAAACTTTTACAGTGTACAGCAGTATAATGATAATAACACATTCTCTGCGAGTCTCTTTCATTCACACACAAGTTCTGCTTTATTTTTTTCTCAGTAATAACTTCACTGAAGCAACACAGCGCACATTTAAAAGACATGACAGAGGTTTGTTTCAGCTGGAATTCATGGTGGAAGAAAGTAGTTCCCCAGTTTCTTTTAAAAGCGGAAGATTTTAAAAACACTCTGATGTTATTTCCGATTTATATAAACACTTTTGCTGTCGAATTGTTGTATAAATGCAATATCACTCATGTGATAGCGCTCTTTATTACACGGTTCATTGGAAAACTTGATTCTGATTGGCCAGTCGGAACATTTGCAAAACGAATAACACACCTGCTGCAAATCATTTTGACAGGTAAAGTTTAATATTACACAAAAAATAAATATAAATATGTCTTTTAATAACATATATGACATTATAATAACAAATGATTAAACCAAATTGCCTGTTTGTGACATTTGAATGTAGTTTTTACTTTAAAACCAAAAAGAAACAGCTTCGCGTTGGGTCCTGATCACACTGTTGGGGCTTATTTCTGTGATAACAACCGGCTGCCTGTACATTATTCTTCACATATCATCTAGACTGTGATTGTTTCCTGTATTCGGCCTGTGGCCTCATGTTTCTGATCTAATCACAGCTGTGCTGATATAGAGCAACATCACACTCCTACTTGAGTGATATTGCATTAGTAACTCACAGGTAGTGTGAAAAAGCGTGCATAACCTAAACAACACCGAACAAATGAAAGCAGGACAAAGATCAACCAAAAGGCAAATAAATGTAAAATAATAAACACCTGTACAAATCAAATAAATATCCAAGTACAACTAGTAAGTGGCTGGAAAACAGAACAAAGTAAAGACGAAAAGTGAAAACAGAAAACAGAAACTAACTGTGACATAATTAATACTAAAGTATATAAGACAGAAATACAATAAATTCTTCATCAGAAATACAATAAATTCTTTATCACAGCATCTGAGAGACTTTGTCAAAATAAACTACCAATGAACAGAGAGGGCAGAGCCAAACAGACTTCCACACTCCTCCTCCAAATGTGTGTAAATGTGACAGTGTTCAGTGTTACTTTAGCAAACACAGCTTGAAGTAACAAAGAGTTTCTATGTTTTAGTTTAATTCAGCTGCATAATACATTTATTATAATGACACATTGGCAAACATTTTTGATGTTGTCCATGACATATTTCTGGGGTAAGTAGATTAATAAACAATATTTTACTTATATGAATTATTGACTTAAATACTAAATTAACGTGTAAATGTTATTTATTATTTATTTCAGGGTGTAAATCTCAGGATGTTGTAATCCAGAATACAATATTTCAAACAGCTCTTGAAGGTGAAGCTGTAACAATAACATGTACATATAAAACCACTGATCCATCTCCATATCTCTTCTGGTACCAGCAAAGAGTCAATGAAGACCTAAAATACATGCTGAACAGATTTGATGCTGACAAAGAGTTTAAGAAGAGATTTAAAGCAGAATTCAACACAACTTTAAAATCATTTCCTCTGATAATACAGGATGTACATGTGAGTGACTCTGCTGTGTATTACTGTGTTCTGAAGCCCACAGTCACTAAAACACATTCAACACTCACACAAAAACACATTCAACACTCACACAAAAACACACTCAACACTCACACAAAAACACAATCAACACTCACACAAAAACACATTCAACACTCACACAAAAACACACTCAACACTCACACAAAAACACATTCAACACTCACACAAAAACACACTCAACACTCACACAAAAACACATTCAACACTCACACAAAAACACACTCAACACTCACACAAAAACACATTCAACACTCACACAAAAACACATTCAACACTCACACAAAAACACAATCAACACTCACACAAAAACACAATCAACACTCACACAAAAACACATTCAACACTCACACAAAAACACACTCAACACTCACACAAAAACACATTCAACACTCACACAAAAACACATTCAACACTCACACAAAAACACATTCAACACTCACACAAAAACACACTCAACACTCACACAAAAACACATTCAACACTCACACAAAAACACATTCAACACTCACACAAAAACACATTCAACACTCACACAAAAACACATTCAACACTCACACAAAAACACACTCAACACTCACACAAAAACACATTCAACACTCACACAAAAACACACTCAACACTCACACAAAAACACATTCAACACTCACACAAAAACACACTCAACACTCACACAAAAACACATTCAACACTCACACAAAAACACACTCAGCACTCACACAAAAACACATTCAACACTCACACAAAAACACACTCAACACTCACACAAAAACACATTCAACACTCACACAAAAACACACTCAACACTCACACAAAAACACACATGATTACATTCAGTCATGGTTTTATTATGACTTTTCTACTGTTTGACTTTTTCTTTAAATCTTTTTGTAATTGAGTTACTCTCATTTGTCTGTTATGAGACTATAAAACTGATCAACTGTAGTATAGACACGTCAGCACGTGTTAACAGTATAAAACCAGCAGAGGGCGACAGACACACAAGTGTCAACTGTAGGTTTGTTGAGAGTTCACTTCCATTATATATTTATATTTATGCATTTGGTAGATGCTTTTATCTAAAGCGACTTACATTACATTGTACTAGACATTTGTACATTTTGTTTAGTAAGCAAGTGGGGGTTAGGTGTCTTGCTCAAGGGCATCTCAGCCGTTACCCGCCAGTCGTGAGAATCGAACCAGTAACCTTCTGGTCATGAGTCCAACTCTCTAACCACTGGACCACAACTGCCACGTTAACCATAAAAATATATTCAAGAGCTGCACAATATTTCACTGATCTCTTATCTTACTAATTCTTCCTTATACTTTTATAAATGTATTTACAAAAGCATCAATTTGAATCTAGACTTTGCAGAAAAATGTTATCACATTATTTATTTGAAAGAGTAAAATATTTGCTGCGATAGTCTAACAGATATTGTAATGCAGGTCTTATGTTAATATATTGTTCTCCAACATTCACAACTAGTCATGAATTCATGTTTGTACTTACAGTATACTTGAATTTTAAACTAAAATAATTTAATTTAATTTAATTTAATACATGATTAGATCTACATGACAGTTTTTATTAACCTATATATACAGTGTTCCTGTATGTCAGTGGAAGAGTTCATTAAAACTACACTAAAAGTACATCAGCAGTGGGCGGAGCTTCTTTATAAAGATGTTGAGTGTCAGAGACTAACAGACTGAATCATCTAATGCTGTTTTCTTCTTCACTATATACAGAATCTATGAACACATCATGATTCTCTTTACATGGACAATAATACAACTTTACATTGGTAAGATATATTATTTATTTTTCAGTTATAATATAAAATAAACACATACTGTACATTAAATTATTATTATTTTTTAGCTTGATCAAATGAGGCTCATTTTTTCCACAGGAACTTCCTTTGCTGATACAATAGAGCCGTTGTTTACAGAAAAACATGAGTTTGAGGGTAAAAATGTGACTCTCTCTTGTAAATACACCATCACTAGTGGTGTCACTGTTAACTCTCTTCAGTGGTATCGACAGAATCTCAACACAAAACCAGAGCATCTGCTGTCAGTCACAGAATATTCCAACAAATCTGAACCTGCTCTTCGTCTATATTCACATGCTGTAAAACAACTCAAACATGTGTATCTGGAGATCTCTTCTGTTACTCTATCAGACTCTGATCTGTATTGTTGTGCCCTGGTGCCCACAGTGAAAGAAAACAACAACAACACTGAACAAAAACCTCATACACATTCCCATTGAATCAATGTTAAAAACTGTGAATTTGTCAATTTTAATCGTATCCCTGCATGCAAGCCTGTGCTGGCACTTTACGGGTCCACTTAGCTTAAGAGCCCCAGCAGGGCTCCTGAGAATTTGCTCACTGGCAAAACATTGGCCCCTTAGTTCTGGACCTGCATGGGCAGCCCTCACTTTACCCCCAGGAAGCACTTACTAGACCCACACTACACAGACAGCAAGCTACTGTAACAGGTACAAACCATTGATCATATTTTTCAATGTTAATTTCATTGAATCAATATCTCTTTTGCAGCCACAATTAATATATAAAAAATGTAGAAATTTTAACAAATCACTGTTATTGTGATCAGTGTTTGCTTTAGTTGAGCTCTTGGCTCTTGCATTTTTAACACAAAGTTTTCTTTGGCCAACAGTGTGTTGTAATGCATTGTTGTTCAATTGGATCACAGTTTATTATGATGTTTGTCAAATAAATAGTTGTGAATGTGTTATGTTGTTATTATTATGAGGAAGTTGTGTGGCGTGCAGTGTTTCATGGATATCAGACTATTAGAAAATAACTCTGCATATTTATTTTGTTGAATCAATTAGACATGAAGAATCAGTGTATGCAACTCAACAATAGTGACAATTAACAAAAGAAAACTTCATGCTGCAATGTATGCTGGGTAACATCAGTACAAAACTCATTCATGATTTCCCAGCATGCATTGCAGTTGATCTGTTTATCTGAATTAGTTTGATGATTGTCACCATTGTTGAGGTTTGTATGATGAGTGTTGATGTCTAAGTGTGTCAGCAAAGTTGTTTCTTGACTTTTTCACATTGATTCAATGGTTTGTACCTGTTAATTTGCTGTCTGTATAGTGTGAGGTCTGTCTGTGCAGGGCCAGTGCTAAGGGGCCAACGTTTTGCCAGTGAACAAATTCTAAAGTGTCCTTTGCTGACAGCCTGCTGGGGGCCCATGAAGTGCTAGCGCAAGCTTGCTTGCAGGGATTGAATCAATATCACTTTTGCACCTGCTATTAATGTTAAAAATGAATTAAAAATTATTATGGTTTTCAATGTTTGCTTAAGTTTGCTTTAGTGATCGTTCATTCTTTTCTTTTGATATTAGGAGTCAAATCTGGTAAAGCTGGAAAGGCAGTGCAATATTGCAGTGCATATACAGTCAAACCAAAATATATTCAGACACTTTCAATATTTCTCACATTATGCGTTTATTTGCTATAGTTTAGAAAATGGTAATAAAATGAACTCTGAACTTTTTTCGCAATATATAAATAGCCTCTGATATCCCCAGAATGTGTCTGTCAAATTTCCGCTGAAAATACACCACAGATCTTTTATTATACTGGGCCCTATGTCCATCTTTGCCTGTGAGGAAAAACATACTGTTTTGGTGTTTGTCACTTTAAAAGCAAATGAGCTGCTGGTCTCCCTTTCCCTTCCCAACAGAAAGTGCCAGACTGAGAGACTGTGTTTCAGTAAAAACAAAACTGAAAAGAATGATCACATAAAGCAAATGAGAAACACTTTCTTGTTTTCATAAACCAAACACATTGCTTTAATAAGTGAAAGTACACAAGACAAATCCATCACGTATCTTTACAACAAGTGACTTTATCAGTAAAGTTCACAAAATAAATGCATCATATCTATAAAAAAAAACTGAAACCACAAACTCTGTCAGTGAAGCATAACCATGATGGTGACTTTTCTGGGATGCAGCTCTGTGTAAAGTGACTTTACCTGATGTCTTCTGCACATTCTGTTGAAAAATAAAACTAATCCACAGCATCTTCAGCGGCTCTGGAGTAAATGAAGTTTTATGTTCAGTCTTGCAGCCAACAACAAAACATTCTTGTTGCTCACTGTAAGTCTGGGGTGTCAAATTCAATTCCTGGAGGGCCGCAGCTCTGCACAGTTTAGCTCCAACCCAAACCTGCTTGGAGATTTATATCAGGGGTTTTCAACTCCAGTCCTCAGGTCATCTTGACAGAATATTTTAGATGTCTTTCTATTGAACACATGAACAAGTAGATAATAACCCAGATAGCAAAATTGTTTGGGCCCAGATTCGGCCCAAACCCGCCACTTTCATTTGGCCCACATTCGGCATGGAATGATGGCACTTGGGCGGTCCGCTCCTGTTTGCCAGATCTGAGCCACAAGCAAACCATGTCAAGGTCACATGTTAGCCAAATGTAAACCAAATAAACTAAAACTGACTCTACTCTGGCCCACAGTTCGCTTTTATTCTGGCCCAGATCCGCTCCATACCTGACACTTACATCTGGTCTACATACCGCAAAGTGTCCAGTTTTTTTTTTATTTTTTAAAAAGCTATTAAAAGTCACCATCATGGTGATCAGTGTTCCCAGATTTGGGCTCTTCACTCTTGATCATCATAGGATAGGATACATAGGTTACGGTTTTGTGTATGGAGACTGTGTGCTTTTAAAATACATTTGTACAGCCAATGCAAATAAGAATCTGATCTTATGCGTTTGGTTGGTGGTTGTTAAAATCACCATGATGTTGATTCAATGATGTCTGTGTTGTTAATCCTGAAATAACAGTTTAAGATCAGGGAGTTTAATTGCAATTTGTCTCAAAAGATTTCAGAAATGTTGGTGTTGAAATATGCAGTAGTAAACTTACTTACACTTTATTGAACTCAAGTCATTTTCATACTGAATATCACACTTCTGACTCTGTCATTTTATTGAGTAAAGCTCCATGTTACGCAAATAACATCAAACATAAATCATTCAGACATCAAGAATCAGTGTATGAATCTTAACAGTGGTGACAATCAACATAAGAAAGCTTTGTGCTGCAATGCATGCTGGGTAACAGCATAGACCGGCACTCATCCAGGACTCCCAGCATGAGTAATAGCTCAGAAAAGTTTTTGTCAAAGATAATACTTGGGAGTGTGTGTGTTTCATATAACCACACCCACACTGTTAGTACACACAACATTATTTAATCCTCCAGCTGCTCTCACACATTCATTCTGTGTATTACACCTGGAAACTAACACTTCTGGATGAATAACATGAGGAACAGACAGATGCTCATCATCATTTTCATCACAGTTTCAGGTATAACAAATCATTTTTCTGACAAGACAAACACTTCATTAAATATAATAATATATTAAATTATAATGAATTCAATTTTAGGTGGATTTGCTGACAGAATTGGACCAAGAGAAGAAGAAACGAATAGAATCAGTCATGAAGGAGAATCTGTGACACTGAGCTGCACATATGAAACAACCAGCAATGATATTAGACTTTACTGGTACAGACAGAATCCTAACACAGAACCTCAGTTTATACTGTATAAAGGCGCTCGATCAAATAGTGGTTATGATCACATACCAGACCGTCACTTTCAGTCAGAAATATCTCAGTCATCCACTGAAGTCATTATTAAGAGTGTTTCTCTGTCAGATTCAGCTCTATATTATTGTGCTCTGAGAGTTACAGCCCAGTGATACAAAAAGCCTGAGAGTCTTTACAAAAACTCAAACACACATTAAACATCTGAAGAGTCTTTAATTTAACCACATTAGTTTTTTATAAACCACATGTGGTAACAGCTGTGAATTTAAAAGTTTATATTTGATCATGTTGGATACATTTTAAAGAAAGTCATTATGCTGTATATTAGTATGAATGACATGTTTTATTTATATTTCAGCTGACAGGTGCAACATTTGAGTTTAGATCTGGAACCTGTTTTGTGGAACCCCCACCTCATACACAACTGTAAGACAGTAACACTGACCCAATAACAAAAGTGTTATAAGAACGTTCCTTAAAGGTTCTAAACGTTTTTGTAAACATTCTGAAAACTTTCCACATGTCTGTTTTTTATGTTTTCAGAATGTTCCCAGCTAACAAAAGTCACTTTCATGGTCATCAATGTTTTCTTGAGTTGAGCTCTTGACTTTCACATGTTAGATTTTTTAACGTACAGTAACTGTGGCTTTTTAAATATGATTGTTGGCAATGCAAGTGAAAAACTACTCAAATGGTGTTGGTTGGGTTGTTATGATGCATGCTGGGAGTCTTGAATGAGTTGCTGATACCCAGCATGCATCATGTCTGTGTGGATTAGATTTCTTCATTCTGGAGGCCTGCAAGCAAACAGAAGTGAGTAACTGGATATAAATGATTATGTTACATTGTTGCAAACTCTCACATTCACAATCTATTAACTGTTTGATGTTTATATTTATATACATAAATGAGAAACCAATATAATTTGAGGAAACATTTAGACTAATGAATCTCTTTGTTGTAATGTTATAACTATAAATATTACCAGTGTGATCAGTTTAACACTCATGATATCCAATAAGAGCAGAACAGGAAGTTAATGTGCGTCTTTATATCTGATCTGCAGTGACTCACAGTCTCTAAAACACCCACAGATCTTAAAGACTCAATACAGAACTGAGTTTATCTTATTTTATCATGAAGGAATGCTGTTTACTTCTCTTTATGGCAACAGGTATATTGTAAAGAATCAAAGATTAAAAACCACTGAAAGTAAAAACTTAAAAATCTAAATGTTTCATTGATAAATCTTCTTGTAATGTTGTCCGTGCAATATTATTAGTTTTTTTCTTAACTTTGCTAAAATAACTGTATTTATTGTTTACAGGTTTGGTGACTGGGAACAAAATCGAGCCAGATAAAGGGACTACAATTAATGTAAAAGAAAAAGAAAATATAAAACTGAGCTGTTCTTATAGTTCAACCAGCAATAATGTTCGTCTTTATTGGTACAGAAAGTTTTCTCATGGGGAACTTCTGTATTTAGCGTATAAAGGTGCTCGATCATTGAGTGCTGAAGATACTTCAGATCAACGGTTTAAAGCAACAGCATCACAAACATCCACTGAACTCAATATTAATAATGTACATCTGTCAGATTCAGCTCTGTATTACTGTACTCTGAGAGTTGAAGCCCAGTGATACAAAACATGAAACATGTTGTACAAAAACCTAAAAGATATTTTCACATTGAACCTGTAGAACAAACCAGAATCAAAACCACAATCTATTCAGTTTTAAATGAAATAAAACATGTGGTAACACCTGTGATACTAAAGTCAGAGATTATTCTGCGTATTAATATGTTCAGTCATTTTGTTTTACATGAACTGTGACAATACAGGCTTCCACTTGGCAAATGATACCAAATGACAAACACAATAATACAAACTTAGAATGACAATAATGTAACTTACATGGCAAATTATGCATTTACTCTTGCATGTGTGTTTGTTTTTGAATTGATCTGTTTCCTTGTTTGTTTCTTTGAGATGTCTGGATGTATTAACCTTCAAAACAGAATGCAGATGTAAAATATTCATTTCACAATAAAGTAACTTTTCTACAAATGTTTACTATATATAATACATTTACTTTCTGAAAAAACTGTTCATTATGGTACAAGGTCAAAACTGCAAGAATCTTTGCTATAGCGTTTCTTCTATAAGTGGTTGTGAAAATAATATTTTTAAAGGTAAAAGATGTAATTGCACATCTTGGCCACCATGTGTCAGAACTGTGATGTATGTAAACTCCTCCTAAATCTGTGTTTAGTCCTGAAACAATGAACAGTCTCACATTGTGAAATAAAAACTCTGAATTGACTCATTTTCATCAGCACAAGGTTTATTTCCTGTTACATATAAACTATGTTCATCTGGCTGATACAATTACTTTTAATGTCTGCAATTCAAGGTAAAGTATATTTAATGTTTACTTAAATGTTTAAGTTAATTTAATTCGAATAATATCATGTCTGCAATGTTATGTTCTTGTTTTGATATTATTATTATTATTGATTTATTATTGATCTGTTTCTGGCAGAATGTAACACAGAAGATTCTGTTGATCAAGCAACAAGAGTTCAATCTGCTTTTGAACATGAAGCTGTTACACTTCACTGTACATACAAAACCAGTGACCTGGTCTCTTATCTTTACTGGTACCAAAATAAACCCGATGGATTCCCAACATACATGCTGCAAAAGCTCTCGACTGGATCAGGCAGCAGTGAAAAACAGTTTGAGGAAAGATTTCATGCAGATGTGAACAAATCCTCAGTTTCTCTGATAATTCAGGATGTGTGTGTGTGTGACTCTGCTGTGTATTATTGTGCTCTGAAGCCCACAGTTACTGAAACACACTAAACTTCCTTACAAGAACTAACACATCTCAACTCTCATGAAGCTTTAAAGTGTCAGACATAAACATGATAAAAGTACATACAGCGCTCAAAGGTTTATGTAACTAATTCATTCTTATTCATTCATTACACAAACTATATTAAATGTATCTATATTGTTGTGCTAAATAAACCAATAAATAAACCAACACATGTTATATTTAAGCATAGGCCTATTTAAAATAGCCACATGTTTTCTAAGATGTATTTAAAAAAATTTACTCTTAGCATTTTATCAATCATCTTGTTAAGGTCTCACCCTGAGATGCTTATAAATGTTTGTGAATGTGACTCTCTCTTGTAAATACACCATCACTAGTGGTGTGACTGTTAACTCTCTTCAGTGGTATCGACAGAATCTCAACACAAAACCAGAGCATCTGCTGTCAGTCACAGAATATTCCAACAAATCTGAACCTGCTCTTCGTCTATATTCACATGCTGTTAAACAACTCAAACATGTGTATCTGGAGATCTCTTCTCATACACAACACTGGATCTGTTTCATATGTATCTTTTGTATAGATGACTTGAAAAATTTTGACAGAGAATTTTGCTCTCTTTTATTTTAGGCTTTTTATTCCTGAAGAGGGCGCTACACACACACACACGCACAGCTAACTCCCTCCCTTCTATTTTCCATCTCATTTGTCACAGTTGACAACTCACTCATCACATCTCAACTCATTGATTTATCTGCTCTTCATGTTTCAGTCATTACACTTTACATTGTAAATACAAAACAACTTCAGCTCAGCCAGATCTCTTCTGGTACATCCAGAGAGCAAATGACTTTCCTAAATACATCCTGAGAAGAAATAAATATGGAGGAGATAATGGCACCGAGTGTCAGGAGAGATTTCAGTGTGAAGTGAAGTTAGATTCAGTTCCTCTGATAATTCAGGATGTACATGTGAGAGACTCTGCTGTGTATTACTGTGTTCTGAAGCCCACAGTCACAAAAACACATTCAACACTCACACAAAAACACATTCAACACTCACACAAAAACACATTCAACACTCACACAAAAACACACTCAACACTCACACAAAAACACATTCAACACTCACACAAAAACACACTCAACACTCACACAAAAACACACTCAACACTCACACAAAAACACATTCAACACTCACACAAAAACACATTCAACACTCACACAAAAACACATTCAACACTCACACAAAAACACACACAACACTCACACAAAAACACACTCAACACTCACACAAAAACACACTCAACACTCACACAAAAACACACTCAACACTCACACAAAAACACACTCAACACTCACACAAAAACACACTCAACACTCACACAAAAACACACTCAACACTCACACAAAAACACATTCAACACTCACACAAAAACACATTCAACACTCACACAAAAACACACTCAACACTCACACAAAAACACATTCGACACTCACACAAAAACACATTCGACACTCACACAAAAACACATTCGACACTCACACAAAAACACACTCGACACTCACACAAAAACACACTCGACACTCACACAAAAACACACTCGACACTCACACAAAAACACACTCGACACTCACACAAAAACACATTCGACACTCACACAAAAACACACTCGACACTCACACTAAAACACACTCAAGACTCACACAAAAACACACTCAAGACTCACACAAAAACACACTCAACACTCACACAAAAACACACTCAACACTCACACAAAAACACACTCAACACTCACACAAAAACACATTCAACACTCACACAAAAACACATACAACACTCACACAAAAACACACTCAACACTCACACAAAAACACATTCAACACTCACACACACACTCAACACTCACACAAAAACACACTCAACACTCACACAAAAACACACTCAACACTCATACAAAAACACACTCAACACTCACACAAAAACACACTCAACACTCACACAAAAACACACTCAACACTCACACAAAAACACACTCAACACTCACACAAAAACACACTCAACACTCACACAAAAACACACCAACACGCACACAAAAACACACGCAACACGCACACAAAAAACACAACAACACTCACACAAAAACACACTCAACACTCACACAAAAACACACTCAACACTCACACAAAAACACATTCAACACTCACACAAAAACACACTCAACACTCACACAAAAACACACTCAACACTCACACAAAAACACACTCAACACTCACACAAAAACACACTCAACACTCACACAAAAACACACTCAACACTCACACAAAAACACACTCAACACTCACACAAAAACACACTCAACACTCACACAAAAACACATTCAACACTCACACAAAAACACACTCAACACTCACACAAAAACACACTCAACACTCATACAAAAACACACTCAACACTCATACAAAAACACATTCAACACTCACACAAAAACACACTCAACACTCACACAAAAACACACTGAACACTCACACAAAAACACATTTAACACTCACACAAAAACACACTCAACACTCACACAAAAACGCATTCAACACTCACACAAAAACACATTCAACACTCACACAAAAACACACTGAACACTCACACGAAAACACACTCAACACTCACACAAAACACACTCAACACTCACACAAAAACACATTCAACACTCACACAAAAACACACTGAACACTCACACAAAAACACACTCAACACTCACACAAAAACACACTCAACACTCACACAAAAACACATTCAACACTCACACAAAAACACACTCAACACTCACACAAAAACACATTTAATACTCACACAAAAACACATTTAATACTCACACAAAAACACATTTAACACTCACACAAAAACACACTCAACACTCACACAAAAACACATTCAACACTCACACAAAAACACACTCAACACTCACACAAAAACACATTTAATACTCACACAAAAACACATTTAACACAGCCCACAGTGACAGAAAACACAACAACACTGAACAAAAACCCACAATGACAAACCATATGAAGCATACAACACTGTCAAGTGCATTAAACAAGCAAAACAGTGTTTCTAAGTAAAATAAAAGTATATCTGCAAGTCACTTTGGATAAAAGTGTCTATGGAGGCCAGCAGTACCAAAAAGGGATGAGAAAGATTCATTTTTACCATAGATACTGGCACAGGTGAATAAGATTAGATTGCCATCTGGTGGATTAAGTTATACATCATGATTAAAAAATGTAGAATATTTACTTGTGGTGTTCTGCTGTTCTTAAAGCTTGAAAATATGTTTTATTTTGAAGGGAATCAGATGTTTGTATTTTCAACTGCTGCTGGTTTAAATACTGCAAATGAACAATAAGGATGACTTGTGGTTGTGTATGATCTCACACTGTATCTAATGTATTCAGATGTCTGTCTGTTGGGCTGTCAAGAGGTGAAGTTTGACACAGATCTGTAAAACACAGACTAACATCACAGATCACTGAGATAAAGCATCAGATGTGTGTTCTGACATCTTTAACCTTTTGACTTCTGCAATGTTAACTATTATACTTCTTATACTGACTGTAACTGAAGGTAAAATCTATCATATCATATAACACATTACAACACTTTCGTTTGAATAGTATATGATATTATATAATGTTTAATACTAAATCTATACTAATTCAACTTTTTTCAATGCAGAAAAAATGGCCATGGATGTCATCTCACCAAAAAGAGATACAATGTTTGCCGTTGAATCTGAGAATGTGACTCTGTCTTGTAACTACACTGGATCTGTTGATAGTGTTCACTGGTATCGCCAATATGCAGCTTCACCACCTCAGTTTCTTATACTGGAAAACTATGGACAAATAAGACAAGGTGATCATCCAGTTCCAGGAATCTCCATCAAACACAGAAAAGCTGAAAGCAGTGTGGATCTGGAGATCTCTTCTGTTAAAGTCACAGATTCTGCTCTGTATTACTGCGCCCTGGAGCCCACAGTGACACAAAACACAACAACACTGAACAAAAACCTGCCACACTTGAGTTGTGAGGCAAGATATTATCTCAGTAAATAGTGCACTATAGCACTTATACTGTACATGTGAAGCCATCTTTTTATCTGAATTTTTTTGCATTTTTTTAAAAGACAAATTTAACACACAATACATACAATTAATTAAAAAAGAAAAAGTCAACCAGTATTTGCTTTGACTTTTCTGTATTATTACTATTAAAATGCAGTCCCCAAACTTTTCTTACCCTGTGAACTCATCTGTCTTCTCCTTTATGTTTTATTGTATTGCGTATGCTGATGATATGTTTATACATATAGTTACATTTTTATGCATGATCTATAAAATAAATTGTACTTTGGGGTTCAAATATCGAAATATCAAACACATATTGTCCCAATCTACAGAGAGTTAAAGTAACACTGAAGCAGAGTTAAAGTTAATGACATGATGAAGGTGATTCATTATGTGATGATTGAATCATTAATGATAAACACCTGCTGTTAACAAACACAATCACTGTAGAAAACATCACCAATAAGAAATCACCATAACAGTGATCAGTGTTCTTTTTCAAATATCTAATTTACGAACAAGACGACATTTGAGCTCCTAGTGCTGGTCTGAATCAGTGCTGGTTTCCATTAGTTTTGTTTTGCCTCCAGCTAGTGCTGTGACGTAATCGTGACGTCGGCGAGAAAGAGTCTATACAGCATTTCATAAAACCTTCAAATGTAATTAAACGCTTTTTTAACTGTTTGCACTGGTTTAAACATATCTTATATGTTTATGTGATACAGTATGTGATGTGTATCTATACTAACATCAAGTGTAATACCACTTATAGCCTGAGGATGGCAATACATACATGACAACACATAAAAGTGACTGTTTTAAGACTTGACTGTTAGAAACTCTTCAGTTGTTGAACATTATAATGACATCAGTCAACACGACAAACAGCAAACACAGTTTTTCTGCCTTTCCTATCAGAGTTTATCAAAGATGACTTATAGGTTATTCATTTTATTCATTTTTATCTTTCATTACTATGGTAAGCAATCAAAATTCCTTCTTCATACTTTTTCGTGCTGTAAGTTTTGATGATTTTTCTATGAATCTCACAGTTTGTGTGTCTGTTTTCTTCTGTATTACAGGATCTTTTGGTAAAGACGCTGTCAATCAACCAAAAGAGGAAAGAACTGTCATTGAGAGAGAGCAGATTACTCTGAACTGTGAATATGAAACACTTCAATCTGATCCATATCTTTACTGGTACATTCAGCGCTCAAACAAACACCCTCAATTTATACTGATGAGACATAAATATGGATCAAGCAACAGTTCTGAGTTTAAAGACAGATTTGATGCCAACTTGAAAACGAGATCAGTTTCTCTGATAATTCAGGATGTACATGTGAGAGACTCTGCTGTGTATTACTGTGTTCTGAGGCCCACAGTCACTAAAACACATTCAACACTCACACAAAAACACACTCAACACTCACACAAAAACACACTCAACACTCTCACACAAAAACACACTCAACACTCACACAAAAACACATTCAACACTCACACAAAAACACATTCAACACTCACACAAAAACACATTCAACACTATATTGGCCAGCAAACTCGCCTGACCTTAACCACATAGAAAATCTATGGGGTATTGTGAAGAGGAAGATGTGATTTGCCAAACCCAACAATGCAGAAGAGCTGAAGGCCACTATCAGAGCAACATGGGCTCTCATAACACCTGAGCAGTGCCACAGACTGATCGACTACATGTCACGCCGCATTGCTGCAGTAATTCAGGCAAAAGGAGCACAAACTAAGTATTGAGTGCTGTACATGCTCATACTTTTCATGTTATACCAGATTTCTAAAAATCCTTTCTTTGTGTTGGTCTTAAGTAATATTCTAATTTTCTGAGATACTGAATTTGGGATTTTCAGTAGTTGTCAGTTATAATTATCAAAATTAAAAGAAATAAACATTTGAAATATATCAGTCTGTGTTTAATGAATGAATTTAATATGCAAGTTTCACTTTTTGAATGGAATTAGTGAAATAAATCAACTTTTTGTTGATATTCTAATTATATGACCAGCACCTGTATATAGGCCTAAGTGTATGTGTATGTTTTTATGAATACAAAATTAATCTGCACATTACACAGACATATATTATGTAAACACAAACTTTAATTCTGAATGTGATTAATTGCGATTAATCGTTTGACAGCCCTATTGTGATTATGTTAGTAGTTTTAAGAGGTTACCATAGTCCTGAAGAATAGAGCATTTCAATATGACAACATTCTCCTACATTTTCATCATAAATCAAAAGGTGTTATGATGCTAGAGGCAAGATCAGTGCTTGTATTTAATCTAACATTGAGAACGGTTTAAGAAAAAAAGTTTAACTAAAAGCTTTTTAGTTTTATTCAGGTGAAACAGGAAAAATGTGTTGCGGTAACTTAATTAATCTTGGCAGTCTGAAGGTCATTTGAAAACAATTCAAATCATGTTGGATGTGCTAAATAAATTGAGTTAAGCTAACTAGAAAAGACTCAAAATATTTAATCAAAAATGGCTTGTGTTGAAATAACTGTAATAAGATCTATGCAAATTGTTACCTTAATTTTTTAAGTTAAGCCAGTGGATTATTTTTTTAGAGTGTAGGAACGACGTTCAGTTGTCACAAACAGACAATTTAGTTTAATCATTTGTAAATATAATGTCTTATATGTTTTTAAAATACATATTTATATATATTTTGGGTGTAATATTAAACTGCACCTGTCAAAATGTTTTGCAGCATCTGTGGTTTATAGAGGAGGAGCTTCATACTGTAGATTTTTTAAACTACTCATTTCATACTGAGATGAAACTATATTTGGTGTCTTCTCTTAAATCCAGTGCTGTATAATGGATCTTTATACACTTATTATCTTCTGTGCTTTAACATGTATGTATATATTTTTACACTTACATTGTGCATTTGTTAGACACTAAAGCCATTTACAGTGCATTTATCAGTATGTGTGTCTCCTGGAATAAAGTTGAAATAGATTATATATTGTAAATGTACCGCTTGTTTTTCAGTTGGTGTTTCTGGAACTGGCATCACAGCAGATAAAAAAGAGATTTCTGCTGAGGACGGTTCACGTGTCATATTTTCCTGCAGTTATACGTCTAATGATTTTCTGTTCTGGTACTGTCAGTTTCCAGGATCAGCTCCTGAATTTCTTGTGCTTATTCTTGATGGCACAACAAAAGACAAAAAGTCTGATGTAGATCCAAGATTCACTGCTAAACTTACTAAAGGATACAATAAACATGTGTATCTGGAGATCTCATCTGTTGCTCTAATAGATTCTGCTCTGTATTACTGCGCCATGAGGCCCACAGTGACAGAAAACCATACAGACCCATACAAAAACCCCTGAAAGAGAGAGAGGGAGAGGGAGAGAGAGAGATTGATTGAAGTGGCCTATTATTGCCACATGGTTGCAGTGTTGTTCACAGAAAAATACTAAAGTTATATGGTTGATATATACAGTATATTTCAGACATCCAAACAGAAGTCAATAAAGAGATCATTACATTTACTTTTATCCAAAGCGACCTACATTTGTTTCACATGTGCAATCCCTGGGATCAAACCCATGACTTAACTCTAACCCTAACCCCTGAGCTACATGAAATACTTAATGCTGGTGACAGGATTAAATATATTTTATTAACATTAATAAAGCGGGCATAACTCACGCAGTTTCTGCCAATCTCATATTAATCTTGAGTACCTATACAGTAGTATTGCATACGTCGTATCTTCGAAGAGTATTTAATTTGATCACATTTATAAAAGAGAGATGCAGCTGTACGAATATTTCTGGAATAACACGAGCTGGCAGTAACAATAACATGACATAATTGCATTAATGCCTTTGCACACATACGACTTAGTTTTACTTAACGCTTGCGGTTCGTGTCTGACATCTTTTAGCACTGGGGCCGCTCCATATATTAGTTTCAAACGATCTCCAAATCCAGCGTTATATCCACCATTTATATAACATCCATCGCTGAAATGCTGTGAACAAACAAACTAACTTCTCTCTCTATCGCAAGCTTATGAGTTGGCGTCCAGGCTCTCGGTGCAACCGAGCTTGATGCAGCACAATCCATCTTGTTGGTAGGCGGGTCTTACTATCGCTAACGTTGGCGCATGGGCGGGCTATATCTTTCGCCTTGCCGAGCTTTTCTGGGAGAATTGCCCAATAAAAGGAATGGATCCTTCCCACTGAGCAAAAGCTCCTTCTTATAGACGTCTTATAGACGTCCCCTGAGGAGCCAGAATGAAAGTTTTTCTGACATCTTTTTCTGACGTCTTCTGGACGTCCAATGTTGACATCCATATGACATCTATAGAAGGTATGAATTTAGATGAAATGTGGTCGTTGTGGACGTATTTTCAACATCTTATAACATCAATGCAGACTCATTT
This sequence comes from Oreonectes daqikongensis, assembly GCA_026939265.1. NCBI lineage: Eukaryota > Metazoa > Chordata > Actinopteri > Cypriniformes > Nemacheilidae > Oreonectes > Oreonectes daqikongensis. Next base: position 1,677,816 of record JAOTQM010000003.1, read on the forward strand.
TAGACATTTTAACAAAAATAATTGTTACACTATGCATTATATTAAAACATATTTATGTCATTGAATTAATATCAGTTTTGCACTCGCTATTAATGTTGAAATTTCAACAAACCACCGTTTTTGTGATCAGTGTTTGCTTTAGTTGGGCTCTTGACTCTTGGTTTAATGTCATGTTATTATTAGCTGCCAATTTGTATTTGTACACATTTGTTTTGGCAAAAAAAAAAAAAATGATCCAGTGAGATCAGAAAGTGTTGGTGATTTCATCACTATGAAGTCACTCAAACAACTCTTAAGTGTTTAGTTATTAATATGTGAACACTGTGTTATGATGCAGTTTAAAGAGATTAAAGAAGTTTTATAGACGACAAACAGAGCACGTAATTTAAAAACCTGTGACACTGTCACGGTTTCCCCATTAAGGGCACAAAAATACAAGGCCAAATTCAACAGAGGCAAGAGTGAGTCCAAGGATCTGTCACATGACTGAATATTTATTCAAACAAGTCGGTTAACTTTAGCCGGTAGCCCAAAAATATAACAAGAATAAGCAAAAAGTATAATCTTCATCCCAAAAGGGGACCAAAAAAAAAGTACAATAATGAAAAATAGTAATAAAAAACCCAATCACAATTATCTAAAGACAAAAAAAAACATCCCAAACATCAAGAAAAATCTGCCTTCAAAACAAAACAAAATTCCCAGTTTTACAAAAATATCTTACTCAACAAAATGAATAAACAAAGGAATACCTGTAGCCCTAAGGCCACCTCTACCCAACAACAAACAATCAAAAGACTTCCCAAAACAAAGACACACACATTCTTATACTGGCGGCCAGCGCCATTTTCCCCATGGGGAGGAACATACATCCACGCAACATTTAACACACTTTCCTATAAATATATTTTTAAGTAAACATTTCATAAGCAAACAATACTCCATTGTCTTATGCAGGGGGAGAGACATGTACCAATTTCAAAAGCAATGAAAAGGCTTATAACAGGGCAACTCGGCCGCATTGTCCCTGAACACCCAGTCTCAATTACAAATGGTATGGTCCTTAAAATGGCTCCCAAAACTCCCTCCACATTTTCCCATTGTTTTACACTGTGTTACAGGACAACAGGTATTTGGCATTTAGCCTTTCATTAAACTTGTGTCAATGTGTATAGGCATAAATGTGTGTATAAATGTATATGTATGAAAGTCCAAAGTAAAAGTCCAAGATGGTCATTTTGTGACCATCACAGACACGGCTGAATCAATTAGACATGAAGAATCAGTGTATGAAACTCAACAATGGTGACAATTAACAAAAGAAAACTTCATGCTGAAATGCATGCTGGGTAACATCATAGTACAAAAACTCATTGATGACTCCCAGCATGCATTGCAGTTGATCTGTTATCTGAATTAGTTTGATAATTGTCACCATTGTTGAGGTTTGTATGATGAACATTGATGTCTAAGTTTGTCAGTAAACTTGTTCTGACATTTTGTCTCTGTACTTATTTATTTGTAAACATTTATGTCAACATCAATCATGAATGGATCAAATCTCAGTATAATTTAGAGAAGTTTCTTAAGATCCACTATAAAAGTACAAATATATGTTAAACCTGCTGTATTCAGAGGATGAAGTCATGAGATGACTTTCTAAACTAAAGCAGATGCTGGAAATCTGTCTGAATTTTTAAATAAATGGATGTTTTTCATCTCTTCACCTGGAAACATGAGCACACACATAAAACAAATTCTCATTGTTTTCATATATTTCAATGCTTGATTCCGATTGGCCAGTCACGACATTTGCAGGTTCGTTCTTTTTAGATAATAACCGCTGCAAACTAATGACACACGACCGGAACTACTTGTATGTTTAATATCCCTCCGCTCCAACAAAGATTACCGTCTGGCGCCATCTTGTGACTGAAACACTGGACAACCTCAATTTGCAATGGATGATTTTTACATTAATTTTAACATGTACGGTAAAAACAAAATATTTCAACAGTGGATAGATTCAGTCTATAAATGCTTATGTTTCATATGTAGCGCTTACAAATGGTTGTACTACTACATCGTTTGTTAGGAATGTTAATAGTTGCTTGGGAACGTAGAAGGTTTTACTTTTAAAATAAAACATTAATAAGCTAATAAAATGTTGAAATTCATATTTTATGTCAAGTATTTTCCTTATTTGACAAGTAGCCGTGTAATAAGCGAGATAATGTACAATCACATTCGGACTGATTGTCCACTTACCGGACGCTACAACTGTCAAGCCAGAAAGAGAAATCGGAATCGGAATTCCTCCCAGAACAGACAACAGGCACCAAAAACGCATTCACTTTCAAACACAAAACAGTCACAGTCTTCTACTGATCTTCTTTCATCTACTACTGTAGTTTACCAGCAGTTTCAGAATGAAGGTTCATGTCAATAATATGTTTGATTATAGTAGATGATGATGATGATGATGATGATATTTGAGAGTGTTTAAATAATAAGAAAGGTGACACACGAACAACTAATAAATATTTGATCCTTTCTTCTGATCTGTCTCTCTGCCAATAGTTCAGTTTTTCAATAGTTCAACTTTAGTTTTTAATCATTTATTTTATCTAATAAAATCTAAACATTTACTATCTGTCTGGGTTTCCTGCAACACTGTAGCTTCACAGATAGCAAAATTGTTGCGGCTCAGATTTGGCCCAAACCTGACACATTCATTTGGCCCACATTCGGCATGGAAGTTTTAATTTATTTGGTTTACATTTGGCTAACATGTGGCCTTGACATGGTTTGCTTGTGGCTCAGATCTGGCAAACAGGAGCAGGCCGCCCAAGTGCCATCATTCCATGCCACATGTGGGTCAATGAAAGTGTCAGGTTTGAGCAACAATTTTGCTATCTGGGTTTGAAATAGCATTAGGTGATTCATTTACATTCATATCTTTGGCAAAAAACAGAACCTTCAGTTCTCTAATATGTTTAGGGAACCACACCTTAAAAGTATTCATCCTATTTTCTCTTTGTAATGAATACATGTTATTAAATGTCAGTGGCTTTGTTTTAGTGTATTCACCCATCTGTAAGTTTACCTTTACTAAAAAACAATTAATATTATGCAAACATACAGCACATGGTCAGGATTATGTGCCCTTATTTGGTTTTGACGTTTTATTGTGTTTCTTGTGTTTCTTTTTGCTAGTTTCTCTGTCCATTGTTTAATATTAGAATGTAATATTCAGTTTTTATTAGGGGTTGGTAGTTCCTCCTTGGTTTCCTTGGTTACCGATCGGTATAATCTGGATCTTGTTTTGTTTGCTATATCCTTTATTGCCCTGTGTTTAGTTTTGGTTAGTCTTGTTTCCCTTTGTTTTGGTCAGTGATTCTGAGAATTTTGTTAATAAAAGTATATTTAAAGTTTATCTTCCTCTTGCATTTGTTCATAAAATGTGAACTACAGTTTTAGAGCAATACTAGAGAAGTGTTGACATCCTGTTTTCACACTTTTACATGCTGTATCCTGTAATGTCATCTCTTCAAATAATTCAACAAATATAAACTTTTGTCACCACAACTAATTTATTAAATATTAGTTTACAACCAAGGGTTTGTGCAACCACATTGTGAATCCTCCTGGGAAAGTTATCTGTCAATATATAAGAAAGTACTGGTGAAGAAGACACAACATGTTAACCTCATGCCAGAAATACTAAGTAAGTAAATACATACTTTATATATCTTAATCTATTATTAGGTGTATATTATTATAGTTAGCACCAAGGTCATCCTAAATCTGTACAGATTAACATTAGAATAAACAAAATATTGGAAACCAATGACAAATTATGAAAAAAAAGCCTGTCACACTGTATCTGTATACATTTTATTTTCTCATGATAAATAACTTATTTAAAAAATAATTTTGATGATATTCCTATAAGATTCAGCTGATATCATACATTATGTTATTGTGTTGAAATAGAGTGTACAATTTTCCAATGAAATATCACTATTACTGTAAATATTATGTAACATTATAACTGTATTGAATTATAAATAGAATCATATTTAAGCAGTTGAATCATACTGAGATAAGTTTTGGTCAAAGGTTTAAAGTTTATTAAATGCCCATCTTGAAATCTTGGGCATTAAAGTTAACTCTGACTTCCACAGTTGCCCATCAAACTCCTGACAGGAAACTTGCATTTACAATAATTATGATAACATTTAAAGGTAGTGTTATAGAAGTTTCTTGTGTTTCTTAGCCCTCATTTGCACGTTTTTGGGTACTTCTCCATTTGAATTTTAAAGCTGTTAATGTGCAAACTCAAAACTGCCTCGCTAGCCCAACAGCAGCATCTCAAGAGCTGAGACATACACAAACCACAACAGACTAAACCACAGCAGACAGTCAAACCACAGCAGACAGTGTAAAGAAAAGCACAAATTGAAACGAATGCAGACATGAATACAAAGCAACGTCTGTCCAGAGTTTCATTTTATTTCAAAAATAACAATTATGAGCATGTTAAAATAAAAAATTTATAATCAAATCAGGCAACCTAATCTCAAGTATTAATTATAATGTATTTGTAATATGTTTATATTTATAACATTTCATTCCTTGTGAACAGAAAGTTAGATCTTGCTGTCACAGGAAGTACAGGATCCAGCTGAAGCCAGTCACGACACAGCAAGTTTTACATATAGTTTCAAATCATCAGCAGATGCTTCAGTTCAATTTTATTTTTCTTTACTTTAAAGTACTTTAAACATACTGTTTAACTTGTTCATCGATTTTTGACCTGTTAGTTATTTATGTGTTCTCCCAAAAGAGTGAACTTTTTTTAAGAAAAAGATGAAGACATCACAGATATTCATTGGTTTCATATTGTTATTGCAAGGTTTGTTCTTAATTTTCTCTTATCTTATACACAATCCAAATCAACTTTGAAAACATGGAAACACCTTACAATATTCATTATTACAATTCATTATTACAATGGGTCCTGATCATCCTGTCGGGATTTATTTTGAGATGATATGTTTGATCTTGAAAATGTATTAGGCTAGTAAATGTTGAAATCAAAATGTTATACGTTTATTAAATGGTGTAGAATTATTGCTCATTGTTAGTTAATATTATAGTTAACTAATGTTAACAAATACAAGCTTATTGTAAAATGTTACTGAAATCATTAGTGTGGCATGAATAAGAGTGTTTATTTATGTGCATCTGCTAAAATAACTGAGGTGTTTTTTATGCTTTTTATCGTGTTTGTGTTGTAGGCGTTTGGTGTAGAAATTGGAACATCAGTCTGCCAGAGAAGATTGAAGCTCTGAATGGATCCTGTGTGACCATAAACTGCAGATTTGATATTAAAAGCACATATGACAAAGATCTCACTGACACTGCTGGAGGAATGTGGTATAAAGATTGGCATAACAGCTCTGCATATATAGTGTTTAACAGTAACAGTAACAGTAACAGCCGTTTTAAAGGGGAAATAACTGGAACATTAAAAGAGAAGAACTGTAACACCGTCTTTTATAATGTTAGTTCATTTCACAAAGGCACATTTTTCTTCAGGATTGAGGGTAATGGTACACTGAAATATACCTTTACACAGAGAAATGTTTCAATACATGTGATCGGTGAGTGAAATTATTCTAATTCTAAAAATCTATATTTTTATTTTGGACTAGGAGCAAAATATAAATGACATTAGTGATACATGAAGTCTTACATGTATACAGAAATCTGCATTCATTATTCTGCCTTAGATGATAATTTTCTGCATTACATTAGATTATTAACAATAACAAAAAATATGGAAAATACATAAATGCATGAGGTAGACTATAAGGGAAAGCAGTAAACAGCTGCTCAACATACTGTATACCTTCTTTAATGCTGTTTAAATACATCCCACATGTAATATACAATATGTAAAATAAATCTCATTACAGAATCTCCTCCCAGACCCACAGTGAAGATATTAAGGGGGCAGATGGAGGTTCAGGAGGTGTTAGAGGGGAACGCTGGGAGTCTGCGCTGCTCTTCTATCACTTTCTGCTCCTCTTCTCCACCAACTCTCACATGGAGCTCCACTAACAGTTTTCCCCTCAATGGAACCAGCAGACAAGAACAACAACAGAGTCAGACTGAGATCATCTCTGATCTGAACTTCACTGCATCTCATCTTTAACATGGAGTCACTTTCACCTGCACTATAACCTACCAGCTACAGAACAGAAACACAACAGCACAGAGCAACATCACGTTACGTGTTCTGTGTAAGAGGAAATCAGTTTGATCCTGTTGAGTTTGATCACATGAGTTTAAATTATGTATTCATACTTTGAATCTGTTTCACCCTCAGGTGCTCCTAAAAACACATCAGTGTCCGTGTTTCCATCTAACTCTGTACTGGAGGGAACTTCAGTAACTTTAACATGCAGTAGTAATGCAAATCCAGCAGTGCTGAACTACACCTGGTACAGAGAGAATGAAGGACAGCTGGAGCAGATACAGACTGGATAGAATCTAACATTTAATGGGACTGATTGTACACTTACAGGACGCTACTATTGTCAAGCCAAAAACCAACATGGCACCCAAAACACATCAGTGTTGCTGGATATTCAGTGTGAGCACAGAAAAATGCACTTGTTTTTTCTTTCAGAATGCACTGTGGTATAATATGCAAATCTTTTAAAACACATGAGCTTCAATTTAATTTAGTCTTTCTTTCAGATGCACCCAGAATTTCTCACTCCAGCTGTAACATTTTTCACAACAGCTGTGAATGTGAGGTTCAAGGGAATCCTTCCCCTAAAGTTGAGTGGCATCGATCTGGACGTCCTGTCACAAACTCTACAAACACATCCATCAGTGAGGAGAAATTGAGAAGCACACACTTGAAGAGCTTCATCACTCTACATCCATCACTTAAAGACACTCTGAAGTGTGTTGGCATCAACGAGTTTGGCTACATCAGTAAACAGATTCTAGATCTGGTTTCTCCGCAGATGTCACGTGAGTTTCAGTTCGGTGATTTATTCAAATCACAACAAGTTCTAAAAACAAACCTAATTGACACCAAACTGTCTGCTAACCCATGTGCCCAATACCTATTAGCACTGGATAGAGACGTTTATAATGAATGAAAAAAGCAGACTGAATGGAAAAGAGTGAAAAATGTGAAAGAAGAGCACATACTTAACTGTTGTGCAATATTTTTTAATCATTATTTCTCTTCAGGTTTTAACATTTTCTTGTTGCTGATTGGAGTTGATGTTGGTGTTTCCGTCATAGTGATCCTGTGTGCCATTATATGTTTTTGTAAATGCCGGTAGGTCAGACAGAAGCATGAAAGAAGCATATAATTTTCATACTTTACATATATTCCGAATATTAAGAGTATTTCTATAAAAAATATGTTAAGCCCGAATGATGACTAATAATAAGAAAAAAATGCTAGATTAGCAAGCTTTAGCACCATTTGTCTGCAGATAGCATCTGGTTTGATTTTTAATGTATTGAAGTACATGTATACAATTTATAATGCAATTTTAATAATGTTATAAAGTCCTCTGGAGGTTCATTGGATCAATGTATACACATTTTTCAGAAAAGGAAATCGGAAACCCGCCCAGAACAAACAAGAACAAACTACAAGAAGCATTTCAACAAATGAAGTGAGTTACAACAGACACAGAAAACATGGCGTTTAACTCTCAAATCACAATCATCTATCAACTTGTTTACCAAATAAAACATGTTGATGTTACTAATGATTTAACCTTTTCAATCTATGTTTCACAGGAAAATAAGGAAGTGAAGTCACATAAAGACATTCTGTCATCTACTGGAGATGATACACCGAATCAACCCGAAACTCTCATCTATTCCTCCATCGTCTTCACGAAAAACAAAACAGAGTCAGAAGAGTGCAGACGTGTCTCCTCAACTGAGACTGAATATGCTATTGTCAAATATTCTTCTGCAGGAGGGGTACAGTGTTCTATAGATGTGAGTGCAGATATGGTTACTAAACAAGTAAAGTCAAAGAATTCTGATGAAGCTGATACAATTTCAGAGTTATATGCACAAGTTAAACGTTGAAACCCATAGAGTATTTATTTATAATACTTTATAATATTTTGGTGACCATATCAGTATCAGTGTGTACACAGTGCATGAAGCAGAAGCGTACAGTATGTGTGAATGGACACCGAGTCTAGTTTTGCAGCAAAGAAACTTTTTTTGTTTGGGGAGAAGTTTTTTTTAAATCTTTTTATTATTTTATTATTGTTAAAGGAGTAATCTTACATGGCTAAAACAAACATTATTGGTTATAGGTTTAATTGATTATATGTTTAACAATGAGCGAACTATAGCTAACTTCTTGAGCAGCCTGTGACGCTGTGTCTCGATGCGACGTGACAAAAACAATAAAACATATTATAAACAAGGCATTTCTTGCATCCAGCGGGAACAAAGTTACTGAATATAATGACTTATATATTGACTATTTTTTTGTAGCATCAGGATTCAGCCTCGTAAATATAAAATCATTTTTGCATTTGGACCGACAAAAAGCTCACGTTTGAATAGTCATTTGCAAATTCTTTAATAATGAAAAGTGAGAAGTGACAGACTGTCTTTGCAAAGTTGGATTTAGGTTTGCACACACTCGGACTTTGGAGTTGTACTGTTTTGAAACAGTGTTGTAAATAAAACTTAACCTTTGATTTCTAATTGTGTCCTCGTTTGGAAGACGTAACTAAGTAGTTTGTCTTTAGTAATGAAACACACAGCGTCTCCACGACATGGCGGCAGCAACATATATATATTATATATGTATGTTTTCTTTGTCTTTGTAAATGTAATTGAACTGTGTTTAATGTGAGTTTATCATTACTGTTATGTTAGCAATATTAGTTAAAATGTTGATATGTGTTGCATAAGTCATACATGCTGACAGTATTATTTCTATGAAAGACAAACTGTTATTGGATCATTATGTATATTTCTGTTTCCTCCTTTTCTTTGTAGAGGTCAAGTGGGCCACTATCATTGTTTATTTGGGGTTGTTAAAACGGGCTATAAGCCTCTAAACAGAAAGACTGAGAGTATTGGTTTGTTTTTATTTTATTTAGATTTTCTTTAATCCTTTGTGTACTAATTGACTGATTCCAACCTGAATTCCTCGTGTCTATTGGGCATTGTTTCTCTTAAACCTGACTAAGGTCATCTTTAATGCTTAGTAGTTGGGAATAAAAGAACCCTGTTTATGTGAAGTCAGTGTTTTGTGCTTTATTAAAGTTAATCATAAACACGGCCACATATGTCACAATGTTCATTATTGCCAATACAATTGTTTATAGAAGTTAATTGTGCATTACAAAATGTTAACAGATACAACTTTTGACTTACAAAATGTATTAGTAAATGTTGACATTAACATCAAAAGATTCAGCTAGTAAAAGGTGCTTTTCATTTTAAGGGGAAAATACTTTTTTGCTTTGATGGATCTGAAGTCATTTTGGATAAAAGCATCTGCCAAGAAGAAAATAATGTAACTTTAAAAATGCTGGGTAACAATTGTCCATACAAGCTTTTGGTAATAGATAACTCATCATCAATCATTATTAAAATAATTAAACTAAAATACTGACTTGACATGAACATGGTTTTAAACTTGGAAACGCTAGAAAACACCAAATAGTGCAATGCTCCGCTCACTTCCGGTATGAGACTGCTGGTCTGGCACGTTTTTCACCACAAGGAGGCATCAATCCTCAAACAAACGTCTCTGAGAATCTGACAACACAAGGAGAAAAGTTTTTAAGGATACAGAGACTCACTAGAAGTTTTAAAGTTTATCTGTGAACTGTAAGTGAAGATGACAAACCTAGTGATTATTATTCTTATCTTCACAGCACATTATTCTGGTAAGAATATTCTTTTATTATTGACACTATATTTGCATGAGATTTTTAATACATGCAAATGATTTATATATATATAAATATTATTTATATGAATATTTTTCAGTATGTGAGGGAAAGGACAGTGTTGAACAGACTTCAGGAGAAATTACTGCAAATGAAGGACATCAAGTTACTCTACCGTGCAATTTTTCTACATCTTCTACAAATTCATATCTTTTCTGGTACAAACAGCTGCCAAACACATCACCAACATTCATTCTGAGTGAATTTACAGTTGGTAAAGGAACAACTGAACCTGAATATCAGAAGAGATTTAAAGCAACATTGAACTCCACAACAAAATCTGTTCCATTGATAATTCAGGATGTACATGTGAGTGACTCTGTTGTGTATTACTGTGTTCGGAGGCCCACAGTCACTAAAACACATTCAACACTCACACAAAAACACATTCAACACTCACACGAAAACACATTCAACACTCACACAAAAACACATTCAACACTCACACGAAAACACATTCAACACTCACACAAAAACACATTCAACACTCACACAAAAACACACTCAACACTCACACAAAAACACATTCAACACTCACACAAAAACACATTCAATACTCACACAAAAACACACTCAACACTCACACAAAAACACACTCAACACTCACACAAAAACAAATTCAACACTCACACAAAAACATACTGAACACTCACACAAAAACACACTCAACACTCACACAAAAACACATTCAACACTCACACAAAAACACACTGAACACTCACACAAAAACACATTTAACACTCACACAAAAACACACTGAACACTCACACAAAAACACACTCAACACTCACACAAAAACACATTTAACACTCACACAAAAACACACTGAACACTCACACAAAAACACACTCACACAAAAACACATTCAACACTCACACAAAAACACATTCAACACTCACACGAAAACACATTCAACACTCACACAAAAACACATTCAACACTCACACAAAAACACATTCAACACTCACACAAAAACACATTCAATACTCACACAAAAACACACTCAACACTCACACAAAAACACATTCAACACTCACACAAAAACACATTCAACACTCACACAAAAACACACTGAACACTCACACAAAAACACACTCAAAACTCACACAAAAACACATTCAACACTCACACAAAAACACACTGAACACTCACACAAAAACACACTCACACAAAAACACATTCAACACTCACACAAAAACACATTCAACACTCACACAAAAACACATTCAACACTCACACAAAAACACACTCAACACTCACACAAAACACACTCAACACTCACAGAAGAGTCACAGAAGCGTCTGACAGAAAACAGGAAGTTTCATGAGACTTTATGTGTGAAGTACTGAGACTGACAGTAACACAAATCTACAGCTCAGATCACAAACAACATCAACACACAACTGATCTGACTTCACAAACATGAACACACACCTGCTTCTCATCTTCATTATCATTACAGGTAAAATTACAAATGTTTTTCTTTCATTCCATTAAGTACAAACACATCTAAGGGAAAAAAATGATGCAATTTAAAAAGACCAATATTCTATAAACTATGTACTATAATTACTTTATACAATGTATTGTTTTTTATTTATTTACAGGTGTGATGACTGTAGATCAGATCGGTCCAAATAAAGAAACAATAATCATAAAGAAAGAACAGGAGACTGTAACCTTGAGCTGTTCATATGACTCCAGCAGCAGAGATGTTATACTTTACTGGTACAGACAATATCCAAACACAGAACCTCAATATTTACTGCGAAAAGGTGTTCGATCATACAGTCATATTGAGGATATAACAGACCGTCGTTTTCAAACAAATACACCACTGAACTCACTATTAACACTGTGACACTATTAACACTGTGATTCTAATGAAAGTCATTATGTTGTAAAATGTCTTTTATTTTATGTGTTTGTGTGTGAGATCTGTGATCTTGTTCAGTTTCACAGAGACTGTAACAGAGATTCACTGAGAACACAATGACACTTCATTCACTTCTTCTGCTTTTTTTTAATTTTTATTTATTTAATCCTAACCCTAAAATTTTAAAAACGTCATAGCATGGGAGTAAATAAACAAAAGAGAATTTTCGTTTTTGGGTGAAATATTTATAATTTAATCAACATTAATAATCATATTTATAATATCAATGGGAATAATATAAACAATTATTTTTGCCATAATCGTGCTATACAAGGTATTTTAAACGTATTCATGACAAGAAAAAAGTTAAAACTACGTTTAGCTTTTCTACTTCCCTTACAAAAATAAACAGGGACTATAAAAAGCAGCATTTATACATAGCCTACGTCTTGCATAATCTGAAAAATGATGAAAATATAACAAGAAAAAGAGGAATTCTGAAAACTAAGGTTTGATGCAGGAGGCTGGTGCAGCGATTTTTTACGTAATGACACAAATAGGAAGTTAATATAGTGAGGAGTTGCATATGGGAACATTTTCGTTTTTATTTTGGAAATGTTTTTCGACGCATGATCTGACAGCATTCCATTGTCAGCTTTGATCATATAAAATCATATTCCAAAAACAAAATAGTTGACAATGAAAATGTTGGGTGGGGTGTAGTGGAGACTAGTGAAAGAGAACAGTGCAAGTAAACTTCACTCCTCGACCACAAGAGGTGCTCTAGTGACAGACGCTATAGGCTCCTCATTTACATTTACGCATTTTGCAGATACTTTTATCCAAAGTGACTTACATGGCATTACACTATTATATTTGTTTCTGAGCTCGTGCAATCTCTGGATTTGAACCCATGACCTTGGCATTGCTAGCGCCATTCTCTAACCAATAAGCTACAGGAACTGACGCTGGTTAAAATAGGACCAGATTTATTACCTCTAGCCACAGTATCAAGCCATGTTTATAGGTACAAGGTTTATCATTTGTTAACTTATTCATTATTAAAGTTGAATGATTTATAGCATTTATTGGTAACATTATATTGACACTCACTAATTTATATACAGATTCAGATCTGCTTCTTATTTTCACAAATGATTTAACATTCTTAAAACAATAATTACTGTATGAAATAACTTCAAACATACATAAAACTCAATTATTATGTGTTCTTATTTTATGTTATTTTCTCTAAACATGATGAAGTCTGTATTTCTGTGATGTTTATTTTATGTTATTTTCTCTAAACAGGATGAAGTCTGTATTTCTGTGATGTTTATTTTATGTTATTTTCTCTAAACAGGATGAAGTCAGTATTTCTGTGATGTTTATTTTATGTTATTTTCTCTAAACAGGATGAAGTCTGTATTTCTGTGATGTTTATTTTATGTTATTTTCTCTAAACATGATGAAGTCTGTATTTCTGTGATGTTTATTTTATGTTAGTTTCTCTAAACAGGATGAAGTCTGTATTTCTGTGATGTTTATTTTATGTGAGGTAGGAGGGGTTTGTGTGTGACACCTGTGATCTTGTTCAGTTTCACAGAGACTGTAACAGAGATTCACTGAGAACACAATGACACTTCATTCACTTCTTCTGCTTTCTGTCTTTGTGTGTAAGTATGTTTTCATTTGATTTTATTTACTTAATACCTTCATTTTATACATACTACACATTTATGAACTTTATAACCCTGTGATTTTGATCTATTAAGTGTCATATTTTAAGGACAAGAGAAGTTCTTTATTATATTTGATAATAAATGATGTGTTGGTCTATTTTTCCAGATGTCAGTTTTGGAAATGAAATCACATCAGACAGAACTGAAGAGGTTGTTGTTGAAGGTTCAAGTGTTCAGTTTTCCTGCAGTTATTCCTCTGCAGATTATCTTCAGTGGTACCGTCAGTATCCCAGAAAACCTCCTGAATTTCTTGTGCTCATTTCTGAGGGTGTGAAAGAGAACAGGACATCTGAAATAGATCCCAGATTCTCTACTAAACTCAGAAAAGAAAATCAAAAACAACATGTGTATCTGGAGATCTCCTCTGTTACTCTATCAGATTCTGCTCTGTATTACTGTGCCATGAGGCCCACAGTGACACAAAACACAACAACACTGAACACAAATATATCACCTGCATGTAAAGACAATAGCTGAATATAACCAGTAGAGGAAGATACTCACCATAAAAAGTGTTTCTAAACCAGGGGGTCGGGGCTTTAAAGAAATTTAAAGGAGGCTGATTTAAAGATAAAACAAGCATTAAAATTCAACGACAAAAATAATAATTATACTATATTACATTACATATATTTACAATTATATTTCATTGTGTAGAAATGAGTGAGAGGACCTGCACATATTGTTGTGGACAATGGGTGGCCTTGAAGTCAAAATGGTTGAGATCCACTGATAAAAACAAGACAACATTAACTCCAACCACTGTAAGAAAACTAAAAAAAACATTTTAACCAGCTCTAATAAAATGTTTAAAGGAGTCATTTGGTGAAATGTCATGCTTTGCTTTTGATTTAGTTTGTTATTTAACCGTTTGTGCATGTATAAGACATCCAAAGTCACAAAACTCAAAGTTTTGCACAAAATGATTTACTGTAACTGAAAGAGAAGTCTGATCCAGATCTGCCTAAAATGCCCCACTTTCAGTTTGTGGTAATATTTGTATAACGCCGCTCAAATGTACACGCAAAGGTGTAGCTTCAGTTATCACAGTCGTAGTCCTGCAGCCGCCATGTCACAGTGGAAATATATAAGACAGAATAAAACATCTCTCTGTAAAGCATCCTTCTGGTCGATCCGATATCCCACACATCTCAATTTGATCTGTGTTTGTGCCGGAATTTGTAAAATGTAAAGGTTACATATCACATCTCCACCACTAGAGGGAAACATCTCTTAAATTCTTGGCTGAGACACGAATATCAAAATAAATGATTTAAAGACACACATTACATCAGGCACTAATATGCAGTATTATAATGCTGTTTTCTAATGTCGGAGAAAGCTGATAACATATCTAGACTTGCATGAAGTAAATAACGCATAATTTACATTTAGAAAAGTTGAAGGCTACGCGTGTGAGAATTAAACCTCCTTAATATGATGTCCTTCCAACAGTTACGGTAGCCAGAAATCACAAAAGCATCCGCCACACGACTCGTGCCAACATGAAACTTACCACAGCAAAAACAAAATGCAGCATCGGCTTTAACGCTGTAACGTTACTCAAGCCAGTCTCGATTAGTAACCCGAGCTGAGACGAAAGCTTGTTCCCTGCTTCTGAAAATGCATGCAGGTTACTGCTGTAATATCACTTGTTGAGGCCGATCAGTCCCGAGATCATCCACAGCCTGAGGGTTTGAAAATTCCGCCGTGGTGACAGCTGGTTAATTTGGGTCAGATGGGGTCGGCTGCAGCGCACTGAGCGTAGACTGAAGGTAGACTGCTGCTGCTTGTAGCATCTGAATCTGAAGATGATTTTGCTGAAGAAGAAGAAGAAGAAGAAGAAGAAGAACTAATCCATTTTCTAATGTCCATGTTTGGAATCAATTCAATGCTGCGAATACATATTTAATGTCTAGCTAACGTTTGAAGGCTCCATCGCGCGCAAATCCAACGCTCATATCGTAATGACGTTGATGTACCAGCCTAACCAATCACACACGCTAGATTTATTCGCCAAAAAATAAACACATACATACCATTGTAGTTTTTCATTTTAATTCGACATGTTTAATACTTACTGTATTTTAGCTATTTCTAGTATATTTAATAAATATACTAGATGTAAAATGTAAATTATTCGTTATTTACTTCACTAAATATTTAATTTCTAGTATATTGGTTTAACGTATTCAATATATGCAAATGATTCATGAATAAATCTGTTTATATTTTCAGTTTATTGCAACCACTGTATATCCTGCACTTGCTGCTATTGCACTTCTGGTTAGACCTAAACTGCATTTCGTTGCCTTGTACTTGTACATGTGTAATGACAATAAAGTTGAATCTAATCTATCTAATCTAATAAATAAAAAATTGTGTCTGGGGGCACAACAACCTTTGCGGCACTGCACGCAGCCAGGGTGTAAAGCAAAGCTTAAACATTTTTTCAATTTGTTTTAATTTATTTATTTAGATTAAGTATTATAATGATAAATAATAGTTTTAGAATAAATCATTTTTTTACGAAGTATAATGATGTTATAATATCTGGTCAATAAAATAAAGTATAGCTGTGTTCCTTTTTTCTGACTGCAACAATCCACTGTGTAGGCCTATATGAAAATGTAAAATAAATGTCTGAAATATTTATTTATTTTAAGTATTGTCTGGACCTCCACTTGGAAAAAAATATAAAGACTGGACATCTTTGAACTTTAATTGAATACCTCTGATCTATAGAGTCCCAGATCAGAAATGTCCAACACCACTCATGGAGGGCCGGTGTCCTGAAGAGTTTAGCTTCAACTTGGCTCAACACACCGTCTGGAAGTTTCTACACTCCAAGTACCCGGATGGTCTACTCACTGTTTCTGGTGAAAATCCAAAGTGCAGATCCATGGATACTCAAACGGCTGATATTAACAACTCACCGCAAGTAGGCGGAGTTTAGAGATGATACACTGCATTATTAAAATTTGTGATGTTTTGTGAAGTGATGTATCACTGAATTCATTAATGTAATACAGTAAACATTATGAAATAATGAATAAATACATTAATAAATGCATTCTGTTTTGCTGCACACTAAAATGTGTATTCTTTTCCATAACAAAAACAGTACATACTTGATGGGCATAAGTAGGTGAATTGGGACGCAGCACTAGTCTGCCTAGTGAGATCATGATTAGCTGGTTCAGGTGTTTTATTTGGGGTTAATACAGGACACCGGCCATCATGACTGACTTTGGACACCCCTGCTGTAGATTATTTCTAATAACAAGCAAAAGAAATAACAAGTAAATTTGCTAGAAAATGAAAGCCTGACAAATGCCTTGTTTTTAATGAGTTTGTTGTGCCGCGTTACTACTTGGCTAAACTTAAATGCGACAAAGTTACATGACCAATTTAACAAATTGTTTATTAAATGAAATTAATATAAAATAAAATTTAACAAATTGTTAATTTAATACAATTATTATACAATAAAAATTGAATGTAAATGTATATTAAAATATATTGAATGTAATATAAATTGTTATATTTAAAGCCACTGTTGAAAAACACTGGCCTAATAGTTTATTGATGCTCAGCAAAAAATATTTAAACTTTTTCACCACAAGGAGGCATCATTCCTCAGATGCTTATATAAGTTTGTGTGACATGAGACACAAAGAGAACAATTATTAATGATACAGAGACTCACTAGAAGTCAACAGTTTTAAAGTTTATCTGTGATCTGTAGTGATGATGGCAAAACTAGTGATTATTATTCTTATCTTAACAGCACATTATTCTGGTAAGGATATTGTTTTATTATTGACACTATATTTGTTTAACGTATTCAATATATGCAAATGATTCATGAATAAATCTGTTTATATTTTCAGTATGTGAGGGAAAAGACAGTGTTGAACAGACTTCAGGAGAAATTACTGAAAATGAAGGACATCAAGTTAATCTACAGTGCAGTTTTTCTACCTCTGATACAAATCCATATCTTTTCTGGTACAAACAGCTGCCAAACACATCACCAACATTCATTCTGAGTAAATATTCTTTTGGTGGAGGAACAACTGAACCTGAATATCAGAAGAGATTTAAAGCAACATTGAACTCCACAACAAAATCTGTTCCTCTGATAATTCAGGATGTACATGTGAGTGACTCTGCTGTGTATTACTGTGTTCTGAGGCCCACAGTGATATCTGAATGCTTTAGTGTCATACAAGAACACAGAACACTTCTACATACAGCTGTCATACCCTTCATATATTCAGTAGCCTATACATTATATATTCGCTATATTGTATAGCACCAAATAAAAGGTAACAATTTTGTAACCAACCACTTTACCAATGTATTCAAAATAAATGTGTTATTATTCATATAAACATCCAGAGTTTCAAAGTTCACAAATTGTGATATTATATCACAGACTCTTGTAATTGCCTTTTTAAAACCTTTTTTCATATATAGTAGTTCCCCAGTTTCTTTTAAAAAGCGGAAGGTTTTAAAGACACTCTGATGTTATTTTCGATTTATATAAACACTTTTGCTGTAGAATTCTTGTATAAATGCAATATCACTCATGTGATAGCACTCTTTATTACACTGTTCATTGGAATACTTGATTCTGATTTGCCAGTCGGAACATTTGCAGGTTTGTTATTCCCAAAATGAATAACACGCCTGCTGCAAATCATTTTGACAGGTAAAGTTTAATATTACACAAAGAATAAATATAAATATGTCTTTTAATAACATATATGACATTATAATAACAAATGATTAAACCAAATTGCCTGTTTGTGACATTTGAATGTAGTTTCTACTTTAAAACCAAAAAGAAACAGCTTCGCGTTGGGTCCTGATCACACTGTTGGGGCTTATTTCTGTGATAACAACCGGCTGCCTGTACATTATTCTTCACATATCATCTAGACTGTGATTGTTTCCTGTATTCGGCCTGTGGCCTCATGCCTCTGATCTAATCACAGCTGTGCTGATATAGAGCAACATCCCACTCCTACTCGAGTGATATTGCATTAGTAAATCACAGGTAGTGTGAAAAAGCGTGCATAACCTAAACAACACCGAACAAATGAAAGCAGGAAAAAGATCAACCAAAAGGCAAATTAATGTAAAATAATAAACACCTGTACAAATCAAATAAATATCCAAGTACAACTAGTAAGTTGCTGGAAAACAGAACAAAGTAAAGACGAAAAGTGAAAACAGAAACTAACTGTGACATAATTAATACTAAAGTATATAAGACAGAAATACAATAAATTCTTTATCAGAAATACAATAAATTCTTTATCACAGCATCTGAGAGACTTTGTCAAAATAAACTACCAATAAACAGAGAGGGCAGAGCCAAACAGACTTCCACACTCCTCCTCCAAATGTGTGTAAATGTGACAGTGTTTAGTGTTACTTTAGCAAACACAGCTTGAAGTAACAAAGAGTTTCTATGTTTTAGTTGAATTCAGCTGCATAATACATTTATTATAATGACACATTGGCAAACATTTTTGATGTTGTCCATGACATATTTCTGGGGTAAGTAGATTAATAAACAATATTTTACTTATATGAATTATTGACTTAAATACTAAATTAACGTGTAAATGTTATTTATTATTTATTTCAGGGTGTAAATCTCAGGATGTTGTAATCCAGAATACAAGATTTCAAACAGCTCTTGAAGGTGAAGCTGTAACAATAACATGTACATATAAAACCACTGATTCATCTCCAGATCTCTTCTGGTACCAGCAAAGAGTCAATGAAGACCTAAAATACATGCTGAACAGATTTGATGCTGACAAAGAGTTTAAGAAGAGATTTAAAGCAGAATTCAACACAACTTTAAAATCATTTCCTCTGATAATTCAGGATGTACATGTGAGTGACTCTGCTGTGTATTACTGTGTTCTGAGGCCCACAGTCACTAAAACACACTCAACACTCACACAAAAACACATTCAACACTCACACAAAAACACACTCAACACTTACACAAAAACACATTCAACACTCACACAAAAACACACTCAACACTCACACAAAAACACATTCAACACTCACACAAAAACACACTCAACACTCACACAAAAACACAATCAACACTCACACAAAAACACATTCAACACTCACACAAAAACACACTCAACACTCACACAAAAACACATTCAACACTCACACAAAAACACATTCAACACTCACACAAAAACACATTCAACACTCACACAAAAACACACTCAACACTCACACAAAAACACATTCAACACTCACACAAAAACACATTCAACACTCACACAAAAACACACTCAACACTCACACAAAAACACATTCAACACTCACACAAAAACACACTCAACACTCACACAAAAACACACATGATTACATTCAGTCATGGTTTTATTATGACTTTTCTACTGTTTGACTTTTTCTTTAAATCTTTTTGTAATTGTGTTACTCTCATTTGTCTGTTATAAGACTATAAAACTGATCAACTGTAGTATAGACACGTCAGCACGTGTTAACAGTATAAAACCAGCAGAGGGCGACAGACACACAAGTATCAACTGCAGGTTTGTTGAGAGTTCACTTGCATTATATATTTATATTTATGCATTTGGTAGATGCTTTTATCTAAAGCGACTTACATTACATTGTATTATACATTTGTACATTTTGTTTAGTAAGCAAGTGGGGGTTAGGTGTCTTGCTCAAGGGCATCTCAGCCGTTACCCGCCAGTCCTGAGAATCGAACCAGTAACCTTCTGATCACGAGTCCAACTCTCTAACCACTGGACCACAACTGCCACGTTAACCATAAAAATATATTCAAGAGCTGCACAATATTTCACTGATCTCTTGTCTTACTAATTCTTCCTTATACTTTTATAAATGTATTTACAAAAGCATCAATTTGAATCTAGACTTTAAAGAAAAATGTTATCACATTATTTATTTGAAAGAGTAAAATATTTGCTGCGATAGTCTAACAGATATTGTAATGCAGGTCTTATGTTAATATATTGTTCTCCAACATTCACAACTAGTCATGAATTCATGTTTGTACTTACAGTATACTTGAGTTTTAAACTAAAATAATTTAATTTAATTTAATACATGATTAGATCTACATGACAGTTTTTATTAACCTATATATACAGTGTTCCTGTATGTCAGTGGAAGAGTTCATTAAAACTACACTAAAAGTACATCAGCAGTGGGCGGAGCTTCTTCATAAAGATGTTGAGTGTCAGAGACTAACAGACTGAATCATCTAATGTTGTTTTCTTCTTCACTATATACAGAATCTATGAACACATCATGATTCTCTTTACATGGACAATAATACAACTTTACATTGGTAAGATATATTATTTATTTTTCAGTTATAATATAAAATAAACACATACTGTACATTAAATTATTATTATTTTTTAGCTTGATCAAATGAGGCTCATTTTTTCCACAGGAACTTCCTTTGCTGATACAATAGAGCCGTTGTTTACAGAAAAACATGAGTTTGAGGGTAAAAATGTGACTCTCTCTTGTAAATACACCATCACTAGTGGTGTCACTGTTAACTCTCTTCAGTGGTATCGACAGAATCTCAACACAAAACCAGAGCATCTGCTGTCAGTCACAGAATATTCCAACAAATCTGAACCTGCTCTTCGTCTATATTCACATGCTGTAAAACAACTCAAACATGTGTATCTGGAGATCTCTTCTGTTACTCTATCAGACTCTGATCTGTATTGTTGTGCCCTGGTGCCCACAGTGAAAGAAAACAACAACAACACTGAACAAAAACCTCATACACATTCCCATTGAATCAATGTTAAAAACTGTGAATTTGTCAATTTTAATCGTATCCCTGCATGCAAGCCTGTGCTGGCACTTTACGGGTCCACTTATCTTAAGAGCCCCAGCAGGGCTCCTGAGAATTTGCTCACTGGCAAAACATTGGCCCCTTAGTTCTGGACCTGCATGGGCAGCCCTCACTTTACCCCCAGGAAGCACTTACTAGACCCACACTACACAGACAGCAAGCTACTGTAACAGGTACAAACCATTGATCATATTTTTCAATGTTAATTTCATTGAATCAATATCTCTTTTGCAGCCACAATTAATGTATAAAAAATGTAGAAATTTCAATAAATCACTGTTATTGTGATCAGTGTTTGCTTTAGTTGAGCTCTTGGCTCTTGCATTTTTAACACAAAGTTTTCTTTGGCCAACAGTGTGTTGTAATGCATTGTTGTTCAATTGGATCACAGTTTATTATGATGTTTGTCAAATAAATAGTTGTGAATGTGTTATGTTGTTATTATTATGAGGAAGTTGTGTGGCGTGCAGTGTGAGATTAAAGCAGTTTCATGGATATCAGACTATTAGAAAATAACTCTGCATATTTACTTTGTTGAATCAATTAGACATGAAGAATCAGTGTATGAAACTCAACAATGGTGACAATTAACAAAAGAAAACTTCATGCTGCAATGTATGCTGGGTAACATCAGTACAAAACTCATTCATGATTTCCCAGCATGCATTGCAGTTGATCTGTTTATCTGAATTAGTTTGATGATTGTCACCATTGTTGAGGTTTGTATGATGAGTGTTGATGTCTAAGTGTGTCAGCAAAGTTGTTTCTTGACTTTTTCACATTGATTCAATGGTTTGTACCTGTTAACTTGCTGTCTGTATAGTGTGAGGTCTGTCTGTGCAGGGCCAGTGCTAAGGGGCCAACGTTTTGCCAGTGAACAAATTCTAAAGTGTCCTTTGCTGACAGCCTGCTGGGGGCCCATGAAGTGCTAGCGCAAGCTTGCTTGCAGGGATTGAATCAATATCACTTTTGCACCTGATTAATGTGAAAAATGAATTAAAAATTATTATGGTTTTCAATGTTTGCTTAAGTTTGCTTTAGTGATCGTTCATTCTTTTCTTTTGATATTAGGAGTCAAATCTGGTAAAGCTGGAAAGGCAGTGCAATATTGCAGTGCATATACAGTCAAACCAAAATATATTCAGACACTTTCAATATTTCTCACATTATGCGTTTATTTGCTATAGTTTAGAAAATGGTAATAAAATGAACTCTGAACTTTTTTCGCAATATATAAATAGCCTCTGATATCCCCAGAATGTGTCTGTCAAATTTCCGCTGAAAATACACCACAGATCTTTTATTTTACTGGGCCCTATGTCCATCTTTGCCTGTGAGGAAAAACATACTGTTTTGGTGTTTGTCACTTTAAAAGCAAATGAGCTGCTGGTCTCCCTTTCCCTTTCCAACAGAAAGCGCCAGACTGAGAGACTGTGTTTCAGTAAAAACAAAACTGAAAAGAATGATCACATAAAGCAAATGAGAAACAATTTCTTTTTTTCATAAACCAAACACATTGCTTTAATAAGTGAAAGTACACAAGACAAATCCATCACGTATCTTTACAACAAGTGACTTTATCAGTAAAGTTCACAAAATAAATGCATCACATCTATAAAAATAAAAAAAACTGAAACCACAAACTCTGTCAGTGAAGCATTACCATGATGGTGACTTTTCTGGGATGCAGCTCCGTGTAAAGTGACTTTACCTGATGTCTTCTGCACATTCTGTTGAAAAATAAAACTAATCCACAGCATCTTCAGCGGCTCTGGAGTAAATGAAGTTTTATGTTCAGTCTTGCATCCAACAACAAAACATTCTTGTAGCTCACTGTAAGTCTGGGGTGTCAAATTCAATTCCTGGAGGGCCGCAGCTCTGCACAGTTTAGCTCCAACCCAAACCTGCTTGGAAGTTTATATCAGGGGTTTTCAACTCCAGTCCTCTAGCCATCTTGACAGAATATTTTAGATGTCTTTCGATTGAACACATGAACAAGTAGATAATAACCCAGATAGCAAAATTGTTTGGGCCCAGATTCGGCCCAAACCCGCCACTTTCATTTGGCCCACATTCGGCATGGAATGACGGCACTTGGGCGGTCCGCTCCTGTTTGCCAGATCTGAGCCACAAGCAAACCATGTCAAGGCCACATGTTAGCCAAATGTAAACCAAATAAACTAAAACTGACTCTACTCTGGCCCACAGTTCGCTTTTATTCTGGCCCAGATCCGCTCCATACCTGACACTTACATTTGGTCTACATACCGCAAAGTGTCCAGGTTTTTTTCTAAGAACGTCTAAAAAAAAAAACTAATTAAAGTCACCATCATGGTGATCAGTGTTCCCAGATTTGGGCTCTTCACTCTTAATCATCATAGGATAGGATAGGATAGGATAGGATACATAGGTTACGGTTTTGTGTATGGAGACTGTGTGCTTTTAAAATACATTTGTACAGCCAATGCAAATAAGAATCTGATCTTATGGGTTTGGTTGGTGGTTGTTAAAATCACCATGATGTTGATTCAATGATGTCTGTTTAATTGCAATTTGTCTCAAAAGATTTCAGAAATGTTGGTGTTGAAATATGCAGTAGTAAACTTAATTACACTTTATTGACTTCAAGTCATTTTCATACTGAATATCACACTTCTGACTCTGTCATTTTATTGAGTAAAGCTCCATGTTACGCAAATAACATCAAACATAAATCATTCAGACATCAAGAATCAGTGTATGAATCTTAACAGTGGTGACAATCAACATAAGAAAGCTTTGTGCTGCAATGCATGCTGGGTAACAGCATAGACCGGCACTCATCCAGGACTCCCAGCATGAGTAATAGCTCAGAAAAGTTTTTGTCAAAGATAATACTTGGGAGTGTGTGTTTCATATAACCACACCCACACTGTTAGTACACACAACATTATTTAATCCTCCAGCTGCTCTCACACATTCATTCTGTGTATTACACCTGGAAACTAACACTTCTGGATGAATAACATGAGGAACAGACAGATGCTCATCATCATTTTCATCACAGTTTCAGGTATAACAAATCATTTTTCTGACAAGACAAACACTTCATTAAATATAATAATATATTAAATTATAATGAATTCAATTTTAGCTGGATTTGCTGACAGAATTGGACCAAGAGAAGAAGAAACGAATAGAATCAGTCATGAAGGAGAATCTGTGACACTGAGCTGCACATATGAAACAACCAGCAATGATATTAGACTTTACTGGTACAGACAGAATCCTAACACAGAACCTCAGTTTATACTGTATAAAGGCGCTCGATCAAATAGTGGTTATGATCACATTCCAGACCGTCACTTTCAGTCAGAAATATCTCAGTCATCCACTGAAGTCATTATTAAGAGTGTTTCTCTATCAGATTCAGCTTTATATTATTGTGCTCTGAGAGTTACAGCCCAGTGATACAAAAAGCCTGAGAGTCTTTACAAAAACTCAAACACAAACTGAACATCTGAAGAGTCTTTAATTTAACCACATTAGTTTTTTATAAACCACATGTGGTAACAGCTGTGAATTTAAAAGTTTATATTTGATCATGTTGGATACATTTTAAAGAAAGTCATTATGCTGTATATTAGTATGAATGACATGTTTTATTTATATTTCAGCTGACAGGTGCAACATTTGAGTTTAGATCTGGAACCTGTTTTGTGGAACCCCCACCTCATGCACAACTGTAAGACAGTAACACTGGCCCAATAACAAAAGTGTTATAAGAACGTTCCTTAGAGGTTTTTAAACGTTTTTGTAAACATTCTGAAAACTTTCCACATGTCTGTTTTTTATGTTTTCAGAATGTTCCCAGCTAACAAAAGTCACTTTCATGGTCATCAATGTTTTCTTGAGTTGAGCTCTTGACTTTCACATGTTAGATTTTTGAGCGTACAGTAACTGTGGCTTTTTAAATATGATTGTTGGCAATGCAAGTGAAAAACTACTCAAATGGTGTTGGTTGGGTTGTTATGATGCATGCTGGGAGTCTTGAATGAGTTGCTGATACCCAGCATGCATCATGTCTGTGTGGATTAGATTTCTTCATTCTGGAGGCCTGCAAGCAAACAGAAGTGAGTAACTGGATATAAATGATTATGTTACATTGTTGCAAACTCTCACATTCACAATCTATTAACTGTTTGATGTTTATATTTATATACATAAATGAGAAACCAATATAATTTGAGGAAACATTTAGACAAATGAATCTCTTTGTTGTAATGTTATAACTATAAATATTACCAGTGTGATCAGTTTAACACTCATGATATCCAATAAGAGCAGAACAGGAAGTTAATGTGCGTCTTTATATCTGATCTGCTGTGACTCACAGTCTCTAAAACACCCACAGATCTTAAAAACTCAATACAGAACTGAGTTTATCTTATTTTATCATGAAGGAATGCTGTTTACTTCTCTTTATGGCAACAGGTATATTGTAAAGAATCAAAGATTAAAAACCACTGAAAGTAAAAACTTAAAAATCTAAATGTTTCATTGATAAATCTTCTTGTAATGTTGTCCGTGCAATATTATTAGTTTTTTTCTTAACTTTGCTAAAATAACTGTATTTATTGTTTACAGGTTTGGTGACTGGGAACAAAATCGAGCCAGATAAAGGGACTACAATTAATGTAAAAGAAAAAGAAAATATAAAACTGAGCTGTTCTTATAGTTCAACCAGCAATGATGTTCGTCTTTATTGGTACAGAAAGTTTTCTCATGGGGAACTTCTGTATTTAGCGTATAAAGGTGCTCGATCATTGAGTGCTGAAGATACTTCAGATCAACGGTTTAAAGCAACAGCATCACAAACATCCACTGAACTCAATATTAATAATGTACATCTGTCAGATTCAGCTCTGTATTACTGTACTCTGAGAGTTGAAGCCCAGTGATACAAAACATGAAACATGTTGTACAAAAACCTAAAAGATATTTTCACATTGAACCTGTAGAACAAACCAGAATCAAAACCACAATCTATTCAGTTTTAAATAAAATAAAACATGTGGTAACACCTGTGATACTAAAGTCAGAGATTATTCTGCGTATTAATATGTTCAGTTATTTTGTTTTACATGAACTGTGATAATACAGGCTTCCACTTGGCAAATGATACCAAATGACAAACACAATAATACAAACTTAGAATGACAATAATGTAACTTACATGGCAAATTATGCATTTACTCTTGCATGTGTGTTTGTTTTTGAATTGATCTGTTTCCTTGTTTGTTTCTTTGAGATGTCTGGATGTATTAACCTTCAAAACAGAATGCAGATGTAAAATATTCATTTCACAATAAAGTAACTTTTCTACAAATGTTTACTATATATAATACATTTACTTTCTGAAAAAAAACTGTTCATTATAGTACAAGGTCAAAACTGCAAAAATCTTTGCTGTAGCGTTTCTTCTATAAGTGGTTGTAAATATTTTTTTTTATTTAATAATATTTTTAAAGGTAAAAGATGTAATTGCACATCTTGGCCACCATGTGTTAGAACTGTGATGTATGTAAACTCCTCCTAAATCTGTGTTTAGTCCTGAAACAATGAACAGTCTCACATTGTGAAATAAAAACTCTGAATTGACTCATTTTCATCAGCACAAGCTTTATTTCCTGTTACATATAAACTATGTTCATCTGGCTGATACAATTACTTTTAATGTCTGCAATTCAAGGTAAAGTATATTTAATGTTTACTTAAATGTTTAAGTTAACTTAATTTGAATAATATAATGTCTGCAATGTTATGTTCTTGTTTTGATATTATTATTATTATTGATTTATTATTGATCTGTTTCTGGCAGAATGTAACACAGAAGATTCTGTTGATCAAGCAACAAGAGTTCAATCTGCTTTTGAACATGAAGCTGTTACACTTCACTGTACATACAAAACCAGTGACCCGGTCTCTTATCTTTACTGGTACCAACATAAACCCGATGGATTCCCAACATACATGCTGCAAAAGCTCTCGACTGGATCAGGCAGCAGTGAAAAACAGTTTGAGGAAAGATTTCATGCAGATGTGAACAAATCCTCAGTTTCTCTGATAATTCAGGATGTGTGTGTGTGTGACTCTGCTGTGTATTATTGTGCTCTGAAGCCCACAGTTACTGAAACACACTAAACTTCCTTACAAGAACTAACACATCTCAACTCTCATGAAGCTTTAAAGTGTCAGACATAAACATTATGATAAGAATACATACAGCGCTCAAAGGTTTATGTAACTAATTCATTCTTATTCATTCATTACACAAACTATATTAAATGTATCTATATTGTTGTGGCTAAATAAACCAATAAATAAACCAACACATGTTATATTTTAGCATAGGCCTATTTAAAAAAAGCCACATGTTTACAAAAATGTATTTAAAAAAATGTACTCTTAGCATTTCATCAATCATCTTGTTAAGGTCTCAAATCACAAACTCTAAAATGAATAATTAAATGAATATGTTGCTTTTTCCGCACATTAGGAAAAGTACATCAGCAGTGGGCGGAGCTTCTTTATAAAGATGTTAAGAGTCAGAGACTAACAGACTGAATCATCTAATGCTGTTTTCTTCTTCACTATATACAGAATCTATGAACACATAATGATTCCCTTTACCTGGACAATAATGCAAAAGACATGAATTAAAGCAATTTTTAGTCAAAATAAAAATTTATACATACATTAAAAAAACTATAAATAATTATTTTATAGCTTGATCAATTGATCAACCACAGGAACTTCCTTTGCTGATACAATAGAGCCGTTGTTTACAGAAAAACATGAGTTTAAGGGTAAAAATGTGACTCTCTCTTGTAAATACACCATCACTAGTGGTGTCAATGTTAACTCTCTTCAGTGGTATCGACAGAATCTCAACACAAAACCAGAGCATCTGCTGTCAGTCACAGAATATTCCAACAAATCTGAACCTGCTCTTCATCTATATTCACATGCTGTAAAACAACTCAACCATGTGTATCTGGAGATCTCTTCTCATACACAACACTGCATCTGTTTCATATGTAACTTGAAGAATTTTAACAGAGAATTTTGCTCTCTTTTATATTTAGACTTTTTAGGCATTTTAGTCCTGAAGAGGGCGCTACACACGCACGAATGCATGTACAACTAATCCCCCCTCTTTCCATCTCATTTATCACAGTTGTCAACTCACTCAATACTAATCCCATCTCAACTCATTCATTTTTTTGCTTTTCATGTTTCAGTCAATAAACAAAAATGAAAACTCTGATGAAGTTGGTGGCTTATGTTATGTTATTTGTTATGGTAAGTAAAGAAAGTTTATAATTTCTGAAGTACTTCAGGTTTCATCATTATGGTTTATTTTATAAATGTATTTCTGTCTTTCTTCAGAGTGTCATGGAGAAGAGAAAGTTGATCAGCCAGACAAACAAATCACTGAATATGAAGGAGGATCAGTAACTTTACATTGTAAATACAAAACAACTTCAGCTCAGCCAGAACTCTTCTGGTACATCCAGAGAGCAAATGAATTTCCTAAATACATCCTGAGAAGAAATAAATATGGAGCAGGAGATAATGGCACCGAGTTTCAGGAGAGATTTCAGTCTGAAGTGAAGTCAGATTCAGTTCCTCTGATAATTCAGGATGTACATGTGAGAGACTCTGCTGTGTATTACTGTGTTCTGAGGCCCACAGTCACTAAAACACATTCAACACTCACACAAAAACACACTCAACACTCACACAAAAACACACTCAACACTCACACAAAAACACATTCAACACTCACACAAAAACACACTCAACACTCACATAAAAACACTCTCAACACTCAAACAAAAACACACTCAACACTCACACAAAAACACATTCAACACTCACACAAAAACAAATTCAACACTCACACAAAAACACATTCAACACTCACACAAAAACACATTCAACACTCACACAAAAACACATTCAACACTCACACAAAAACACATTCAACACTCACACAAAAACACATTCAACACTCACACAAAAACACATTCAACACTCACATAAAAAACACATTCAACACTCACACAAAAACACATTCAACACTCACACAAAACACATTCAACACTCACACAAAAACACATTCAACACTCACACAAAAACACATTCAACACTCACACAATAACACATTCAACACTCACACAAAAACCATTCAACACTCACACAATAACACATTCAACACTCACACAAAAACACATTCAACACTCACACAATAACACATTCAACACTCACACAATAACACATTCAACACTCACACAAAAAAACACTCAACACTCACACAAAAACACATTTAACACTCACACAAAAACACATTCAACACTCACACAAAAACACACTCAACACTCACACAAAAACACATTCAACACTCACACAAAAACACACTCAACACTCACACAAAAACACATTCAACACTCACACAAAAACACATTCAACACTCACACAAAAACACATTCAACACTCACACAAAAACACATTCAACACTCACACAAAAACACATTCAACACTTACAGAAAAAACACATTCAACACTCACACAAAAACACATTCAACACTCACACAAAACACATTCAACACTCACACAAAAACACATTCAACACTCACACAAAAACACATTCAACACTCACACAATAACACATTCAACACTCACACAAAAACCATTCAACACTCACACAATAACACATTCAACACTCACACAAAAACACATTCAACACTCACACAATAACACATTCAACACTCACACAATAACACATTCAACACTCACACAAAAAAACACTCAACACTCACACAAAAACACATTTAACACTCACACAAAAACACATTCAACACTCACACAAAAACACACTCAACACTCACACAAAAACACATTCAACACTCACACAATAACACATTCAACACTCACACAAAAACACACTCAACACTCACACAAAAACACATTCAACACTCACACAAAAACACATTCAACACTCACACAAAAACACATTCAACACTCACATTCAACACTGAATGTGTAAAAACACATTCAACACTCACACAAAAACACATTCAACACTCACACAAAAACACATTCAACACTCACACAAAAACACACTCAACACTCACACAAAAACACATTCAACACTTACAGAAAAAACACATTCAACACTCACACAAAAACACATTCAACACTCACACAAAACACATTCAACACTCACACAAAAACACATTCAACACTCACACAAAAACACATTCAACACTCACACAATAACACATTCAACACTCACACAAAAACCATTCAACACTCACACAATAACACATTCAACACTCACACAAAAACACATTCAACACTCACACAATAACACATTCAACACTCACACAATAACACATTCAACACTCACACAAAAAAACACTCAACACTCACACAAAAACACATTTAACACTCACACAAAAACACATTCAACACTCACACAAAAACACACTCAACACTCACACAAAAACACATTCAACACTCACACAATAACACATTCAACACTCACACAAAAACACACTCAACACTCACACAAAAACACATTCAACACTCACACAAAAACACATTCAACACTCACACAAAAACACATTCAACACTCACATTCAACACTGAATGTGTAAAAACACATTCAACACTCACACAAAAACACATTCAACACTCACACAAAAACACATTCAACACTCACACAAAAACACACTCAACACTCACACAAAAACACATTCAACACTCACACAAAAACACATTCAACACTCACACAAAAACACATTCAACACTCACACAAAAACACATTCAACACTCACACAAAAACACATTCAACACTTACAGAAAAACACATTCAACACTCACACAAAAACACATTCAACACTCACACAAAACACATTCAACACTCACACAAAAACACATTCAACACTCACACAAAAACACATTCAACACTCACACAATAACACATTCAACACTCACACAAAAACACACTCAACACTCACACAAAAACACATTCAACACTCACACAATAACACATTCAACACTCACACAATAACACATTCAACACTCACACAAAAACACACTCAACACTCACACAAAAACACATTTAACACTCACACAAAAACACATTCAACACTCACACAAAACACACTCAACACTCACACAAAAACACATTCAACACTCACACAAAAACACACTCAACACTCACACAAAAACACATTCAACACTCACACAAAAACACATTCAACACTCACACAAAAACACACTCAACACTCACACAAAAACATTCAACACTCACACAAAAACACATTCAACACTCACACAAAAACACACTCAACACTCACACAAAAACACACTCAACACTCACACAAAAACACATTCAACACTCACACAAAAACACACTCAACACTCACACAAAAACACATTCAACACTCACACAAAAACACATTCAACACTCACACAATAACACATTCAACACTCACACAAAAACACATTCAACACTCACACAAAAACACATTCAACACTCACACAAAAACACATTCAACACTCACACAAAAACACATTCAACACTCACACAAAAACACATTCAACACTCACACAAAAACACACTCAACACTCACACAAAAACACATTCAACACTCACACAAAAACACATTCAACACTCACAGTAAAACACATTCAACACTCACACAAAAACACATTCAACACTCACACAAAAACACATTCAACACTCACACAAAAACACACTTATACTGGGGGCAGATGTGGTCTAATGGTTAGAGTGTCAGACTCGTAACCAGAATAGCTGCCGACTGCTCCGTGTGTATGTGTGTTCATGACTTGAAGTGTGTGTGTGTGTGTGTGTGTGTGTGTGTGTGTTTGTGTGTGTTCATAATTCACTGGATGGGTTAAATGCAGAGGTCACATTTCGGGTATGGGTCATATGTGACAAAATAGGTCACTTTCATATTGGTATACAACAGTTATATCGGTATATAAGAGTAACAATAAAGCAGAACTTTAATTTAAACACAGAGACTTCAAAAATCATATGAATCTCAACAAAGGTTACATTGAACATGGGTTCAAATTCAAAACTGGCACTTGTTTGTAAAAATATTAAAAGTGAAAAAAAAAGAAATGTTAATCTAGGATAGCATACGGTTTAGTAAATTACAGTGTAATATTCATTTTGGGTAAAGTATTCCTTTAACACAGGACTGTAGAACAGCACCACTAGGGGGAGATGTTTCATCAGAAACATTGAATTATATAAGAATCAGAGGATGTTACAATGGGATCTATATACTGTA
Source organism: Oreonectes daqikongensis (assembly GCA_026939265.1). NCBI lineage: Eukaryota > Metazoa > Chordata > Actinopteri > Cypriniformes > Nemacheilidae > Oreonectes > Oreonectes daqikongensis. The sequence continues at coordinate 1,710,770 of JAOTQM010000003.1, forward strand.
ATTGTGATCGTCATGTGTTTTGTTTAAACAGTGTGTTTTAAAACATACTTTGTGTGAAATTAAATGTTTTATGATACAGTGAACATACTGATGATTGTAATTTATTATAAATACAAGAAGAGGAGAAAACTTCATCAGAGAATGAGAAGCTGGTCAAAATTTTACAGTATATACCCACATTTACACACTAATTTACATATGTATATAATATTTGATGCAGTTCTGATAGTTTGTTAGTAAACATGGAGAGATGTATCCTACTGATTCTTATAACAGTGGGAGGTAAAGTGAATTTAAAGACTCTTAAATATTGTGTTAAACATTCACACATGATTGTACTTTTATTTTGTTATTTTCACGTTGATTTGCTCCTCTATTCTTTTATATGTATTTGCTGACAGCATTAAACCAAGACAAGAAAACTAATATAATCAGTCATGAAGGAGAATCTGTAACACTGAGCTGCACATATGAAACAAGCAGCAGTTCTGTTTATATTAGACAGAAAGACAGAATCTCAGTATTTACTGTATAAAGGTGCTCGATCATGAAGTAATGATGTAGATTTATCAGACCATCAGTTTAATTTAGAAACAACAGAATCATCCACTGAAGTCATTATTAACAGTGTAGATTCCAGATGATATATGGGCTCATCAACAGTATTACTATGACATCAGATATTGACCCGAGTGTTTTCCGCAATGTAAAAATAGTCTCTGATATCCCCAGAATGTGTCTGTAACGTTTCAGCTCAAAATACACCACATATCTTTTATTACACTGAAAGAAAGAAGGCGGCGTAGCTTCAGTTATAACAGCCGTGGTGCTGCAGCCACCATGTCACAGTGGAAATGCATAAACATTTACATTACATTTAGACATTACATAAAACCTCATATGTGGTTTTAATCTGCTCATTTAATGTGACACTGACACAATAATCACATGTCCTGATGGGGTTGAACCAACAGGATGAGGGGCGGTCTTAATGTCACAAACCACAACCACATTTACCCACTTTATAGCTTTACAACAATCCATCTGTCTACTGAATTCACATATTAATATTTCAGCCGGATTCATGAAGCCAGTAATGATATAGTTTATTACTAAACATGAAGAGATGTATTCTACTGATTCTTTTAACATTGTCAGGTAAAGTGCATCTAATAAACAAAAAGACTCAAATATGTTGAACTATATCAACTATCTACATACATCAAATGTTAAACACTCAGTGATATTATATATCTGTATCATTTTTAAAGTTTTTTATTTACTCTTGTGTTTCTCTGCAGGTGTATTTGCTGACAGCATTGAACCAAAAGACACAAATATAGTCAGATGTGAAGGAGAATCTGTGACACTGAGCTGTTCATATGAAGCAACTAGCAACTATATTTATCTTTACTGGTACAGACAGAATCCTAATAGAGAACCTCAGTATTTACTGTATAAAGGCGCTCGATCGCATAGTTATGAGGATATACCAGACGATCACTTTCAGTCAGAAACATCTGAATCCTCCACTGAAGTCATTATTAAGAGTGTTTCTCTATCAGATTCAGCTCTATATTATTGTGCTCTGAGAGTTACAGCCCAGTGATACAAAAAGCCTGAGAGTCTTTACAAAAACATTAACACAGTTATTGCTTTGAACCGTTTTCAATTATATATATCAAACCACATGTGTTCTGTATGTAACCACAAAGCTTTGTATGAGACAGGATACAGTCACACCTGCTTAAAGTTCATAAAAAAGAGTTTGGTGCTGTAAGTCATTATACTGTCACAATCCCTGTTTGTTCTCCAGCCTGCTTACATCAAAGACTCCATTTCCCACAATCCTCCACGTCCCATCACCTGTCTCAAATCAGCCATCACACCTGCTTCCCAGAGCCATAGAGAGAGTCACGACAACAGACGTTGGACATTTTTACATCACACAATTCAGATAGTTCCAGGAAGTTTTCTCTTTAAATGCTTTATTTCTTTCATTTATTTATTTATTTATTAAATGATTTACATCTTTACATTAGTTAAAAGTTTGTCACAATCGGTCTGTTTTGCTGCAGCTCCATGCGTTAACTTCCAGGAACTATTGAGAGGCTCCATGAAAAAAAGCAATTGGAGTTCATTGGAGTCAATGGAGTTGATGCAATTCTCTCTGTCAACAGCTCTGCTGCCACCAATCTTTTACAATAAAAGCACACAGTCCTATATCCAACATCAGTTACTATATAACTGATCCTTTAAGGTGTTTGCTCCATGAACTGTTCTCCATCATCTCAGCTCTAAGTGCATGGTCTAAAGCATACGGCGCAAGTGAACATATTTTGCAGAATGACGCCGTTTTCATAAAACGATATTATGCGACTTGAGTTTATTTTTTTATCTTCTTGCGACAAGTCATTCTGAACATATACTTCTTCTTTTTAGGTTTTATGGCAGGTTGCAAACAAACAATAGAGGTGCATATTGCCACCTAATGTGATGAAAGAGTGAAGCGAAATGTCTATTTTCTTATATATTTTCATATTGGCTAAACATAAACTGACTCACTTGTTTTCCTGCATTTAGGCCATCATAAAAGATATTACTTAATGTGAATTCCTTACATTTGATCTTTTCAAATGTTCTGCCCAATACCGCGACTGGTCATGTGACTTGCAAATGTGACAAAAGCGTTTCCATTGCAGTTGTGCGAGATACGACTTTATCGTATTGCCCCCCAAAAAACACCTCATGCGAGCGGAGTTTTTGCGAAATTAACATGTTTCCGCTATTTCGATGGCAGTTTGTGGCAGAAATGAACTTTAAATCATATTTTAATAATAAATCCACAAAGACCGACATAAGACTCAGAAGCAAACACACAACGTTAACATATGCAACAGGACAACCGAGAACAACACAGGCTTAAATAACAGGGCAAACATGATCAGGTTGAACAGAAACAGGTGCGGGACTATTTAACAACTAAAGACAAAACCAAAACATAACGTGACATTTATGTGCATTTTCAGACTTTATTCAGAGTTTCCATCCAGTATTTTTAAGCAATATTCCAGAATGTGCATTAAAATTGAAGGATGGAAAAATGTCATTGTAAATAGTGAATAGGTCAGATTTAACCTCTGCTGGTTTATATGTTTATATGTGTCACACTATAAGGTGTTAAAATGAACACTGCAGTAATGTTGAAGTTTATGAGATGATAAAATGATAATTGATCATTAATGATGAACACCTGCTGTTAACAAACACAAACACTGAAGAAAAGTTACCCTAATAGTGTTTAGTGTTTCCTTTAGTCAGTATCTTGACCCTTGAGTTTTATTGATGATGTTGTTGCCCAGTTGTAATATTTTGTTTAATTGTATATTTGCATCTGTCATCTGTGAATGTCATAACATTATGTCAAGAGGTGGAGCTTCACACAAGCCTGTAAAACACAATGATCTGTAATGTTGATCACTGTCTGAACCTCCTCTTTAACTGTCATGTTTACTTATGTTCTTGTATTATTGACTGTAACTGAAGGTAAAACATTGCTTATGTTATTGCATCACTCTACTCTTATTGTAAATATACTCATATAATCTTTTGTTGTAGGTTACAGAGCTAAAGAAGTCATCAGTCCATATAGAGATAAAGTGTTTGCTGTTGAATCTGAGAATGTGACTCTGTCTTGTAACTACACTGGATCTGTTTATAGTCTTTACTGGTATCGTCAATATGCAGCTTCACCACCTCAGTTTCTTATACTGGAATATTCAGGATTCATTACTGAAGCTAATCCTCCAGTTCCAGGAATCTCCATCACACACAGAAAAGCTGAAAGCAGTGTGGATCTGAAGATCTCTTCTGTTAAAGTCACAGATTCTGCTCTGTATTACTGCGCCCTGCAGCCCACAGTGACACAAAACACAACAACACTGAACAAAAACCTCATGTGATGGAGAGATGAGGCAAAAACATCAAATACATGTGATGGCATTATATTTTATGAAAAAAATGTATACTAATTTCTATACGGATATTTCTGATTAATGTATACCTGTTTATTAAAAAAAACTGGACATTTAAAAAAATAATAAAATAAAGTTAATTTATGACAAATGATCATACAAAGTGCTATAATTGTTTGACAAACTATTCTTTGTAAAAACCTAAAGGAATAATGTCTTAATGTCACCAAAACAGAAAATGTTGAAGTATTAGAGTTATGATTGTAAACTTGTTTTCACATGTCAGATCATGAATATAAAAGTTTTTGCACTAAGTGGAGACATTGTACCATATAAATCACATCCCAGACAGGTATTAGCTTAAACCAGGACTAGGCCTTAGTTAAATGTCGATATTTAAGGTGTTTTAAAAACATACTTTACATAGAAACATTACTGTGTGCATTTTGAGACAAAACAATCGCACTGATATATTTTAAGATATGTCAGTGCAAGTAGTTTTTGATCAAGACACCTCTAAAATTGAAGTTAGTCTAGGACTAGGCTTAAGCCCTGTCTGGGAAACCATCCCATAATTATAATGAATTCACAAAAAGAGTTGACAAAAACACTTTAACTTATAACAGGTTAAAGCATCACCGTCACATTTCCGTCAAGCACATTTCCGTCAAGCACTCCGTCAAGCCAATAATACTTTATTAGTAAACATGAAGAGATGTTTTTTACTGATTCTCATAACAGCATCAGGTGAAGTGTATGTACATACATCAGATGTCAAACAATCATAATGGATTTATATATTTGTATTATTCTTAATAATGTTTATTTACTGTTCTGTTCCCCTGCAGGTGTATTTGCTGACAGTATTGAACCAAAAGATACAAATATAATCAGAAGTGAAGGAGAATCTGTGACACTGAGCTGCACATATGATACAACCAGCAATAATGTTTGGCTTTACTGGTACAGACAGAATCCTAACACAGAACCTCAGTTTATACTGTATAAAGGCGCTCGAGACTGGAGTGATGATGATCATATACCAGATGATCATTTTCAGTCAGAAACATCTGAATCCTCCACTGAAGTCATTATTAAAAGTGTTTCTCTATCAGATTCAGCTCTATATTATTGTGCTCTGAGAGTTGGAGCCCAGTGATACAAAAAGCCTGAGAGTCTTTACAAAAACATGAACACAGTTATTGCTTTGAACAATTTTTTTCTAGTAAAATCAAACCACATGTGTTCTGTATGTAAACCACAAAGCTTTGTATGAGACAGGATACAGTCACACTTGAGTGCCTTATTGCTTCTATGATGTTACCACATACAGTAATAAATACATAACAGTTTATAATATACAGTAAATAATAACAGAATGCTGCTTTGGAACAAAAGCAATGATTTTGAAGATGTAAATAAAAGGAAAAACACAGCCGTGCTCCAAAATCCAGATGTTACACTGTATCATGACAGGAAAAAGACTTTATTAATATAAACCATTTAGTAATGACTTGATGTTGAATGTTTCAGTAATTGCGTTCTGTAGCTTTAAGAGGAGGTAAAACATCCTCTGCTTGATAAGACATTACTGCATATCATTCAGTTGAACAACAATTTGTGTTAAACCCAAACATCCTCGTGCTTATCATCAGAATGTTGCTCTTTTTATTTTGTTTGATTTATTCTCTAGTATGTAAGTATTTAATTTTAGCCATAAAGTTTGTCTTTTCTATTATTTTGATTGACTTAGATAAAATGTGATTGTTTATTATTGTTTGAATTATTTTAATGCTCATTGTGTTCTTTTGATTTTGAAGGTTGTATGTTTGCGAGTGTCATCACACCAGTCGACACTGAGGTTTATGGGACAGAGGGAGAAACTTTAACTCTGTCCTGTAAATACTCCTCAGCATCCACACTACAGTGGTATCGCCAGTATCCCGGATCAGCTCCTCAATATCTTTTAGTCATTCTACATGCTACTGGAAAACTTTTACAACAGTCAGCTATTGTTGATCAAGATCCTTGATTCTCTGGAAAAGTGAATGAGAAGAAAACTCATGTGTATCTGGAGATCTCTTCTGTTAAAGTCACAGAATCTGCTCTGTATTATTGCGCCCTGCAGCCCACAGTGACACAAAACACAACAACACTAAACAAAAACCTGCCACACACCATAAGAGAAAACAGCACAGCATAGTTTCAGAACAAATGTCATTATGAGCTGATCTAACAATTTTCACCATTTTCAAATGAATTAATCATGTTCTTTGTTTAATCCCTATTATTTTTAATGACATACTAACAGATACAGATGTTATTTTTTGTAAAATATTCAGCTTATAATCAATTAAACTAATAAAGCGAACTGTTCAAATAACAGTCAAAAGAATATCAATAAAATATTACATTATGAAAGAGTCAAAAAATATGATGAATAAATGCAATCTGACTACCTTGTGTAGAATTAATCTGCCATCTAGTGGACGTTTGGGTTTAGTTCACTGTCCTGTCTAGTCACATTTAGGCATTTGACAGACGCTTTATCCAAAGAGACTTAAAGTGCATTCAGGTTATACATTTTATATCTGTATCTGTGTTCTTTAGGAACAGGATTATAAAGATAAACTTCCTAAATCTATCATACACTAAATATTAATATGACACTATTTATAATTTAAAGGAACATATTTATTTGTTCTTCTAAAAATCTTCTAATGAATTTAGTGTTGGTTTTGGCCATGGGAGCTAAATCTTGAAGGTTTTCAATTTGCCTAAATGTACTCTTGATGTACGCAGTGTAGATTTATAAGAGGATGGGAGGAGTTACATTACACAGAAATCATGTTCAGACTGAAGCTATAGATCTGTGTCTCATTCACTGTGTGTGTCTTCAGTCATCATGTTAGTTTTTATTATACTGCTGTTTGCAACATTTAAAGGTAAGTGTATTTATTATTAAATACTAAACACATGTTTATAATATTACTGTCACTGAGAATGTAATGAATCATTTCTTGATTCTTTCATGAGTGTTTTCTTCATGTTTGATGAAGTTCTTCTCTTTGGTCTTGTGTTCATGAATGTTTGCAGGTAAAAGTTCTGCAGATGTTATCACCTCATGGAAAGATGATGTGTTTGTCACTGCTGGTGAAAGAGTTACTCTTACTTGTAACTACAGTAGCAGTTATGTGTCAAGTCTTCATTGGTATCGTCAGTATTCAGGTTCACCTCAGTTTCTCATACTGGATTATTCAGGGACTGTAGTAAACGCTAATCCTCCTATCCAAGGGATTTCTATTAAACATAGAAAAGAAGATCAGGAGGTTGATCTGAAGATTGAATCTGCTGCTGTATCAGATTCTGCACTTTACTACTGCGCCCTGCAGCCCACAGTGACACAAAACACAACAACACTGAACAAAAACCTGACAACAAATTATTAAACAGAAAAGTGCATTACAAAATCACAACATTTCAACACACTCATGCATTGTTTATTTATGTTTTGCACATTTCTGAACAAAAGACAAACTATGAAATAACTGATATCAAGTAAAAGAAGATATTAGATTCATTTGATCAAAACCATTGTTTTATTTTAGGCATATATGTAGTTTTTGCCAATTATTCCTGTGAATTCTGGTCACTTGTTTGCCATTTTATCTCTGTCCAGTTCAACACATTTTTCCACTCATCCACAATTAAAGTTTTGTAAAGAACTTGATTTGTTGACAATTAGATTCTTCAAAACCAAGTTTAAGCATTAAAGCACAAAACTTCATACATTATCTCAAGTTCTTTAGGACCATGAATTCTGTCATTTATGTTCTTTGGCTGTTTTATCATCATGCTTACATCTCTATTACTGTAGGCTGCAGTTTTACACGACACCAGCAGAGAGCGCCAACTTTTCATCTACAATAGAGATCAAATTAGAGAACAATATCAGATATAATGTAATCTTCATTGTTCATCATTTGAAGGAAATTTAGTTGTGGATATACACTTAACAAAACCCCTTTATTTTGTGGAAAAAACTGTAGGAGGTGTAAAAGTCTTTGATTTAAATGTTTTTAACACGTCTGGGGACACAAGACATTGTTAGTTTCTTGCACTGCTTTGTTGAGATCTCAGTCCTCTCTTTATCCAGTTTGCTCCACAGTTTCGGTGACTGAAGTGGGTTTCTTAGCAATAACTTTGTCACTAAGAATTTTCCAGAGATTGTCTATCAGGTTTCTGGTCATTTCATTATTTGTATGTTTTCAGCTTCAAGGAAATGTGTTTTGCTGTGTAACATGAGGAATTTCTGCTGAGATGTTTGATCACTGCAGCATGAGGGGGTGCAAACATGATAATGATTTAATACCATTAACATTAACAAATCAACAATTATTTAACATTGATTCATTGGTTTTCATCTGCTCTCTTGCTATCTGGGGTGTTACTTGCGATCAATTGTAGGCCTTTGACAAGATTAAAAGATCTCTTATAAAAGATTTATTTCTTTGAGAACTCACAAAGCAAAAATACTAAACTATAGACATGAATGTGACGTGTGAGGGTGGAGCCGTGATGTAAAACATCTTGACAGTGACAGTAGAGATTCACAGATAAAACACACATTCAGTTCTTGAAACTTTGATGAATAGATAACTGATAATGTTTATCTACTTATTTTTCAATCTCTGTATTCTTCTGGGTGAGATGACTATTCACATTTATATTATTACGTATTAACTGAAATGTGTTAGACCTTTATTCAACATACTTACCTAAAACTATTTTCTTCATTGTCAGATGATACAGATGCTTTTGGGAATAACCAGTTTGTTCTGTTACAGTATCAGTCGGTACAGTATTAAGTGCTGATTAACAGTAAAATATTATGGAGTACATTATACATTCAATTCAATTCAATTGTCATTGATGCATTAATTTTTTTAAAACTGGTTCAGTGTTTGTTGTTATCTGGACAGTGTTTATGAGAGAAACACACAGAGGGAGGAGCTCTCACAAAGTCTTTTAATGTACAAGAGACTCATTCAGAGTCACTTCTCCAAATCATCCAACATGTTTCTCTTTTCTTTAATATCACTTTTATTACTTATAGGTAAGGCATGTTTCTATATATAACTTCATAAAGTGATATTATAGCATTTACAGAATGATGAATTTAATAAAGATGCATTTTCCTTTTTTTTACAGGGAATTCATTTGCAAACACAATAAAATCATTATCTACTGAGAAACATGTTTACAGAGGTGAAAATGTGAATCTGTCCTGTAACTACAGTGGTAATGTAAACAATCTGCAATGGTATCGACAATATCAGGGATCACGACCAGAGTTTCTCATTCTTGTGACAGAATATTCAGATCCACCTGATATTTCACTTCATCTGTCAGCAAAAGCTATAAAAGACATAAAGCGTGTGGATCTTATGATCTCTTCTGCTGAAGAAACAGAATCTGCTCTGTATTACTGCGCTCTGCAGCCCACAGTGACACAAAACACAACAACACTGAACAAAAACCCTCTGATATATGTTCCATGTGATTTAACATACATTCATGCATTATCACATCCTTATGATAACTTCAGAGATAAATAATAAATAGTACAATTCAGTTTATAATTTCTGTCATATAACTACAAACGTTTATGGAGAAAAAATATGTGGCCAAATAAATCCAAATAAACAGACTGACACATTCACATTAAAGAGATTATTTTTTAAAAATATTTATTATTAATGCATCTCATCATGCACTTAAATGGTGAAGCTTTAATCTTTAATATTTTAAGTCACTAAATGTTTCACCCACAAGAGGTCACTACAATATGATGTGCACACTGTAGTTTCAACACACAATCTGTTATCATTTTCATTTGTCAGAGGGTTGAGCTCTGCAGTGTTTCATATTAAAGAAGCTCCAGTTTAATTTCATGTGTTTTCAGAACTGAGACTCTTTCATCATTCAGATCAACAATCATGTTTACTGTAGTTGTTATTGTATTTTTACTGCTTAAAGGTGAGAAACACTTTTAATTCCTAATGTTACTTTAGTTTCAATATCAACAAATGTAATTTTTTTATAATCCTGTGTGGATTATATTTGACAGTTCTGATAGTTTGATACGTTTTTAATATGTTTTGTTCTTCTTTCACAGAAAGTGTTCATTCAAACACAATAACATCAATCTCAACACAGAAGTCTGTTTTAGTTGGAGAAAGTGCTGTTATCTCCTGCAGTTACACCGGCATTGGTAACAACTTCCAATGGTATCGCCAATATCCCAGATCCAGACCACAATATCTTATCTTTCATACAGAGAACAAGAATGAATCTGAAGTCACTTTACGTCTCACAGCGATCCCAAATAAACAATCCTCTCGTGTGGATCTTATGATAAACTCTGTTGAGGTTGAAGATTCTTCTCTGTATTACTGCGCTCTGAGGCCCACAGAGACAGAAAACACAACAACACTGAACAAAAACCTGTTTTCAGTCATGTGACTTTGAATTGGCCCAGATGTGGCCCACTTTGTTTTTTTAAACTAAACATTCCCAATCTCATAAAGTAAGAAAACAAAATGAAGTACATTCACATAATGTGTGCAGATAACGAATAATAAACCAAATGAATATTAAAAGTGCACAGAGGATGATGGAGTGAAATGACTCATGTGTCTCCTTTATTGAGTGAAATACAGATTTAGACAAAGAGCGCCACCCAGTGGCATATTAAGTTCAGCATTACATTGTGCTTTTAGTCTTACAGTGGAACAACCACTACAGTATATTGATAAAGAAACTAATGTACACTCAAAAAAATGATTTTACGATAAAGTTCACTTTACTTAAACAATTCATTTTGTTTTAACACCATTGCATTAGGTTTTATGTTCAAACTCAATTGCATTGTGTTAAACTGACATAAAAACAGTTATGCTTTGTCTTAACTAAAATATTTACATTTTAAAAGAACATGTTTCAATCAAGTAGATCAAAATAACATTTGAAACTTGCTCAATTTACTTAAATAAATCAAGTTAACACAACACAATTATTTTGAACCACTTTACTTAATTCATTTGAGTTGAGATACATAAATGATTTTAGTTGCATTAAAGTAGCATTATAGAAACTAAGAACAGGATTTCCGCTTCCCATCATGCTTTGCACAGGGCTTTGAATAGGAAGAGTAAATGTTGAAATAAAATCTTATTTTATGCTTCTTTTATTAAAATGATAAAACTGGGATATTTGTTTGTGTTTAATACTCTTTTATGTTTGTATTTAAAAGAGTTTCTGGTGTGTTAATCTTTTTGGGGGGGGTTACCATTGTGGTAAAGTGTAGAGCATGTGCTCGGCTTGAGGACATGCTAACAGATTTTAAGTTGCTTTAATAAAAATGCAACTACTTGGGGCATGTCATGAGGGTAACAAAAAACAACTTCTGGCTAACTCCTAACAATAGGAGCTATATTTAGCTTATTTAGTGTTTGTTAAAAATAACAGCTATAACAGAAAATATCTTACCTTAAACTAACTTAATTTATTTATGGACAGTGGTTCCACGTAATGGAAACTTGTTGTCTCTACTTAAATACTTTTAGTAGGATGAACTTAATCGATTCAAGTTATTTGGACATTATTTGAACATAGTTTAGGTTTACTCAATTTAGTTAAGTTCATCATACATTCAGAGTTTGAGTAAAGATAACATATTTCTGTTATGTGGAACCACTGTCCATAATTTAATTAAGTTAGTTTAAAGTATAATGTTTTTCAGTGTATTTACATTATAAGAAGCACATCTATATGATGCTGAGTGATTTTATCTGATGGATCCTGTGAAAGCATAAGGGCTGCATTTATAAAATTACTAAAGTCCTTCTAGTCTTCACTGGTATCAGAAGTCTGAAGATTAGTTCCTTATACTAGAAACATATGATACAGTTATTGAAGTTGATCCTCCAGTTTCTGAAATCTCCATCAAACACAGAAAATCTGAGAGCAGCAGAAGATACAGATTCTGTTCTGCTCCTTATTTCCACAAATGACATTCACAGGAACATTCTTAAAACAATATTTATGACATCATAACTATAACTACAAACATACAAATATAAAAAACTATCAATTGTAATATTCTCTTATTTTATGTTATTTTCTCTAAACAGGATGAAGTTTGTATTTCTGTGATGTTTATTTTATGTTATTTTCTCTAAACAGGATGAAGTCTGTATTTCTGTGATGTTTATTTTATGTTATTTTCTCTAAACAGGATGAAGTCTGTATTTCTGTGATGTTTATTTTATGTTATTTTCTCTAAACAGGATGAAGTCTGTATTTCTGTGATGTTTATTTTATGTTATTTTCTCTAAACAGGATGAAGTCTGTATTTCTGTGATGTTTATTTTATGTTATTTTCTCTAAACATGATGAAGTTTGTATTTCTGTGATGTTTATTTTATGTTATTTTCTCTAAACAGGATGAAGTCTGTATTTCTGTGATGTTTATTTTATGTTATTTTCTCTAAACAGGATGAAGTCTGTATTTCTGTGATGTTTATTTTATGTTATTTTCTCTAAACATGATGAAGTCTGTATTTCTGTGATGTTTATTTTATGTTATTTTCTCTAAACAGGATGAAGTCTGTATTTCTGTGATGTTTATTTTATGTTATTTTCTCTAAACATGATGAAGTCTGTATTTCTGTGATGTTTATTTTATGTTATTTTCTCTAAACATGATGAAGTCTGTATTTCTGTGATGTTTATTTTATGTTATTTTCTCTAAACATGATGAAATCTGTATTTCTGTGATGTTTATTTTATGTTATTTTCTCTAAACATGATTAAATCTGTATTTCTGTGATGTTTATTTTATGTTATTTTCTCTAAACAGGATTAAATCTGTATTTCTGTGATGTTTATTTTATGTTATTTTCTCTAAACAGGATGAAGTCTGTATTTCTGTGATGTTTATTTTATGTTATTTTCTCTAAACATGATGAAGTCTGTATTTCTGTGATGTTTATTTTATGTTATTTTCTCTAAACAGGATGAAGTCTGTATTTCTGTGATGTTTATTTTATGTTATTTTCTCTAAACAGGATGAAGTCTGTATTTCTGTGATGTTTATTTTATGTTATTTTCTCTAAACAGGATGAAGTCTGTATTTCTGTGATGTTTATTTTATGTTATTTTCTCTAAACAGGATGAAGTCTGTATTTCTGTGATGTTTATTTTATGTTATTTTCTCTAAACAGGATGAAGTCTGTATTTCTGTGATGTTTATTTTATGTGAGGTAGGAGGGGTTTGTGTGTGAGATCTGTGATCTTGTTCAGTTTCACAGAGACTGTAACAGAGATTCACTGAGAACACAATGACACTTCATTCACTTCTTCTGCTTTCTGTCTTTGTGTGTAAGTATGTCTTTATTTGATTTTATTCACTTAACAGCTTCATTTTATACATACTACACATTTTAAAACATTATAACCCCTTCATTTTGATCTATTATGTGTCATATTTTAAGGACAAGAGAAGATCTTTATTATATTTGATAATAAATGATGTGTTGGTCTATTTCTCCAGATATCAGTTTTGGAAATGAAATCACATCAGACAGAACTGAAGAGGTTGTTGTTGAAGGTTCAAGTGTTCAGTTTTCCTGCAGTTATTCCTCTGCAGATTATCTTCAGTGGTACCGTCAGTATCCCAGAAAAACTCCTGAATTTCTTGTGCTCATTTATGAGGGTGTGAAAGACAACAGGACATCTGAAATAGATCCCAGATTCTCTACTAAACTCAGAAATGAAAAACAAAAACAACATGTGTATCTGGAGATCTCCTCTGTTACTCTATCAGATTCTGCTCTGTATTACTGTGCCATGAGGCCCACAGTGACACAAAACACAACAACACTGAACAAAAATATATCACCTGCATGTAAAGATTACAATAGCTGTATATAACCAGAAGAGGGAGATACTCACAATAAAAGTGTTTCTAAACCATGGGGTCAGGGCTTTAAAGACATTTTAAGGAGGAGTTTATTACGGACACAACTTCATACAGATGATCAAACTCACACAAGTCTGTGAATCAGATGATGTGTTTGTCTCCTGTTCAAGTCTGTTTGTTGTGACAAAATGTTCATCTATTTAATTCTATTTCTATCATCAGCTGAAGGTAAGAAATTACTGATTTTTAATGTTCTGGGTGCTAAAGTGGTTTTAAATAATATTGTTACTGTAATTTATTTATATGATCTTTATGATGATGTTTCTCTCTGTAGGTATTAAAGCTGATGTCATCACTCCGTACAGTAATAATGAATTTGCTTTGGAGGGAGACAGTGTGACTCTCTCTTGTAACTACAGCACTTCTGTTCGCTCTCTTTACTGGTATCGTCAATATACAGATTCATCAATACAGTTCCTCATACTGGACTCTTATGGATCAGTAACTAAAGCTGATCCTCCAGTTCCTGGAATCTCTATCCATCACAGAAAAGACAAGAGCAGTTTGGATCTGAAGATTTCATCTGCTGGAGTCACACATTCAGCTCTGTATTACTGCGCTCTGGAGCCCACAGTGACACAAAACACAACAACACTGAACAAAAACCTCTAATATGGAGGTGTACCTAAAAAATACATATACTAATTTATTTAAATGGTAGACTGTTTCATATTATGAAGAACACAGTTAATTGTAACAATAAAATAATAATTCAAATGGGTTTTAAAGGCATGAATTTATGACAACATTAGTCTGATTTTTTAAACTGCTCTTATATTGCATGTAAAATTACATTTGGACAATTTTAACACAAGACATTTCCATCTGAGTGGACAGTATATGTGTTTTGTCTTTGAAGGAATACTATCCACTGCATGACTTTATGCATGAAATTGATATTTCATAAAGAAATGTGGAGCCTAACTGTTTGGATTATTTTAGCAGTTGTTTTCTTGCATATTGCAGTTCAGGATCTGAATGCAACATTATCCTTGAAATTCTCAAATTCACAAAATTACAATTAAAAGAGGTTTAAGTCA
The DNA here is from genome assembly GCA_026939265.1 of Oreonectes daqikongensis. NCBI lineage: Eukaryota > Metazoa > Chordata > Actinopteri > Cypriniformes > Nemacheilidae > Oreonectes > Oreonectes daqikongensis. The sequence continues at coordinate 1,725,829 of JAOTQM010000003.1, forward strand.
TCCCTGTTCCAACTCATACAACAATCCAAAATATCTTTAAAACCATAAATATTCATGAAATTATTGACACTATAACAAATTCAAGAATTAAAAGGGAACAACCTGAAGCCAACCTAATACGTACCTCAGTACACAAAATAAGTACCAGGTATTGCTACAGTTATGAGACACAAAAGTCCACTGGAGGCACTAAAGAGAAGAACTGTATTGGTCCGCTTGAATGCTTTTGTATTTGCTGGTGTTTGAGGAAGGAGGAACTAAAAGTAGATCTTGTTTTGAAGCTGAAGAGTAACATCAGATGAAACTCAGATCTGTCTCTGTAAACATGTGTACAATGAAACTCTATCCAGTTATTCTGCTCTCCACCTTATTGTGTAAGTTATATTGTTAGTAATTATTTGAATTATTTAATGAACAAATCTATAGTCAGGTTTCTTTGAAACAATAATGTCAAACCTGACATACTGCTTTTCTTTGACAGCGAGAGACATTAATGGAGAAACTATAACAGCAGACAGAACTGAGGAGTTTACTGAAGAAGACTCAACTGTTCTATTATCCTGCAGTTATTCCTCTGCAAGGTCTTTACTTTGGTACCGTCAGTATCCCAGATCAGCTCCTGAATTCCTTGTGCTTATTCCAGACAGTGTGAAAGCTCAGAAATCTGCTATAGATGCCAGATTCACTGCTGTCATCACCAAAGAGAAAGAAACTCATGTGTATCTGGAGATCTCCTCTGTTACTCTATCAGATTCTGCTCTGTATTACTGCGCCATGAACCCCACAGTGACACAAAACACAACAACACTGAACAAAAATATATCACCTGCATGTAAAGACAATAGCTGAATATAACCAGAAGAGGGAGATACTCAACCTAAAAGTGTTTCTAAACCAGGGGATCAGGGCTTTAAAGAAATGTAAAGGGGGCTGCAAGACTTAAAATGATTTAAACACATAACAAGCATTAAAATTCAACAACAAAAATTAATTATATTATATTACATTACATATGTTTTTATATTTCATTGTGTAGAAATGAGTGAGGAGGGTCTACACATATTGTTGTGGACAATAAGAAGTCTCAAAGTCAAAATGGTTAAGATCCACTGATAAAAACAAGACAACATTAACTCCAACCACATTTTGTAACCAGCTCTAATAAAATGTTTAACATTAATGTCACATTAGCTCATGATAAGACAACAGTCATAAACATGTTGTTCTGAGTTTAAACAGAAGGGGGAACATAATCCTAAAATATGCTCTATTTTATACATTTTTAAACATTTGCCTAATGTTAAATCTCTACTTTGTTCAACATGTACAGTATTAAATATTTATTTTCATTATTTTGATCCTCTTTTTGGGCAGCTAATATGCTCAGATAGCACAGACATAAAAATGCAACTATTTCTGCAGATTATGTACAATATACTGTTCCATTATACATATATTAGCATCTCTTGACAGATTATCTGGCTATAAACATGTTTATTGTGTGAACTCTGATCCAGTGGGATCAGGTCATAATGTTTTTTTGTGTGAAGTTCCTTAAATCCACTGGAGTGTTTTGTGTAAATCTGCAGTATAGGATTAAAGCAATGAAAAAACTAAGAATTGCTCTATTATTTTAACTTTTATTTATTAATTAAAAACTATTTATGATTTATATCAATATTGTCACATCTGTGTTGATCATGATACTAAAATGAGTTCAATATACATCACTTCTGATCAACTGAAAGAAAACTTCAGTAACCACACCCACCTTCATAATAATCTGCAACATATCTTCACTTCAGTAGCTAATATATACAAACCACATGTGTGTGAGATATCAATACACTTTAAAAATCTATCAATATTATCAATACAAACTGTACATAAATCACTGTCTGGACTATTGTAATGGAGACACTGATGACTTTACTGATGATTTTTACTGCAGTCACAGGTAAATATACTTTTATTTTATACAGCAGAAAAACAAACAACTACCACATTTGACTGCAAAAGCAAATATAATTTAATATGATATTATATTTGCATTGTAATATTGTGATATAATATACTGTGATATAAATGTAATTAATTTAATTTCAGGTGCATGATGTTGTTTATTAATATTTTTTGGCACCTCATGAGTTAAAAAAGCTCTCAAATGTTATTGAAACTGTGTCTGTTATTTTCAAGAAGAGGAGTTTACAAACAGAACTGAATAAAACATTGAAGCAGCTAATCTGTGTTTCTTGTCAGCTTATTAAATAAACATGTTTATATATGACAAGATAAATATCAACAATATAAACTGTAGGTATAATACTAAAATGATTATATTAAACGGATAGTTCACCCAAAAATGAAAATGTTAGCAATCTCAGATTTCTGGGGCACCATTGACTACCATTAAAATGGCTCTGAACTGTTTGATTTCCTAAATTCTTAAAAATATCTCCTTTTGTGTTCAACAGAACAAAAAAAGTCATAATTTTTCCAGATATCTTTCTTTGTGTTCAACCATGCAACAAAAACATTTTCAATGGTTTTCATCTTTCTTGCTTTCAGGGCCTGTAACTGGTTTTATTTCAAATGTCCGACTTCTCATATTGTTCACACATATCACAGTGTTAGAAATGATGGGTTTATAGAGCTAACGCTATTTTACATTAACATTATTCAACACACACACAAAAACACATTCAACACACACACAAAAACATATTCAACACTCACACAAAAACACACTCAACACTCAAACAAAAACACATTCAACACTCACACAAAAACACACTCCACACTCACACAAAAACACACTCCACACTCACACAAAAACACATTCAACACACACAAAAACACACTCAACACTCACACAAAAACACACTCAACACTCACACAAAAACACACTCAACACTCACACAAAAACACACTCAACACTCACACAAAAACACACTCCACACTCACACAAAAACACATTCAACACTCACACAAAAACACACTCAACACTCAAACAAAAACACATTCAACACTCACACAAAAACACACTCCACACTCACACAAAAACACACTCAACACTCACACAAAAACACACTCACACACTCACACACAAAACACACTCACACACAAAAACACACTTCACACACACATCACACACACAAAAACACACTTCACACAAAAACACACTCACACTCACACAAAAACACATTTCAACACTCACACAAAAACACACACTCACACAAAAACACTTCAACACTCACACAAAAACACACTCACACAAAAACACGTTCAACACTCACACAAAAACACATTCAACACTCACACAAAAACACTTTCAACACTTTCAACACTCACACAAAAACACACTCACACAAAAACACGTTCAACACTCACACAAAAACACACTCAACACTCATTAATGAGTTTTGTACTTTGATGGTACCCAGATTGCAATGCGTTTATCTTAAGAGTTTGTTTTTGTGGTCACCATTGTTGAGATGAATAGGTTTATTATTAAAGTCTGCTAGTCCATTTTCTTTGGAATATCATATGTTGTAAAGGCTTTCAGAAAATCATTTAGTCTCACAGCCCAACATTTGTGAGAATTACAAAAAGAAACATTTAATATCAGTGAACAAATCTGTAGATAAATCTCACAACAAATTATTACATAATGACAATTTCTCTTAGCTTGTCCCACCATAACAATGTTTTATACACAAAGTTACAGAAGCCAACACTAAACCCCATAAAGGGGCATTTTGTTAACATAGTGTGAAATTGGTAGCAATCAAGATCGGTTTATAACAGTTATATTGATATACAACAATTATATTTATATAGAACAGTTATGTTGATATATAAGAGTAACAGCATTTTGTAAATTAGAGGCAGAACTTTAATTTAAACACAGACACTTCAAAAATCATATGAATCTCAACAACTGTTACATTGAACATGGATTCAAATTCAAAACTGTCACAGGTGAATAAGATTAGATTTCCATCTGGTGGATTAATATAAACATCATGATTAGAAAATGTAGAATAATTACTTTATATTTTTCTGCTGTTGTTAAAGCTTGAAAATATGTCTTATTTCAAAGGGAATCAGATTTTAATGCTGCCATGTTAAGGATGGCTTTTAATACCACTGTCTCTTTCTCATCTATTATTATTTTATTTTTTAACTATGATGCATGTTAAGCTGCTTTGCAACAGTGAAATTGTGAAAAACGGTATATAAATAAAATTGAAACTAAAGTCACTTATGAATAGTGCTACAGTTGTGTCAGTATCTAGTGTGGAAGATGAGAGGATTGTGTAAATATCACAGATTCCTCCTTCATTCACTCACAGGTTTATAAGGGAGGAGCAACAACATCTGCTTGATAAAGAAACTTGTATTTACTTCAGTTTGTGTTGCAGATGAGCTCATGAAATCATCCAGTAAAATGATGTTTGTTTTACTTTTTCTTTGTTCTTTAGCAAGTAAGCAGACTATTTATTTCAGATCAATAACATTTTTGTTTCTTTCTTTGTTTGCACAAAACCTTGATTTTTATCTTTTGTATACGCAGGAGTTAGTGTTGGAAACATCATCACATCAATTCAAACTGAGACGTCTGGAGTGGAGAGAGAACATATAACTCTCTCCTGTAACTACTCATCATCTTCAGCATATTCTCTACAGTGGTATCGACAATATCCCAGATCAACTCCTGAATATCTTTTAGTCATTTTACATGCTACAGGAAAAATATCACAAAAGTCAGAAATTGTGAAAGATCCTCGATTCTCTGGAAAATTGAATGAAATGAAAACTCATGTGTATCTGGAGATTTCCTCTGTTACTCTATCAGATTCTGCTCTGTATTACTGCGCCATGGAGCCCACAGTGACACAAAACACAACAACACTGAACAAAAACCCTCTATATAGAAGTTAAAAGATAATATCATAGTTCAGTATATTAAATGTTTGTAAAATATGAAAAGAGAGTGAAAGAAAGAAATGTTAATCTAGAATAGCATACGGGTTAGTAAATTACAGTGTAATCTTAATTTTTGGTTAAAGTTTTCCTTTAACACAGGAGTGTAAAACAGCACCACTAGGGGGAGATGTTTCATTACAAACATTGATTTATTTCAGAGTAAACAGCTGATTATAAGTGCTGTCAACTGACATGAACTGTGACAGAAAACACAAAATTCTAACAACATAAGCAAATCACATAGAACACTTGTTTATTACAAATATGATTCAGAGGATGTTACAATGGGATCTGTATACTGTAATTGTGGTCTTCTTGTGTTTTGTTTAAACAGTTTGTAATTTGTGTGAAATGAAATGTTTTTATGATACAGTGAACATATACATTTATTATGAGAGGAAAAAACTTCATCATCACAGTAACTCATGCAGAGAATTTTACAATACACCCACATTTATCCCCTAATTGACATATTATTTATATAAAGATGTATTCTACTAATTCTTATAACAGCGGGAGGTAAAGTGAACTTAAAGACTCTTAAATATTGTGTTACATTTTCACACATGACCATTTATTAAATGTGAAAGACAACATTTCGAATATTTTTATTTTGTTATTTTCACGTTGATTTACTCCTCTATTCTTTTATATGTATTTGCTGACAGCATTAAACCAAGACAAGAAAACTAATAGAATCAGTCATGAAGGAGACCCACCCCCCCACTGAGCAAAAGCTCCATCTTATAGACGTCTTATAGACGTCCCCTGAGGAGCCAGAATAAAAGTTTTTCTGACGTCTTTTTCTGACGTCTTCTGGACGTCCAATGTTGACATCCATATGACATCTAGAAGGTATGAATTTAGATGAAATGTGGTTGTTGTGGACGTATTTTCAACGTCTTATAACATCAACGCAGACTCATTTTAGACATTTTAACAAAAATAATTGTTACACTATGCATTATATTAAAACATATTTATGTCATTGAATCAATGTCACTTTTGCACTCGCTATTAATGTTGAAATTTCAACAAACCACCGTTTTTGTGATCAGTGTTTGCTTTAGTTGGGATCTTGACTCTTAACATTCATCAAATTAACTTTCTTTAAATGTTTGTAATTGTGTTTCAATAAGAACACTTGTGCATTGATAAAGAAATAAAGGTTTTGAAAAAGATTTGAAGGAGTAGTTTGCTTTATGACAAGTGTTAAGTCAACATTGGACGTCCAGAAGACGTCAGAAAAAGACGTCAGACAAACTTTCATTCTGGCTCCTCAGGGGACGTCTATAAGAAGGAGCTTTTGCTCAGTGGGAAATCTGTAACACTGAGCTGCACATATGAAACAAACAGCAGTTCTGTTTATATTAGACAGAATCTCAGTATTTACTGTATAAAGGTGCTCGATCATGAAGTAATGATGTAGATTTATGAGACCATCAGTTTAATTTAGAAACAACAGAATCATCCACTAAAGTCATTATTAACAGTGTAGATTCCAGAGCATATATGGGCTCATCAACAGTATTACTATGACATCAGATATTGTTGATTAAAGAGTCGCTAAACGTAATGTAATGTCTGCAATGTAAAAATAGTCACAGCGAAATTGAAGAGAATGATCACAAAGCAAATGAGAAGCACTGTCTGATCTTTAAAAAACAAACACATTGCTTTAAAGGGGTTAACGTACACGATTTTATGTTTTGCTTTTGATTTAGTGTGTTATTTAACCGTTGCATGTATTTACTGGAATACTATAAATACAAAAGTGGTGACTGGTAGGGTACAATTTGATCATAAATATGTGACAACTCCCTATTCATTTAATAGTTAGGGCATACCAACATGGCAGCGCGGCGGCTTCAGTGTAATGACGTCATGAGCTATCCAGTCATTATATAGATCAGTAGTAACAACCCTTGCGTCATCAGAACAGGGTGTTCAACGTCCAACCGTTTCCATTTAAAATGGAAATGTTGACCTGGAGGAGTGAGTTAAAGTAAAGTGGTGAAATGTGCCATTACCATTCTGAAGGCTAGTGTCAGCAATTTGAACTTTTAAACTTTGAACTTTAATATTTTTATAATATATTTTAATAATAAATCCACAAAGAACACCACAAGAACCACACAACATTAACATATGCAGTACCGGACAACCAAATGGAGAACAACACGAGGCTTAAATAACAGGACAAACATGATCAGGTTAAACAGAAACAGGTGTGGGACTATTTAACAACTAAAGACAAAACCAAAACATAACATGTGACATTTATGTGCATTTTCAGAACTTTTCCTGAGTTTCCATCCAGTGTTTTTTTAACAATATTCCAGAATGCGCATTAAATTGGAGGATGGAAAAATGGCTAGTGTAGATCAAAATTACCTCTGCTGGGTGTACATATGTGTCACACTATAAGGTGTTAAAATGAACACTGCAGTAGTGTTGAAGTTTATGAGATGATAAAATGATAATTGATCATTAATGATGAACACCTGCTGTTAACAAACTCAAACACTGAAGAAAAGTTACCCTAATAGTGTTTAGTGTTTCCTTTAGTCAGTATCTTGACCCTTGAGTTTTATTGATGATGTTGTTGTTGCCCAGTTGTAATATTTTGTTTAATTGTATATTTGCATCTGTCATCTTTGAATGTCATAACATTATGTTAAGAGGTGGAGCTTCACACAAGCCTGTAAAACACAATGATCTGTAATGTTGATCACTGTCTGAACCTCCTCTTTAACTGTCATGTTTACTTATGTTCTTGTATTATTGACTGTAACTGAAGGTAAAACATTGCTTATGTTATTGCATCACTCTACTCTTATTGTAAATCTACTCATATAATCTTTTGTTGTAGGTTACAGAGCTAAAGAAGTCATCAGTCCATATAGAGATAAAGTGTTTGCTGTTGAATCTGAGAATGTGACTCTGTCTTGTAACTACACTGGATCTGTTTATAGTCTTCACTGGTATCGTCAATATGCAGCTTCACCACCTCAGTTTCTTATACTGGAATATTCAGGATTCATTACTGAAGCTAATCCTCCAGTTCCAGGAATCTCCATCACACACAGAAAAGCTGAAAGCAGTGTGGATCTGAAGATCTCTTCTGTTAAAGTCACAGATTCTGCTCTGTATTACTGCGCCCTGCAGCCCACAGTGACACAAAACACAACAACACTGAACAAAAACCTCATGTGATGGAGAGATGAGGCAAAAACATCAAATACATGTGATGGCATTATATTTTATGAAAAAAATGTATACTAATTTCTATACAGATATTTCTGATTAATGTATACCTGTTTATTAAAAAAAACTGGACATTTTATTCAAATAAAGTTAATTTATGACAAATGATCATACAAAGTGCTATAATTGTTTGACAAACTATTCTTTGTAAAAACCTAAAGGAATAATGTCTTAATGTCCCCAAAACAGAAAATGTTGAAGTATTAGAGTTATGATTGAAAACTTGTTTTCACATGTCAGATCATGAATATAAAAGTTTTTGCACTAAGTGGAGACATTGTACCATATAAATCACATCCCAGACAGGTATTAGCTTAAATCAGGACTAGGCCTTAGTTAAATGTCGATATTTAAGGTGTTTTAAAAACATACTTTACATAAAAACACCACTGTATGCATTTTGAGACAAAACAATCGCACTGATATATTTTAAGATATGTCAGTGCAAGTAGTTTTTGATCAAGACACCTCTAAAATTGAAGTTAGTCTAGGACTAGGCTTTAGCCCTGTCTGGGAAACCATCCCATAATCATAATGAATTCACAAAAAGAGTTGACAAAAACACTTTAACTTATAACAGGTTAAAGCATCACCATCACATTTCCGTCAAGCACTTTTCACTTTGAACATTTATTAAAATAGTATTCAGGAGACTGTAAATTTGAACTGTCTGTGTATTACAGGAGCATCTCTAGAGTCTGTGTGACATTAAATGTTCTTTGTGATTCACTAAATATAATAAACATCATCATAATCACATCACATGTACAGAAGTAAAAGAATTGACAGGTCAGGAAGATGAGAGGATGTTAATGTCATAAACCACACCCACATCACAACTTTATAGCTTTACCAAAATACATTCTTTACCGGATTTACACATTTATCTTTCAGATTCATGAAGCCAATAATACTTTATTAGTAAACATGAAGAGATGTTTTTTATTGATTCTCATAACAGCATCAGGTGAAGTGCATGTACATACATCAGATTTCAAAGAATCATAATGATTTATATATTTGTATTATTCTTAATAATGTTTATTTACTCTTCTGTTCCCCTGCAGGTGTATTTGCTGACAGTATTGAACCAAAAGATACAAATATAATCAGAAGTGAAGAAGAATCTGTGACACTGAGCTGCACATATGACACAACCAGCAATAATGTTTGGCTTTACTGGTACAGACAGAATCCTAACACAGAACCTCAGTTTATACTGTATAAAGGCGCTCGAGACTGGAGTGGTGATGATCATATACCAGACGATCACTTTCAGTCAGAAACATCTGAATCCTCCACTGAAGTCATTATTAAGAGTGTTTCTCTATCAGATTCAGCTCTATATTATTGTGCTCTGAGAGTTACAGCCCAGTGATACAAAACGCCTGAGAGTCTTTACAAAAACATGAACACAGTTATTGCTTTGAACAATTTTTAATCTAGTAAAATCAAACCACAGTTGTTCTGTATGTAAACCACAAAGCTTTGTATGAGACAGGATACAGTCACACCTGCTGAATTGAGTGCCTTATTGCTTCTATGATGTTACCACACACAGTAATAAATTGTTTTAGATTTAGTACAATAAACATACATTTTAACACTTTTGCTGTGTTATTCGCTTTTTTGAGTTAAGTGCACGATTTGCCTATGTTTTGTAAGTCTACCGATTGCTTTAAGTTCAATTAACGTAAGCAAGCGTATTTTAGTCAGTTGTCATGGCAACGGACTGAACACGAGACCTCCGTCAGAAGATTGGAACATAACACGATTGACTTTGGCGCGTTTCCATCAACGTTTGCCGCATGGTGAGTTGAATTACTTTACGTTTTACTCTAAAATAAATATCTGTTGATAAGAGGTACCATTTTTAGAATTCAACGGTAACGTTACCGACTTGGACTTTTTAGTAACACGTGGGTGAATTTGTTTTTAGCAAAAAGTTATTTTCCGCATTTTTTTTGGGTCAAAAAGCACGCAGACATAAAAATAAAATAAAACGTTCAATGGTGTTCGTGCTAAACATTTGTGAGTGACCACAGAGACAATATTTCACCAGTTCGGTTTTGTTCTTATTATAAATTCCGTGCAGTTTCATCAGATTTTTACATTTTATGTGACGTATTTCACACACTATAGCTCACATTTACAAATCGATCTTTTTATGCAAATGATGGACAATATTCCAAGTTAGATAAAAAAAAAGTGCAACCTCGTGGTCATTATGGTGGGTTTTCTAAGATTATGGTTATAATATCATATTAATAAGCACATTTGTTATAGGCCATATGTAGGAGCACATGAGAGCACGGAACACGGACTGCACGCCATGTACACAGAATATATTTTAATTTGTTTAATTCAGTAACACACACACACACACACACACACACACACACTAGATAACATTGAGCTAAGTGCACGAAATCCAGAGTCAGCTAGAATCATGCTTCAAGGATACGTGATAAGGTGCCATTGAAAAGGCGTAGGAAGGATTGGGGAGAAGCGCATGATTCCGGAAAGCACCGGCCACAGTTAGATTTTAACAAAGGAAGACTATGATTTAATGGTTGCAGGTGCTAAGGGGACGAACTAATGGGAAAAAGGTTACATCATGTGAAATATGATTGGTGAAGAATTACATCATGTAAATATGATTGGTGGGTGATGTGAGAACGTCCTGAAAAATCTGTATAAAAGATGTAGCAAGAGCACTGTAAGTTTGGATGTGTTGGGTATTGTACTCAGTGCATCTCACTTTGTTGGCTCGAGCAAATAAAGTTTGACTTCTTGATATCTGGAACCCTCGTCTGCAAGACTTCTTTCTTTATGTTGGGAGAACGATTTACCACAACATCATCAACGTGGTGTTAGCCAAGCTAGCTATAGGCTATTTCATATTTTAACACCAAGTCTGTTTTGCCATGTCATGCTTAATAACTTTACAAGATGTTATTTTGACCACACCAGATCGGTGTCGTTCATTAAGGCTTTTTGTAAATGCAGCGCAACTTAATCAACACTTCACATTACTTTTGTATGTTAAGTATTAATTAGTGTATGTTTACAAATCGATTTTTTCATGCACGTGATGGATAATACTACAAATTAGATATTGACAAAATGCAACCTTATGCTCATCAATGTGGTGTTAGCCAAGCTAGTTAGTTACTTAATTTCTTTTAACACTAAGTCTGCTCTGCCATGTCATGCTTGATAACATTACAAGATCAAGTTTTAAATACAATTTGCCTGCTGTTAACCTGGTATAATTAATCTTATGTGTGTTTTTATATTTTGCAGGTTCCAAGAAAATCAAATCAAAAATGTGGAACATGTGTGATGTGTACATATTGTGGGGTAGGGAGAGATTACACCAGGTCCAGACAAATGTCATCCCGAGGTGAGGAGAGATTCCGGACGAACATCTTATGCCCATCCCTAGGCTATACCACCCTCCTGTGATAACCTTCGGTCCTACTGACCATCCCAGCTCCAGCTCATGCAAGCCCAGCACCAACCAAGATCAAAGACGGACTAATTGTTGTCATATTAATGCTAACAGTATTTATAATGCTTAGTATTAAATGCTAAACTTACATCACATCACAGCAGATTGAAGATATAGCTGCACTCAGTTACATTATGCCATCAGTATTTCCTTGCTTATAACATTCCTTAAAACAGATTTAACAAAAGCAATTTCCTTAATCACATTTACTAAGCTCTCTCTGATAATCTTAAACATTTACTCAATAACCATTAATCAAAGTCACTGAGTGCAGCTGTGACATGTCATAGGAGAACTGGCCCTCCTGACTGAGACTGTTTTTTCAACATATATTTATCATTGGCGTTTGGGTTCCTCGCCACAGGGCCGTGTCGGCTTGCTCACTGGGAGACCGCTTTTATTTATTTTATTAAATTACCTTAAAGGTTTGGTAATTTTACCTTTTTTATGTTTCTCTGTTTCTTTCTCCTGTAAAGCTGCTTTGGAACAATGCTCATTGTGAAAAGTGCTATATAAATAAAATTGATTTGAATATTGTGCCTATTTAGAGTAAGCAAAGCAAAGGTGCATAATGCAAAGTAGGAAAGCTGATATTTCATGCTGTCACGATCTCATGTAGAATCAGGCTCACAGGCAAATTTGTCTAATTTGTTAGACAAAATTCATTTGTAAATGAAAATATCTAATTTACTAACCAAAGATCCTGCAGAAAAAATCCCCCTTGAGAAAAGATGCTCAGAAATTAGGTTAATAGAGCAATTTCTAAAGCACTTCAATAGGTGTCCTCCATGTGAGGGTGAGAGTGGGAAAAGGAGTTTTGGAGGGACATTCAGTTGTCTTAAAAACAGCACGTTATTGACTACCTTAAGGCCTATCCTTTAAATTCCTATAATGCAATATTATAAATTTATTGTTGCCATGTGACAACTCCGTACCATAGTTACAGGCATTCTACTACATTCTTGTGTTTTGTTTACTTTTTTTATACTAAGTTATATTTACTTGAGATATTGACTTATCAACCATGAAAACCGCTTAGGTTAAAATATCACATGCACTTTAACATATAGCATATTTTAAATACACAAAGTCTTTTGTTGTTGGGAATTTAGGGTTTAGGTTGGGGTTATGTGCTTTAACCGTTTTTTTACTGTTTGCATGTGTCTGCTTCGTAAATGTTATAAAACCCACATTAAAATGGATAAAAACATGCCTCTAGTGGACATTTCACCCGAAAGATGCAATGATTTGTACCTGGAGCCACGTTTTTCAGGTTATGCAGAACTTATAGGCAGAGGTACATATTTACAATGAGCCTGGACTGAAAAATTTTCACCCTTTTGCAAACACATGTTTTAACCAAGACTTTGCTAAAAGATGTTTTTTTAAGTTCCCTAGTTTTCAGTTTATTTCCAGTTTATTCATCTTAATTCCCATATATTCCCATTAATTTTCATGGACAGTTTCCAACTTTGGCAGTCTTAATAGTACAAAGTATTTTAATATGCACAGTTACAACATGGGCACATAGTTGCAATATTTTAATATGGTGTTAATAGTATTATACACAATGATAAAATAAATACTAAACACACACACATACGTAAACATTTGAAGGGGATCATGAGGGATTTTGTCTTATTCTAAAAATGTTATACACTTTTAATTAGGAGGCGGCGCTTCATGTAGTCATACACATCTGAACAGAACAGATGATGTTTTTAGTGTCATCACAGTTCAAGTTCATCTCAACACACTGTAATGTTTCTCCACAATATCCTGCTCTGAACTGTTGGGTGTGAATATGATTCAATATTAGCAGTCAAATATTATTCTGTTAATTGTCACTGTATTTCTTAATTCTAACAACAGACATAGGCTGAAAATACATAAACATGCATATACATTTACAATATTTATCTGATTTAATTTTATTGTCATTTTTAGGTGGAACGTTTGAGAGTGTCATTACACCACAACAAACTGAGATGTTTAAAGATGAACTCTGTCCTGTAGCTACACAACAGCAATTAGTTTACAATGGTATCGCTTGTCAAGGAAGTAGGTGCACAACAAAAAGAGTAAACTCAACAGGGTACTTTTAATGACTCCAAACAGGAGAAAACTACACATGTGATATTTAAAAAACCAAAGAATAAGACAAGGAACACATGGAAACACAGGGTATATATATGGCTGGCAGGTGAGGACGATTGGAGACAAGGAACAGGTGTGGGAGCATGAGGAAATGATGAGATGTAGTCCTAGGGGGAAACACACAGGAAACAGGCAAGGGAACAGATGGGACATCGCCAGGACCCCAAATCTGCTACTCGCATTGGTTCTCAATCCTGGTCCAGAGAAACTGGATCCCCGATTTTGAGCAAAACTAAGTGATAAGAAAACCTGTGTTTGTCTGAAGATCTCTTCTGTTAAAGTGAGAGATTGTGCTCAAACAAAATATTCTTATATCAGACAAAATATTCTTATATCAGATACAAATAATTATCTTGTTCATTATAATAACTCCTAATAATCAATTAAAATTATATTTTAATTGGAACTATATTTAAGTAAAATGTTAAAACCCATTAACTTAACCTAAACAGTTAAAATATAATAATACAATGTTACATTATGAAAGAGCAAAAACAAATATGATGATGAATAAATGCAATCTGACTACCTTGGTTGTGTAGCATTAACCTGCCATCTAGTGGACAATTGGTTTGGCAGACGCTTTAGTAAATAACAGTGCATTCAGGCTATAGATTGTATTTCAGTATCTGTGTTCCCTGGAAATTAATCTCTCAATCTTTTCTGCACCAAGCCGAGTAAACTAAATCTTGAAGGTTTCCGATTTGCCTAAATGTACTCTTGATGTACGCAGTGTAGTTTTATAAGAGGATGGGAGGAGTTACATTACACAGAAATCATGTTCAGACTGAAGCTAGAGATCTGTGTCTCATTCACTGTGTGTGTCTTCAGTCATCATGTTAGTTTTTACTATACTGCTGTTTGCAACATTTAAAGGTAAGTGTATTTATTATTAAAAACTAAACACATGTTTATAATATTACTGTCACTGAGAATGTAATACAAGTGTTTTCTCCATGTTTGATGAAGTTCTTTTCTTTGGTTTTATGTTCATGAATGTTTGCAGGTAAAAGTTCTGCAGATGTTATCACCTCATGGAAAGATGATGTGTTTGTCACTGCTGGTGAAAGAGTTACTCTTACTTGTAACTACAGCAGCACTGGTGCTTATGTGCCAAGTCTACATTGGTATTGTCAGTATTCAGGTTCACCACCTCAGTTTCTCATACTGGATTATTCAGGGAATGTAGTAAACACTACTCCTCCTATCCAAGGGATTTCTATTAAACATAGAAAAGAAGATCAGGAAGTTGATCTGAAGATTGAATCTGCTGCTGTATCAGATTCTGCACTTTACTACTGCGCCCTGCAGCCCACAGTGACACAAAACACAACAACACTGAACAAAAACCTGACAACAAATCATGACAAAAGCACAACAACATTTCAACACAATCACACATTGTTTATTACTGGTGTGTTGCACATTTTAGTAGAAAAGCCATCAAAAACATGAAATAACCAACATCAGTATGAATTATGTTGTTAGTAAAAGTGTTAAAGAAATAAAAACATTTATTTTATTTTTGATAGTCGTGCTTTTGTTTCTGTGTATTCTGGCTACTTGTTGGTTGCCTTTCATCCCAGTCCAGTTTAAAACATTTGCCATAATTTAACTTTTGTAAAGAACTTAATTTGTTGACAATTTATATTATTCTACAAATTTAATTTAAAGCACTTACGTACAAAACTTAAACGTCTCTAAAGGATCATGAAAAGTCAAAATTCAGTAATGTTCTTTGGCTGGTTTTATAATATCACAGACAGTTCAATGCCATGTTTACAGCTCTTACTGTAGTATAGACTGCAGTTTTACATGACACCAGCAGAGAGCACACAGACGTTTAAAATACAATGATAGACTATTATGATGTTTAGAGACTACAGACACACATCTTCAAACATCCACCAACAAAATTATCAGAAAATGTTCACTGACATTCTTAGACATCAACACTCATCATACAAACCTCAACAACGGTAACAACCATCAAACTAATTCAGATAAACAGATTAACTGCAATGCATGCGTTTGTACTATATATGTTACCCAGCATGCATTGCAGTATGAAGGTTTCTTTTGTTGATTGTCACCATTGTTGAGTTTCATACAATGATAAAGTCTAATTGATTCAGAAAGTAAGAGGTTTTTTTACTATAAGTTCAAATTGACTATCTTCTGGAAATCATGTGTTCAGTTATTTGTTCATAACACTGTTTAAATCTCTCCAAACTGTATTACAACACAACACCCTTAAGAGTTATTTGAGTGACTTCAAAATGGTGAAATTACCATCACTTTTTAATCCCACTGGATCATTGTCCTCTTTACCAAAACAAACGTGTTTAAACACAAATGGACGGCCAAGGCAAACAACATTAAAAAAATTAGTCAATAGCTCAACTAAAAGAAACACTGATCACAATAATGGTGATTTGTTGATATTTAAAAAAATGTTCAACATTAATCATGGGTACAAACGTTATTATGGTCAGAGATGGACATGTATATAAATAAATACTTATGCACAGGGCCCGTGGGTGGGTTAACACTTCATTTTTGTTTTGTTGAAAGTAATTTAGTTGAAAGTCACCATCATGGTGATCAGTGTTTCCTTGAGTTGGGCTCTTGACTTTTAAGCATTAAATTTTTATTGCATTGTAACTGTGTGCTTTTAAAGAACGTTAGGTTAGGTTAGGTTAGGTTAGGTTAGGTTAGGTTAGGTTAGGTTAGGTTAGGTTAGGTTAGGTTAGGTTAGGTTAGGTTAGGTTAGGTTAGGTTAGAATGATTCCAGTCAAGTGGTGCTGGCTTTTATTTTGTTGTGTTACAAAATGATCTCATCTGGATTGATACTAAAAGAAACAAAATGTCAGGAAGTTTAGTTGTAGTTTGAGGTTCAACAATTTAGAAAACAGCAGAGTTTAGAATCAAGCCTTTTTGTGATTCTGTGCCATTCTATCAAGAATCAGTGTATGAATCTCAACAATGGTGACAATCGACAACAGAAAACTTTATGCTGCGATGCATGCTGGGTAACATCATAGTACAAAACTCATTTATGAATCCCAGCATGCATTGCAGCATTACTCAGTGGTTGCTGTCAACAGACTAATTCAGATCATCAGATCAACCGCAATGCATGCTGGGAATCATGAATGAGTTTTGAACTATGATGTTACCCAGCATGCATTGCAGTTTTAAGGTGTTCTTCTTTTATTCTCACCATTGCTGAGGTTCATACACAGATTCTTGATGTCTGTGGGTTTTTTGGTTTTTACTTGCACTCATATTTCATACAACTTTCTAGACATCAAAACACCACTGACTGATCTTCAAATGTTATTTCAGGATTATTAACACAGAAGTGGAGTTACGTTCGTGAACGAATCGTTCCTTTTGAACGAATCTTTTAAGTGAACGAATCGTTCTCGTTCAGGAAGTGCAATGACTTATATCACAGAGCGTCTTGGTTTAAAAGAGTGTTTAAAGCAAGAGCCAATGGCGTTCGAGTGTGAGCTTGACAGAGCATATGATTGGTTGAATGTACTGAACGAATACGCCCTTCACTAACGAGCTGGTGTTTTGAGTCTGAACGAGAGAGATCTCGTTCGTACATGAACGAAAGGACCTGCTGCTTCTCGTTCTCGTTCGGAATCGGAACGACATGAGGGATAAGTCATCTAGTTCGTGAACGAACTGAACTAACTGGTACATATCGTTCATCATGAATGAAATGAACGAGAGTGTACAGGGTAGGTCGGTCATTTAGCATGTGAGTCTCGTTCAGCAATCAATAGGATGCAAAGCACAGTTACAGGTAGGCTACTGTGCACGCATCTTTATTTAAAATACATAAACTCCACGTTTACCATAATCCCAGATTTATGAATGTGTAAAGAACCAAACAATTAACTTTTTAATTATGCAAGAAAAGTTTGCTTTGGTCACCTGAACCACTTATTTAGACTTATTTTATTTATTTAATGAGTAGATTAGAGACACATTTTAATAAAGCCATCAGTTTTGCGTTCAGAAATAGCCTACGTTCGTTACATAACACTCTTTTTCGCCACCTGCTGGCGTATTCATAGAAATGCACTGAACGAATCAGTGAACGAATCTGAACAAATCATTTTGGTGAACGAACTGAAAAAGAACGAATCACTCAATTGAATCAAAATTCCCATCACTACAACACAGACATCAGCAAATGATCACCAAACAAACCCATAAGATAAGATTCTTATTTGGATTGGCTTCACAAATGTACTTTAAAAGCACAAAGTCAAACAATGCCAAAAAATGTTACTTATGAAAGGAAACACTGATCACCATGTTGGTGACTTTTGTTAGCTGGGAATGTTCTTAGAACGTCTAAAAAACTGGACACACTGACTGTTTATAAAACGTTTTCAAAAACATGAAACACCTTTAGGCAACGTTCTTGTACCAAACTTTTGTTAGCTGGGAGTGCAGCCTTCTATTTGTAAATTGTAATCTGTAATATTCTATGTGACTTATAGTGGCCCATTGAATTTTTAACTTTTGATTCAATTGTTTGTACATGTTATAGCTTGCTGTCTGGGCTACGTATAGCGGCCCATAGAAACAGCTGCTAATGTGGCATCTACTTATAAATCTATGATGACACCTGCAGGAAGCAGAGCTGTGCTGTGATTGGCTGTTGAAAAAAGTTCAGTTGTGTATGAAGTGTGTGACTGTTCTGTCAATGTCATTGAGGAAGCCATCATTCTACACAATGTCTGTTAGTGTGTTAATGGTTTTAATGGGATTCATTGGTAAGATTTTTTATCCTTTAATGTGTAATATGTTTTTAATTAGTAGTGCATATTTGGTATTTTTTTGGACCGGCATTTACTTTCAGTGTTAAAAAATGTAAAAATAGGACATAATATGACTGATTTTTTTCTCAGGTTCCAGTACAGGAGACAGTATTACTTCAATATCTACAGCTGTTCATATAAAGGAGGGTGAAAGAGCTTTTATCTCTTGTAAATATCATTACACTGTATCCATGAATAATCTTCAATGGTATCTGCAATATCCCAACTCTGTGCCGGAGTTCCTGGTTCTAATCATGGAGTCAGGACAAAACCAGACCGCTACACCTCCTCACCCTCGACTAAAAGCTTCAGTTTTTAAAGAGAATAAGACGGTGAATCTGGAAATCTTTCCTGCAGATGTGAAGGATTCAGCCGTGTTTTACTGTACACTGCAGCCCACAGTGACAGGAAATGAATACACACCATACAAAAACCTCTCAGCTAAAGAACTAAATGAACATGTCAAATTCAAAATAAGTGGAATGATGATTATTTTATGGCCTGAAGTAGCTATAGAAACCACAAGAAGGCAGCACTTTTCATGTCTTGAACATCACAGCATCCCAGATTCGACAATTTTTTTACTTAAAACCAAATATAAAGAAATGTTGAATTAAAATAATAATAATTACTGCATGCTTGGCAATTTTGTATAGTTGGAAATAGTTTGTATGTGCTTTATGTAGGTAGTGTGCTTGGACCAGCTTTAGGACTTATTTAAATCTGTCTATACATTTAAAAGTCAACCCTAGTGGTCAAAATAAATCATTAAAAAAAAGATTCAGTTTCAAGTGAGAATATTGGTGACAAAACCATTTAAATAATTTGTCATATAAAATCAGGAATTAATCACTTCCTGTTTCCTGACATTTGCAGCCAATCACAGTAAAACCCCATTGAATCAGTGAAATGAATGACTCATTATTTAAATAAGACCTGGCGATACCTATTGGTCGGTTAAAGTGTCATTTTTCAATTGTATTTAAAAACATGTTTTATTCATATTTAATGTATCTGCCTCTACTCTACTGATTTATTTTGTAATTAAGTAAATAGTATTAAAATGTCTTACCCAGGTAATATAGAACGCTGCAATTTTGTAATCAACAATAAAAGACAAAACAATTGCATAAAAAAACAAAGGGAATAAAATACTCAGTTTCCTAAAACTGTACATGCATTTTTTTATTTTATCATTACTTTATTTACTCATCTCGAGCATGATGCCGAATAACGTTTATCTTTGACATACACTTTCTATAGCCTACCAAAAATGTAAGAATATGTTTCTGTGGACTTTCAATGGTTTTCAGCTTTGCTTGAGAAAACATTGTAAAATTGGTTTGCATCGAACACAATGTGATTTTCGGCAATTAACTTCTGGCAGCAACAGCGCATGACAGCAAATGCTGAAGAACAATCCTGACGAATTATAGCAATATAGCGCAGGCTTCAAAGCTGCTGTGAATCCGCTTGCCCAAAAGCGTCCGTAAATGGCACAGATTTACAGAAATGTACCGTAATTTGGCAAATAAATCATTTTTAAATTAATAATAAGATTTTTCAACATTAAATTCCATTAACATTTACAAATCAACAATTTTTAACATTGATTCAATGGTTTTTCTCTGCTCTCTGTGCCCCCTTAAAAATGTTTTGTTATGAGAATGTTCTCAGAACGTTCCTGCTGGTGTCAAATACATTCCCAGAACGTTTCGAGATGGTCACGATGTGGAGTTTTTTAAAGGGACGTTATTTGGTGGACTTTCACAGAACATCAGGACGTTCTCTGAACATTTAGAGGACCATTATTATATTCTCATAACGTTTGCAGGACCTTTTGGAGTCCAAACTATATTGCTTCCTGCTAACACATGACACACTGAAAAAATGAAACTTTGGACAAATTAAAAAAAATTACTTTTAACTTTGGAAAAACTGTAAAAAAAAAAAAAAAAGACTCCATTTGTTACAAGCAATTGTATTAGTTTTTCTTAAATTATATTTTTGGCTTGGTTCAAATCAAACTGTAGCCATTTCAACAAACTTTGCTTTTGTTGGGCTCCTGATCCCGATAGCTTTACATTAGTCAAATTAAAATCGTTTTTTCAACATGTACACTTGTTACACTTGAGAAAAGAGATGATTTAGGTGTAAGTTTTTGTGAGGTATTTAACCTGTTATAATGATGGGAAATGACACTAAATAATGTTGAACTTGATCTTTTATGACTAATTTGAATATTATGGACCCCAATGCAAATACTGTGATAAAATACAGACACACTTAGACATCAACACTGATCATACAAACCTCAACAATGGTGAAAATCATCAACCTAATTCAGATAAACAGATCAACTGCAATGCATGCTGGGAGTCATCAATGAGTTTTTGTACTATGATGTTACCCAGAATGCATTGCAGCATGAAGTTTTCTTTTGTTGATTGTCACTATTGTTGAGATTCATACACTGATTCTTCATGTCTAATTAATTCAGAAAGTACGAATTCTTAACTATTAATTCAAATTTGTTTTTAGTTCCATTGTTTTAATCTTACACTGTATATGATCACACAATAGTAATAAAGTCCAGAGCATTTATTTAGAAAACCACACAATGACTTCAGTCTCCAATCACATGATCCCAATGGATCTTAGATTTCACTGCCTGAGCAAATGCATTCTAACACACTGTCACAACAGAAAATAAAAACTTCAAGAGCCCATCTAAAGCAAACACTGATCACAATAATGGTGGTTAGTTGAAATTGATAAATGTTGATTTGAACCATGCCAAAATATAATTTTAGTATATATAATTTGAATATAAACATTAAAAAATTGCTTGTAACAATTTAAAGTAATTTTTAAAAAGTTTTTCCAAAGTTAAAGTAATTTTTTTTAAGTTGGTCCAAGTTTAATTTTGTTCAGTGTAATTTATTCATCCTTTTTGGTATTTTTATGACTTAAGTCTTAAAAGTCCTATAATAATGGTCCTCTAAATGTTCAGAGAACGTCCTGAATGTTCTGTGAAAGTCCACCAAATAACGTCCCCACACCCTTTAAAAAAACTCCACATCGTGACCATCTCAGAACGTTCTTGTATTCGACACCAGCAGGAACGTTGTGAGAACGCTCTCAGGACAAAACATTTCTTAGGGGGTGTAACCTTTAATATTTCAACTTAACTTTCTGAGCTGTAGTCCCTATTTTATTTGTGTTATTGTTTTGGTGGTCAAAAGGACATCAGTGTGTGGACGTCAAGTGGACGTAAACTGATTTGCCTTTTTTATCTGTTTTATGATGTCAATTTGTAGTTAAGGTGCCGCATGTATCACAAACACACACGCACGTGCACAGATTTCTGTTATTTATCCTGGGGTGTTTTCTTTACATGTATGTATATTTTAAAATGCTATGCTCTCTCATAAGTAAGTTGCACTGGATAAAAGCTAAATGAAAAAATATAGCTACATGTATATTTTGTGTCTGTGAAAGGACTCACTGAGAACATACACTACTGCTTTTACTTTGATCCTCCTGCTCATACCAACGGTTTTAATGCAAACCTTTCAGTTAATCAGAATCCAGTATTCAGTCAGACCATTGTGTAACTGCACATAATGCATTATCATGTTTAATGTTTTGTTGATCTTTACTCAATGTAATGTGCATTGTGCTGTGGTGTGTTTGTAATGTGTTTTTTAGTTTTCATTGTGAAGAGGAGGTGCTTAACACAACATCAACTGATACACAAAACTCTGAAGAGCACACAACCTCTATATCACATCTACAAGTCTATTTAGAGTAAATCATGATGATCTGGATTATAATATTACTGTCATCACCAAGAGGTAAGAAACTGTACAGAATAAGCTTATATTTTTATATAAATGTACAATCTTTAGTTCGAAAAATGAAAATAAGTTTGAAAAAATAATTTTACAACATATAGTTACATTTGTATTATATTAGTAAAATATCTAAAATAATATATTTTTATTTACAGGTACTAATGCCATAGACACCATCAGTCCATACAATAAAACTGAATTTGCTGTTGAGGGCGACACTGTTACACTGTCTTGTAAATATAGTGCTTCTGTAGTCAATAGTCTTCACTGGTATCGTCAATATGCAGCTTCACCACCACAGTTTCTTATACTGGATTATTCAGGATTCATTACTGAAGCTAATCCTCCAGTTCCAGGAATCTCCATCACACACAGAAAAGCTGAAAGCAGTGTGGATCTGAAGATCTCTTCTGTTAAAGTCACAGATTCTGCTCTGTATTACTGCGCCCTGCAGCCCACAGTGACACATAACACACTGAACCTTGTACTAAAATATATCTTCTGCATGAAAAGATTACAATAGCTGTATATAACCAGAGGAGGGCGCAGTTCACCCTAAAAGTTTTTCTAAATCAGGTTTAGAAATGCAGTCTTGAAAATCAATGTTGGGCAAGTTACTCTGAAAAAGTAATGAATGACTAGTTACTAATTACATATTTAATAGTGTAATTGGATTACTGTACAAAATACTCTCTCCAAAAAGTATTTAATTACGTATTGCTAATTACTATATATGTGACTCTGGATCACAAAACAATTCTTAAGTAGCACAAGAACATTTGTAGTAATAGACAAAAATTATAGTATGGGTCAAAATTTGCCATTTTTCTTTTATGCCAAAAATCATTAGGATATGAAGTAAAGATCATGTTCCATGGAGATATTTTGTAAATTTCCTACCGTAAATGTATCGTGAGTAATATTTTAATATTAAGATAGTAATATAGTAATATATATCGTAATTCACAATTTTTGTGATTAATATGCAATGCTAAGGACTTCATTTGGACAACTTTAAAGGCGGTTTTCTCAATATTTGGATTTTTTTGCACCTTCAGATTCCTGAGTTTTAAATAGTTGTATCTCGGCCAAATATTGCCCTATCCTAAAAAAACCATGCATCAATAGAAAGTTTATTTATTCAGCTTTTAGATGATGTAAAAATCTCCATTTAAAAAAATTGACCCATAAGACACATATATCATATATCAACCTTGGTTAGTTAATTGATTCAAGGATAGACTTAAAATGGCTCTTCTATTTATTCAAATAAATAAAAGTATTACAAAGAATTACAAATGTGAAAATTATACATTAAAGCATGCATTTTAAAGTTAGACATGGATATAGGTAGAACAAACACAGTAGACAAAGGGGTTCAAAAGTTACAGCCATTTGAAAAGTGATTTTTTTTAACTGCTGGTGGCGCTATAGAGTGAGTGCTAGAGACCCCATGTTTTGTCACGAGAGTATTGAAGACCACCACTACAACTGTGCCAAATGTTCATGTCCTTTTTTTCTATAAAAATTATATAGAAAAGAGGAATATTTCTTTGAAATATTTTGTAATGTCAAAAAGAACCAAAAGAGGGTGCAATACGCTTGTTATTGTTTATCACTTACATCGAAACTCCTCCCTTTCTATTCATTTGTTAAACAGTATATGAAAGCTTTGAAGAATAAACTTCTCTCACTGATTCATCATTTGCTTGAAAACCACTTTATCATCTTTAAGAACAAACAATGAAACTTTGGCTGGATGTGTTGGTATTTGCATTACTACTTCTTGGTATGTAACATCAGGATTTAAGCTCTTTTAATTGAACAGTGCTATTGTAAAAATATTATATTCAAATGTTATTCATAAACTCATTTGCAGAATGTAGATCAGAGGATAAAGTTGATCAGCCAGATAAACAGAAAATTCAAACTGAAGGAGGATCAGTAACATTACAGTGTACATTTACATCTACAACAACACCAGAACTTTTCTGGTACATCCAGAGAACAAATGATTTCCCTAAATACATCCTGAGAAGAAATAAATATGGAGCAGGAGATAATGGCACAGAGTTTCAGGAGAGATTTCAGTCTGAAGTGAAGTTAGATTCAGTTCCTCTGATAATTCAGGATGTACATGTGAGAGACTCTGCTGTGTATTACTGTGTTCTGAGGCCCACAGTCACTAAAACACATTCAACACTCACACAAAAACACATTCAACACTCACACAAAAACACACTCAACACTCACACAAAAACACAATCAACACTCACACAAAAACACATTCAACACTCACACAAAAACACATTCAACACTCACACAAAAACACATTCAACACTCACACAAAAACACATTCAACACTCACACAAAAACACATTCAACACTCACACAAAAACACATTCAACACTCACACAAAAACACAATTAACACTCACACAAAAACACATTCAACACTCACACAAAAACACATTCAACACTCACACAAAAACACACTCAACACTCACACAAAAACACATTCAACACTC
Source organism: Oreonectes daqikongensis (assembly GCA_026939265.1). Taxonomy (NCBI): domain Eukaryota; kingdom Metazoa; phylum Chordata; class Actinopteri; order Cypriniformes; family Nemacheilidae; genus Oreonectes; species Oreonectes daqikongensis. The sequence goes on from JAOTQM010000003.1 coordinate 1,750,984, forward strand.
ACACAAAAACACATTCAACACTCACACAAAAACACATTCAACACTCACACAAAAACACATTCAACACTCACACAAAAACACATTCAACACTCACACAAAAACACATTCAACACTCACACAAAAACACATTCAACACTCACACAAAAACACATTCAACACTCACACAAAAACACATTCAACACTCACACAAAACCACACTCAACACTCACATAAAAACACATTCAACACTCACACAAAAACACACTGAACACTCACACAAAAACACACTGAACACTCACACAAAAACACACTGAACACTCACACAAAAACACACTGAAAACTCACACAAAAACACACTCAACACTCACACAAAAACACACTCAACACTCACACAAAAACACACTCAACACTCACACAAAAACACACTCAACACTCACACAAAAACACATTCAACACTCACACAAAAACACACTCAACACTCACACAAAAACACATTCAACACTCACACAAAATCACATTCAACACTCACACAAAAACACATTCAACACTCACACAAAAACACACTCAACACTGACACAAAAACACATTCAACACTCACACAAAAACACATTCAACACTCATACAAAAACACATTCAACACTCCCACAAAAACACATTCAACACTCACACAAAAACACACTCAACACTCACACAAAAACACATTCAACACTCACACAAAAACACATTCAACACTCACACAAAAACACATTCAACACTCACACTAAAACACATACAACAATCACACAAAAACACATTCAACACTCACACAAAAACACATTCAACACTCACACAAAAACACATTCAACACTCACACAAAAACACATTCAACACTCACACAAAAACACACTTAACACTCACACAAAAACACACTCACACAAAAACACATTCAACACTCACACAAAAACATTTAACAAGTTATTACATAAGATTTGCTGACAGCAATGGTCGACAGGACAAGGATATGAATATATTTAAGCAGGAAGGAGAGCTTGTGACAATTACCTGCACATATAATACTAAAAGCAGTAATGTGCTTTTCTGGTATCAGAGCAGATTTTAACTAAGAACCTCAATATTTACTGAGGAAAGGTGCTGGATCATTGAGCGATAGTGAAGAAATACCAGACCCCCGGTTTAAGACAACTACATCAGAAACATTTACTAAACTCATTATTAATTCAGCTCTATATTACTGTGCTCTGGAGCCCAGTGATACAAAAACTCACAAGCACAATTATAGCTTTTAAAAGATTGTAATCATATCATTAAACCACATGTATTTCTCATAAAAACCACAAAGAAAACTAAATGTGTTTTAACACCTGCTGAACAAAATACTGTACATGAAGTGAGGAGGAAATGAGAAAGTTGTGTGTGTCATGCAGTAAAAGAGGGTTAACCCTAAAACAAATATAAAGAACAAAGAAAATATAACGTTGAAGGAAGAATATATTCTGAATTCAAGTGCAATATTTATTCCAAATAAAATAATTGATTTTAAAAACAATTCTTCTTTAATTCAAATTTAAGTAAAACATTGTCCGCTCAGTTCTGAATGTTACAATGTCACACATGTCTGGTTGTTAAGATGCTTTAATCCAGTTTGTGGTTTCATTGTAAATACTGGAAACACATCACACAGAGCAGCAGTGTTTTTAACTTTCACCACTAGAGGACGAGCTGTTCAGAAATCAAAGTATTAAATGAACTGCAGCAATAACTTGAACAGAAGAACAGGGTTTAGTTTTAAATGCTCTGTGACAAATAATGTGCTTTACCATGAGAGACTTTCTAAGAACTGTTTTCATATTTTTGTCAATTTTCTCAGGTAAGTTATTCTCCTTTATGTGAAAACCTTTTATACATTTTTATTGACTGTTTTATCTTCTCAGATAAATAAACAACAATTTTCTCTTCTCACAGAAACTAAAGCCCAAGATTCTGTTTATCAGCCGAAAGGCTTTCAATCTGCACATGAAGATGACAACATTACTTTAGAATGTGAATACAAGACTACAAGCACAAACCCCACTCTCCTGTGGTACAGACAACATAACTATGACTCTCCAAAATACATACTATTAAAATCTAAATATGGAGATGGAGATACAGCTGCTGAATTCAAGAGGAGATTTCACTCCAAACTTGATTCTTCATCAGGATCAGTTTCACTGATAATTCAACATCTTCATGTGTGTGATTCTGCTGTGTATTATTGTGCTCTGCAGCCCACAGTGACAACAGGATATTCAGTGCTTGAACAAAAACTCACTCATACATATATAAGAAGAGATCTGAAAACAAATTAAACAGCCTTGTTGCCCAAATCATCACACTATATATACGTATATGTGTCTGTTTTTGTAACGCTTGTATGAGTATAAAAACGGTTGGTGTTAAAGTAACACTGAAGCAGTGTTAATTAGATACTTAAGTGATTATTTGAGTTATGATTGTTGTATTATTGAAGACACATTAAGATAACCAGCAGAATAACTGAAGAACTGACTTCCAGCCATAGCAAAAGAAAAATACCCAATATGGCCGCCAAATCACTAAATCAGGTCTCATGTAGGTCTTTGGCACAACATTAAATCTGGGTTAACACTTTCTTAATTTCTACTGCATCTACTGTGTAAATGGCGAAAACAACTATTAAGATCTATTGATTTGCCTGCCCTTTTGTTTTATTAAAAAACATTATGCTAAAATTCAGCATCTTATTTTATATTATTGACATTTTCAAAACACTGATCAAGTGTGTTGTGTACACTTTACTAACCACACCCACCTGCAACATATCTGCACTTACTTCAGTAATATAAAACCACCAAAATTTCATTTCACAATTAATAATCTGCAGTAAATCTACATTCAGTGTAAGACATCAGCTTCTAAACGTTTGATATATCTGATATTAGTAATACAAACTCTGTACTTTACTTTGATCTGGACTGTCAAAATGCAGACACGGATGACTTTACTCATGATTTTCAATGCAGTTTCAGGTAAATATACTTTCATTATGCTACAAGGTAATTGAAAAAACGACTTTATTTTACTGTGAAAACAATTATCAGTTGATATAGAATAACATTGCTGTTCTTCCAAATTCTCATATATTTTGTGATTTTTAGTTTTTGGTCATAAATCATTATCATTTGACTGTATATGTTTTGCAATTGGTTTTGCAAAAATAAAACCAACAAAAAGCATTAAAAAGTAAAAAGTGGACTACATTGACAACAGAGTATTTCATAATTTAAAAGTAAATTTTCTGAAAAACTGTGAATGTGGACATACAAGGTTTTGGAATGACAGCGATCATTTAAAGATGCCAGTATGTGATCTAAATATGATGGATTTTTTTGCAGGTGTTTTTGCTGATAGAACTGGACCAGAAGGATATAATAATATAATCAGAAATGAAGGAGAATCTGTGACACTGAGCTGCACACATAAAATATCCGGCAGTTATGTTACACGCTGGTACAGACAGTATCCTAACAGTGGACCTCAGTATTTCTCATCTCAATCTGAACTCACTAGTGTAACTCTGTCAGATTCAGCTTTATATTATTGTGCTCTGAGACCTGGAGCCCAGTGATACAAAAAGCCTGAGAGTCTTTACAAAAACTCAATGTGCTTTAATCAAACCACATCGAAACACTATTATTCTGTGTAAACCACAGCTCTGGAAATAGGGGGATGTAGAGACACCTGTGAATTTGACAGATTATTAAAATTGGTTTTACACAGAAAACGTGAGACTTGTTAAATGTATCACAGCAAAATCCCCAGAGTTGAATCAACACTCCTCAGAGTTCATATTGTCTCTAATCTAAAATAACACTGTCTCCTAGAGTTAAAGTAACACTGAAGCAGTTAAAGTTAATGAGATGATGAAGGTGATTAATTATGTGATGATTGAATCATTAATGATAAACACCTGCTGTTAACAAACACAATCACTGAAGAAAACATCAACAATAAGAGCAGGGAAGTGTAGGAATGTCATAAAAACAAAAACACATAAACCTTGCATTAAAAGTGTATTGTGATTGTCAAAACATTTGATAATTTCATTACTTCCAAGCTCTGATAAGAAGTCACCGTAACAGTGATCAGTGTTTCCTTTAGTTGGGCTCTTACTTTCGATTTTTTATTTTAAGTTGTTTTATCAGCTGTAATAGTGTGTTTTTGAAGTACATTTATAACAACCAATCAAAAGCTAAATTCTCCTGTAGATGATGATAGTTGAACTCTTTGGGCTGAATTTAGGTCAGTGTTTCCCAATCTTTCATCATCTCATTAACTTTAACTCTGCTTCAGTGTTACTTTAACTCTCTGTAGATTGAGACAATTTGAAGTCTGAGCAGTGTTGATTTAATTCTGAAGGTTTTGCTATGCTATTTAAACTGTAAAAATGTCTAAGAATTTGAATGTAATTTTTTTAAATAATACTATTGTTTATAAGTATTTCTGGCACTTCATGTCTCCGCAGGAGAAGATAAATAAAACATGTGACTGAATCTACAGCTGTCATTGTCAAGTGAACTTGTAAAACAATTCATTCAGTTATGTTTATTACTATATGGTTTTACACACATACATTTGATATGTGTAATCATTTGTTTAATAAGAAGTCACATCAAGTTATTCAGTCAAAATATTGGTAGCGAAAAACATTTCCAGCTTGTTCATTGGTAGCATGAATATCAGTAACCACACCCACATTACAAACACATGTCAGAGCTTCAAACTACATCTGATATTCAGTGTCAGTAAAATTCTGCTAATCTGATTCACATTAAAAACAGAGATTCCCTAAATTCCTTCATGTCCATGTTCCTTCTATTCTTAAGAACGCGGTTTGCACTATATAGAGTAAAATAAAACGACATGACATATCAACATGAACAGACATCAACTGCTGTTTCTCATGACAGGTACATTTAATTTTATAACAAAAAGCCGGTGTGGTAAGGTTCATCTCTACTAGAGGCTTGTTTTATTATTCATTTTAAATCTTAATTCATTGTCTTTGTAGGTGTGTTTGCTGACACTATCATACCAAAAGAAGAAGGTAAAGTCAGAAGAGAAAAAGAGTCTGTAACACTGAGCTGCACATATAATACAAGCAGAAATAATGTTTATCTTTACTGGTACAGACAGAATCTTAACAGAGAACTTGAGTATTTACTGTTTAAAGGTGCTCGCTATAAGACTCGTGAAGGAAACGTGTCGGACGGTCGGTTTCAGTCGACAACCTCTCACACATCCACTTCACTCACTATTAAATCTGTGACTCTGTCAGATTCGGCTCTCTATTACTGTGCTGTTAAAGGAAGAGCCCAGTGATACAAAGTCCACAGACGCTTTACAAAAACACACACACAACTAGAGTCAGTGATCCATAAAGTGACAAACCACAGATATGTCTCTAAAAAACACAAGACAGGATGTGTTGACACCTGCTTAGTGATGCAAAAGGACTAAAAGAAAGAAAACATCACCCTCAGTCAGACTCAACTTTATTTAACCTTACAACAAAATACAATGAAAATAACAAAATGATCTGATACCAGCCTGAGTCCTGTTGTACTGTTGCTGATCTTCTAGCCACATATTCGTCTTATAATTATGACAGAAAAAATACAACAGATGTCAAACATGACACAAACATGAATATACAAACTTCTGCACACAAACCTTTACTTGTCATCATGTGTTTAAAAGCAAAAACCAGATGCAAGAAAACTTTAAAATAATATTTTGAACTTGAAATGTTTCATAGAGAAATAATTCACTTTTAAATCATCTTAAGATCATGAACTCTAAAAGTGCTTAAAGAAACTCAGCAGTGTTGCTTTAAGGGGATGAGCTATAGCTGAAAACATTATCTGTCAGACTGAAAATAAATGTTTTACTTCAGTAACAGTTTATGTTGCAGGTGAACCTCTGAAAATGATGCTGTTTGCTTTTATTTTGCTGTTTTCCTTTGCAGGTGTTTATTATATTACTTATACGGTCAGATAAGATATTTGTTTGCTTAAATGTTTAATTTATTTATTATTTGATCTTTTCCACAGTGAACATTTTTGGGAATATCGCTCCAGTTCACACTGAGATGTACAAGACAAAAGGAGAAAATATCTCTCTATCATGTGATTACTCTTCAGCAATATCTCTATATTGGTATCGTCAGTATCCCAGATCAGCTCCTGAATTTCTTCTCCTCATTCTGCACGCTACAGGAAACATTTTACAAAAGTCTAAAGTTGTGGATCTTGATCCTCGATTCGTTGGAAAACTGAATGAAAAGAAAACCCAGGTGATTCTGGAAATCTCTTCTGCTCGGGTATCAGACTCTGCTTTGTATTACTGTGCCATGGAGCCCACACTGACAGAAAACACAACAACACTGAACAAAAACCCACAATGACATATCATATGAAGCATACAACACTGCCAAGTGTTACAAACATAACAGTGTTTCTAAGTTACATTTAAACAAACTGCTTTTGGATATTTGGATAAATGTGTTTATAAATGTGTGACTAATAAAGTAACATTTCTGGTACATCTTCACCATACTGTATTATGAGATTATATTGCCATTGTGGATTCATATTTAATTGTATTTTTCTTGTACTGTTCCCACTGTATAACTTGATATTCTTTCTTATTTAAAAGGGAATCAGATGTTTGTGTTTTCAAGAGAACAAACTGCTGGTTTAAATACAGCAAATGAACAATAAGGATGACTCGTGGTTGTGTATGATCTTACACAATATCTAATGTATTCAGATGTCTGTCGGGCTGTCAAGAGGTGAAGTTTGGCACAGATCTGTAAAACACAGACTAACATCACAGATCACTGAGATAAAGCATCAAATGTGTGTTCTGACATCTTTAACCTTTTGACTTCTGCAATGTTAACTATTTCACTTATATTACTGACTGTAACTGAAGGTAAAATCTAACATATCAACACATTACAACACTTTTGTAATAGACATAATATGATATAATATTTAATACTAAATCATTACTAATCAAACTTTTATCAAATGCAAGAAACATGGATGGCATCTCACCAAAAAGAGTTACAGTGTTTGCAGTTGAATCTGAGAATGTGACTCTGTCTTGTAACTACATTGGATCTGTTCATAGTAGGGCTGTCAAACGATTAATCGCATTCAGAATTTTGTGTTTACATAATATATGTCTGTGCACTGTGCATATGAATTTTGTATTTATAAACACAAACACATACATGTAGGCCTATATATATTTTGAAAATATTTAGATTTGTATTTATTTATATTTACCAGTAATTGAAATTATATTTAAATGTTTATTAATTTTTATATTTTTCCTAAATATATGCATGTATGTGTATGTTTTTATCAATACAAAATTAATATGCACAGTACACAGACATATATTATGTAAACACAAACTTTTTTTCTGGATGCGATTAATCACTATTAATCGTTTGACAGCCCTAGTTCATAGTCTTCACTGGTATCATCATGTGTTAAATCAACACTGTTCAGAGTACATAAGGTCCTACTCTACAGAGTGTTAAAGTAACACTAATGAAGTGTTGAAGATAAGTGATAAATTAAGTGATGAATAATAATGAACACCTGCTGTTAACAAACACAATCACTGAAGGAATAAGAAACACAAGAACTACAACTGACATCCAGTCACAACATTAGATGAAATCAACTAATTAATCACAATTAATCACTTAATTCTCTCATTATCTTTAACGCTACATCAATGTTACTTTAACACTCTGTAGAGTGGGACCGTATGTACTCTACGCAGTGTTGATTTAACACTGGTCATTTTGTTGTGTACAGCTTCACCAGTTGAATTCCTCATACTGCAATACTATGGAACAATAAGACAAGCTAATCCTCCAGTTTCTGGAATCTGTTCTGTATTACTGGTGAGAGGACGGTGTTAATGTCACAAACCAAACCCACATTTAACCCAATTTATAGCTTCACATCAATCTGTCTCTGTACATATTTATCTTTCAGCTTTGATTCATGAAGTCAGTAATGTTATAGTTTATTAGTGCAAATGGATAGATGTATTCTAATGATTCTCTTAACAATGTCAGGTAAAGTGCATCTAAAATTATAAGGCTCAAAAATATTGATGTAAAAAAAAATTTTTTGACAGAAGAAATCGTTTAAGTATCAATGCACATGTTGATAGGACATTGTGTTAGAATGTTAGTCAAAAAACGTATATTAGTACTGAGCCCTGGATATGCTATGCGGTAAAAAAAAAAATATCGTGGCCACGAATTAAGAACTCGTTCCCTCGTTTAAGTAAATCGTGGCCACGTTTTATTATTTCGTTCCCTCGTTTTACGTGTAGAAGCTCAGGCGCATTGACTTGTGTGCGTTGTTTTTGCATGTGCATGTTTTTATTGTTTTAACTAATTGATAATAGATGTGCGCATTGTCCGAATACAATTAACCAATAAATGTAAATGAATGACAAACAAACTATATAGGCCTGTGGAGAAAATGTGTTGTTTAAAAAAAAGGATAAAATAACGTTATAAAAAATGTGTTATGTTTGCAGCAGACAATATTGTTCCGTTGCGTGTGAGAAATGCATCCATAAACGGGCTTTATCCGCATGTGTAAACACATTAAAACAACTTAATATAATATACAATAAAGAGTGTTCCCGCAGGATCTTGTTCTGTTCTTATGGCAGAGGCTTTAATTCCGCGAGCAAAACTACGGTACAGTGAATGAGGTAGTAAGTGACCAATTAACGTAAAACGAGGGAACTAAATAATAAAACGTGGGAACGATTTACGTAAAACGAGGGAACGAAATAATAAAACGTGGCCACAATTTACGTTAAACGAGGGAACGAAATAATAAAACGTGGCCACGATTTACGTAAAACGAGGGAACGAAATAATAAAACGTGGCCACGATTTACTAAAACGAGGGAACGAAATAATAAAACGTGGCCACGATTTACTTAAACGAGGGAACGAGTTCTTAATTTCCCCCGCGCATATCCAGGGCTCCGTATATTAGAAATGTATCACTTATAAATTTATTACAAATTTTGACTGAAATTTTATTTTAGGTTATTTTTAAAACGCCTTGTGTTTTTTGTACATGTTTTTTCCCCATGTCCAAGTGTCATTTACAGGGACGCTATAAGAGGGGGAAAGGTTAGGATGATTCAAAGGGCCCACGTATATTGGGGTGCCCTGCGGAGGGTATCTGATTCGCTACTTATGTACATTAAGATGATTTCACCTCTCGTAGAACAAAGCTTTTATTTTGACATCCAGTGGCAGTGCATAAACCATTTGTCTAACCCTAACGCAGCTGCAACTCCGCAGCACCACATATGCTTCTGAATCTGGACACACGATCCAGCCCACCAGTCTCCGGCCGAAACAACGCGAATTACGCTACCAACAGCTTTTTATATTCTTATCTTCCTATTTTCTTATCTATTTTCCTAGATATATTATTTACTTAATGATCATAATATCTAACCCCTCCCCTAATCCTAACACCTATTGTTAGTGGGGAATGATCATGGACATGGGCGTGGTTTATGACGTCACACTTGGATGTGGGCATGGTTGGACATCCACCGCAGGTTGCAGCGAGATGTACTTGCCTAAATCTGGAATTGTATTATACCAAAACCGAGCAATTTGGGGTGCAAAATGCACAATTTGTCCTGCGGGTGGCAGTAATGATGCTTGTAATGGAAAGATATGGAGGAAATTCATCGTTCATCGTATGACTATACTGGCCAATCAGAGGTCATTAAATGATTTATTGTTGAAGAAAAGTTGTATTGAAGTGCGCAACGCTCCTATAAAGTTTTCCAGGAACAACCGTGTACAAACAGACTTTGCTCTCTACTACTGCGCATTGAGACACATGTACATCGAGCACTTTGTTATGAATCTGCCTGTTGTGACATAATACAGTTTCTGGGTCTATTTGTTTTAAAGTGAGGCTACTATTTAAAACACTGTTTATTTATATTGTATCACAAATCCAACTTTTATGAAATCAACATGTACACTACAGTCTCCAGGCTATCTCTGACACCAATATTTTTTTAAATCATAAAAAAATGAATCGCTGTCTGGCCATCTGGAATTTTGTTATGGAGATAAATGGTTAGGAATGTGGTTTTTAGTTTTGCAGCACACTTTGCGTATATATTATCATTGTTTGTTTGCTTTTGGCATCTAATAGAGCGTTTGGACACGGAAGTGGTGCATGACATAAAACTTAACAATACCAACATTCAAGAGGATTTCACACAATACAGATCCATTGTAGTTTTATAATAAGAGTATTTTGTGAATTGGTATTGAGGCTTTAAAAAGTTCAGTATGATGTATCAAGTGAAAGTGTTGGTTTGATGGTGACAGCAGTTTCAGTATATAGTGTAAAGCTATGAAATGGGTAAATGTGGGTGTGGTCTCATTTCATATCTTCACAACAAGCATCTCTCCACTGAATTGACATTTATCATTCAACTTTGATTCATGAAGTCAGTAATGATAGTTTATTAGAAACATTTCTTAACATGGAGAGATGTGCCTTAGTGATTCTTCTAACAGCAGCAGGTAAATGTGAACTTAAAGACTTTGTCAGACTTAATGTTAAGCTTTCATAAACATATATCTTTATCATTAGTATTGTTTTTTTTACTCTTTTATTTCTAGGTGTATTTGCTGACAGCATTGAACCAAAAGACAAGAATTCTAATATAATCAGAGAAGAAGGAGAATCTGTGACATTAAGCTGCACATATGACACCAGCAACAGTTATGTTTATCTTTACTGGTACAGACAGAATCCTAACACAGAACCTCAGTATTTACTGTATAAAGGTGCTCGGTCATGGAGTAACTATAAGGATATATCAGACCCTCGGTTTAGTTCAGAAACAACTCAGTCATCCACTGAAGTCATTATTAAGAGTGTTTCTCTATCAGATTCAGCTCTATATTATTGTGCTCTGAGAGTTGGAGTCCAGTGATACAAAAAGCCTGAGAGTCTTTACAAAAACATGAACACAGTTATTGCTTTGAACAGTTTATAATCAAACCACATGAGTTCTGTATGTAAACCACTAAACCTCTGATCGTATCAGGGTGTTAACACCTGCCTAAAGTTAACTGAGATTAATAAAGTATGTGCCAAAGGATAACTATTACTATCAATTAATTAATATTCTGTATTTATGTTGGGCAAAAACATCACGTATTTGACAATTTTTTATTTATCCTGAATTAGTTGACTCTAAAACATTGTGGGGAAACCTGTTGCACTAAACCATTTTAGTTTTACACAGGTTGAAACTGTGTTAAAAAAAGGATAACGTTGATCCACTCCGTTCACACTTCCCTGGGCACTGGTCATTCCGAGATCAATCGTACCCTCTCGCTGCTGAAAGATTCTGGTGGCCAGGTATGGCAAAATATGTCAGAAGGTACGTGAGAGGATGTCAGGAATCCGCCACTTCCAGGACCCCTCGACAACTTCCGTCAGGAAAACTCGTACCGCTGCTAATTCCCCGACGCTCTTGGTCACACCTAGGAGAGGATTTCGTCACAGACCTCCCTGCCTCCGATGGTTTCACCTGTATTCTCGTTGCAGTAGATAACTTCTCCAAGGCCTGGAGACTGGTTCCACTGAAAGCTCTTCTTACAGCCATGGAAACTGCCAAAACCTTGTTCAACCACGTCGTATAAAATTATGGCATCCCAGGGCTCTAGACTAACATTTCAGAGAGGTGGCACTGGTGCCACCAAGTTATACAGTTGGTAGCACCAGCCCTAAATTTTGTAACACCAGAGTCGTGGGGTGAGGCAAGAAGAAAGATACAGCAAAATCCAAAAGTGTTTAATACACCAATAAATGAAATACAAATTAATATAAATCATTATTGTTAATAAACAAACTCTCTTTCAACACTTCAACCATATTTAAAGCACATATTTAACAAACTAAAATTATTGTGTGGTACTTTATTCCTTTATCTATTGTGAACAACTCATATGAGGAGAACAAAATTCCTTTAATATCAGTGAGTGTTTTTGGGCCTGTTTGATGTTTGATGAACATTATAAACAAGAGATGTTTAATATGCTGCTGCCCCTTTAAGAGCGAGTATATGGATATACGGATCTAAACTGCCACACATGCGTTTTCCAGCTGTTTATGTTCATGAAACAGGCTACTTTTACAAGGATACTTGCTAATCTGGGGATTTTTACATAATGTTTTGTTTATGTGTCCGTTTCAAAGTAAGAAGACATGAAAGAGAACTCTGTTTGGTATATTTGAAACAACCTGAGAGAACTGGAGGCTGCATTGATACATGTTTGCCTTTTACCCATAACTCACAAATAAAAAATATTTAATGTTATGTCTAACATTTTGTATGCTTTGCAGTATTGTTGGAGAGCTTTATACAATAGTATAGTGATTGAAGTTTACACACACTGTTTCCTGCATATCACACTGCATACAACACATGCAACATATTTTGTTATCTTAACTGTTTTGTACCTTAGCTGAAGAAATTCTTGCATTCTGCTGGCAAAACATATTTATTTATTTGCAAAAGTGAGCACTTCACTCATCTGCTCTGTCGATCCTTCCGCTTCTTCTTTAGCATTGAATGCACCTCACACCCACGGTCCCGTGCATTACGGGGTCGGGACACTGATAGATAAGCGAATAGCTGAAGAAGGGGAGGCGAAATGGAGTGACTGGATGCACTGCTTGCGCAATATAACATTTCTGGGCATTACATTAATAACGCGCAAGAAATATATATTGATCAGTTTTGCAGTCATGCCCAAGGCAATGGTCAGACAGAAAGGAAGATCCAGGAGATTGGACGCTAACTCCGCCATAGCCACCAGAACTTCTGGGACCGGATCATCGCATGGGCCATGTACGCACAAAACTCTCTCAGGCAGTCAACCACCAATTTCACTCCATTCCAGTGCGTACTCGACCAATCTCTTCCCTTGGTTCGGAGACCAATCTGACATCCCCTCTGTAACTCATTGGTTTCAGGAGAGCGAGAGAGTCTGGGACTTAGCTCACCAGCACCTCCAAAGAGCCGTCCGTAGACACCAAGTACAAGCTGACACCCACAGGGCCCCCACACCAGTCTATCAACCCGAACAACATATGTGGCTTTCCACCCAAGACATCCGTCTAAAAGTCCCTTGCAAGAAGCTAAGTCCCAGATATGTTGGTCCCTTCCCCATTCTGCGTCAGGTTATTGAGGTCACGTATGAGCTGAAGCTACCATCTCAGTATCGGATTCACCCCACATTCCATGTTTCACTATTAAAACCTTTTCACCCACCAGTCTGTCCTCTCTTCACAGAGCCCGCTCAAGAGACCCCTCTCCCTTAGATCATCGAGGACGGAACTGTCTACACGGTGCAAGAAATCCTGGCGGGCATCTCGAATACCTTGTAGACTGGGACGGATACGGACCCGAAGAGACATCTTGGGTCTATCGAGCTGACATTTTGGATCCCAACCTGCTTACAGTGTTCTACGCCTCCATGTGGAAATTTGACTAATTTCCACATGTCAGACTGCAGACACACAAGTAGAGAGTTGTTCAACAATAGTACAATAAGACAGTGATGTTATAAATTAAAAATATTGTAATTTCATTTAAATAAACATTTTATATTGAAAACGGGTATTGAAACATTCAATCTGAAGTGATTTGGATTAAATAATTCAATGAGGGATATTTGGGTATAATATGTTAAAGGGTCACTTAAAAAAATGAATATTTATCAGTATTTACTTGCGTTTGTGCCAATTCATCCTCATATGTTCTTTTTTTATCTGACAGCGAAGATGAAGAATTAAATGAGAGATTTGATGCAAATCTCAATGACAGTTTCTTTGATAATTCAGGATCTGTGTATGAAACCAGCTGTGAAAGTGCTGACAGAGCATTTGGTGATTTCAGATCTTAAATCTCTTTGTTAAATATTCAGATTTCAAAATAAAAAATGTACAGATCATACTGAAAGTACATCGTGAAGTCCATCAATACTTGTCATCCACAAGGTGTCAGCATTGATCTCTCCACAAATTACATGCATGAGTAGATCATATGTATACTTAGATGTGAGATGAGCTCTGTGTACTTCTAAAGGCTGACATAAATAACATTTATTGATCTTATAGAGCAGCTATGTTAAGATGGCATTGGGACATTATCATGACACATTATCACGGTAAAAACTCTTAATTTTGCAGTACATTGTAATCAAACCCCTCACACTGATGTTGCTAACATGATGATCTATAAATTGAGTGACAGGCACACTTTTATTGCTTTTATATTCAGTGTCAGATGTTGATATGTTGATATCTTGTGTTACACAGACAGAGAGGATGAGCCTGTGAAGATTCGAAAAAGAGTAAAGACATCACTAAACTTTCTTCACCTCTCACAGTAAAAACCTGATGATTCTCTGTGCTCTGATTCTGTTATTATTCATTAAGTGTAAGTGAATATGTTTAGATTAAACCATTTACACAAGTATTGTAATGTAGTAAAATTGGGGCTCTGCAAAATGTTTAGACTTTATTATCTTTTTTTAACAAAATGCATTAAGAAAATGATTATCTTTATGTTTGATTTTCAGGTTGCACATTTGCACAGTCAATACTATCATTACAAAACAAAACATTTGCATCTGAAGGAGAAAAGGTCTCTCTCTCTCCTGTGAATATGGTGGAGCTGTAATATATATATATATATATATATATTAAGCAATCTTATTTTACTTTATATTATCATGTAAACCTCAAAAAGAATTTACAATAAAATCCTGACGATGGCGCTGTACACACAGTAATGACATAAACTTCCCTCCTCTGCTGTTTTCCATCTCATTTGTCATTTTCAACTCACTCAATAATAATAATATATCTCAATTCACAGGTTTATCTGTTCTTCAAGTTTCAGTCACCACATAAAAATGAAGACACTTTGGTTGTTAAAGTTGATCATTTTCACATTTATATGTTCTGGTAAGTTTTTTATTTCCTATAAATACTGCATGTTTCATAACATTATTATGGGTTATAAATGTATTATGTCTTTCTTCAGAGTGTCATGGAGAAGAGAAAGTTGATCAGCCAGACAAACAAATCACTGAATATGAAGGAGGATCAGTAACTTTACATTGTAAATACAAAACAACTTCAGTTCAGCCAGATCTCTTCTGGTACATCCAGAGAGCAAATGACTTTCCTAAATACATCCTGAGAAGAAGTAAATATGGAGGAGATAATGGCACCGAGTTTCAGGAGAGATTTCAGTCTGAACTGAAGTTAGATTCAGTTCCTCTGATAATTCAGGATGTACATGTGAGAGACTCTGCTGTGTATTACTGTGTTCTGAGGCCCACAGTCACTAAAACACATTCAACACTCACACAAAAACACACTCAACACTCACACAAAAACACACTCAACACTCACAAAAAAACACAATCAACACTCACACAAAAACACATTTAACACTCACACAAAAACACAATCAACACTCACACTAAAACACATTCAACACTCACACAAAAACACAATCAACACTCACACAAAAACACAATCAACACTCACACAAAAACACAATCAACACTCACACAAAAACACAATCAACACTCACACAAAAACATATTCAACACTCACACAAAAACACAATCAACACTCACACAAAAACACAATCAACACTCACACAAAAACACATTCAACACTCACACAAAAACACACTCAACACTCACACAAAAACACATTCAACACTCACACAAAAACACATTCAACACTCACACAAAAACACATTCAACACTCACACAAAAACACATTTAACACTCACACAAAAACACATTCAACACTCACACAAAAACACATTCAACACTCACACAAAAACACATTCAACACTCACACAAAAACACATTCAACACTCACACAAAAACACACTCAACACTCACGACAGCGTGTGAATCCACAGCCCACAACAACCAAGTCATATAATTAATTTTCTTGCACTGTTATGTAAAGTACATTTGATCATTTGTTGCTTTATTTTTTTCATATGCAATGTGCATTAAAAAACTCTTTTGTGCACATTGACAAATTATTACCCAATTTGAAATTTCTACAATGACAAAACAGTATATAAACATATTTATTTACTTAAGGAAACATTTGCCAAACAACAGATTTAATGAAGTTCAATAGAAATGAGTAATTTTATTACCTGTGATAATAGTTCTATTGAATTCTTCTGTTAATTTAATCCACCATATACACACATTGATGCCTTATAGAGGAGAATTTACTAAAGTTAAAGGCAGGGTTGGTTTTTTCAAAACTGCTTCAGAAAACGGAGTCAGGCTGAGTACCAAAACAAACTTGTAGCCAATCAGCAGTGAGGGGCATGTCTGCTTGTGTTGATGGAGGGAAGAGAGCATTAGAAAGATTGTAGAAAGAGTGATGTCTTATTTATAAAAGGAAAGGGTCTGTGGATTTTAAGTATAAAAAAATTAAAAAAGTCAGGCAGGAGCTAGGACCCACATTATTATTATGAAGGCTTTCCAGCAAAGAGATGGAATCGAAAGGAAGAGGAATCGGATACTTGAAATTGAAATTTCAATTCCTCTTATCAATTCCTGTGTGCATATTTTCTGAAATGTCCATGTGTTAACTAGTGATAAAGCACAGGAATCTAGTTTAATTATATAAAAAACAGTTTAACCATTATGTAGTTAAATATGGTAATGCTATGGTAATGCAAAACATAGTTGCTGTACACAAACGGTGCTCATAAATATATATATTTTTTGTGAACCAGTCAATAAGCAGATTAAATGACAGGTTGATATCTAAATGTTTTACTTTAACTGTGGAATCGAAACTGGGAATCGATAAAATTCAAACGATACCCAACCCTAAGCATAAGTGTTTCCTCCCTGTAGTGTAATGTCATTACTATTAAAATGACTTTTATAATACAATGACACTTTGACTCAATTGCAAAGTACCAGCAACATGTGAGAAGTGTTGGTGCTAAAGATTAAAATAAAGACGTGCCGGTACTGTGGTGTGTTCCAGCCCACTTCAAGCACTGCATACTGTATATGTGTATGTGTTAGCAATATACTGAACTATCTGTTTCTTTTTCTTTTTATGTTAACCTTGTTGATATGTCCAGACATGAGAAAAATATCATATGCACAAGCTTTCTATTTAAAAAAAAAGGAAAGTACAGTTATGGATGTGACAGTTGTGAGACAACACACTTTGTAGGATTTCTGTGATATAAATGAATAAACCAATAAAACCTAACAAATGGAGAACTAAATCCTCATTTACACTGTAGGTCTTGATGAGATCAGATTTTTTTGATAACCCGCTTACATTATCTTTTGAAAGTGACCCATATCCAATATCTGCATTTATACACTGCAAAACATCCCAAGGTAGACGTACTGACCAGAAAAGGAAGTAAAAACATTACGTCGGTTCTTCTTCTTCTTTAGGGTTTTATGGTAGCTAAGATCCAACTTGCACATTGCTGCCACCTGTGGCGGGGTTGTTGTCTAACTCAGATTTATTTCCACATATGAATGAGGCCTGAAACCGATCTGAAATCATCAGATTCCATGCACTTTTTTCCAGTTTACACGATCATATGTCATGTGCGATCTGTGCCACATTGGAGGAAAAAAATCAGAATTGGGTCACTTGATACATGCAGTGTAAATGGGGCATTAGTTAAATAAACTTCATTAAAAGAGTCTGTTTCTGACAGTCACTGTTATACAGTAATAACTGAATATACAGCACACAATAACAGATAACTGTATGTTGTATAAAATGATTACACCAATACTGATGGCATATTGTGTTGTGTTCCTGCAGCTCAGTTATTGTGTTAGTGGTACAATAGTTGTGAGTTTAATTCTAGGTGAACACACAGACTCTACAGAAATATGGATCATTGCTAAAGTGATATGTGACATTCTACACATATAGCACATACAAGATACAGAGATTCAGAGACTTCTAGATAATACAGTGAAAATATTTTCCTTCTGTAACTTGAAGTCACAATGACAAAAATGGACCTTTTTTCACTAACACTATACAGTACGTGTGGAGTGCACATTCTTTCATTTATACCGACTCTCCTGTTCGTTTTCAAAATGTTTGTTGGATGTTTATTGTTTGTCATGTTTGGACTTTTCTAGTTTTACTAGAAATATAAATGAAATGAAGTGTGATTTCCTAAGGAATCATAAACACTGTTGCAGAAGCTTTAATGTAAACAATGTCACAGTTAAAATGATGTTCAAATCCAAATATAAAGATAAGAATGAAGAGTCACATCAGCATCATCTGACAGAAAACAGGAAGTTTCATAAGAGTTTTATGTGTGAAGTGCTGAGACTGACAGTAACACAAATCTACAGCTCAGATCACAAACAACATCAACACACAACTGATCTGACTTCACAAACATGAACACACACCTGCTTCTCATCTTCATCATCATTTCAGGTAAATTATGTATAATGTCAATATGATAGTTTTAATAGCATACATGATCATAATAATATTATTAATATGATATATGATAATAATATGATTTATTTCATGACATGATTGTGCTCAAGTTGACTTTGATATTCCTGTTTGTTTGTTTGTTTGTTTTAGGTGTGATGACTGCAGATCAGATCGGTCCAAATAAAGAAACAATAATCATAAAGAAAGAACAGGAGACTGTAACCTTGAGCTGTTCTTATGACACCAGCAGCAGAGATGTTATACTTTACTGGTACAGACAATATCCAAACACAGAACCTCAATATTTACTGCGAAAAGGTGTTCGATCATACAGTCATATTGAGGATATAACAGACCGTCGGTTTCAAACAAATACACCAGAATCAGCCACTGAACTCATTATTAACACTGTGACTCTATCAGATTCAGCTTTATATTATTGTGCTCTGAGAGTTGCAGCCCAGTGATACAAAAAGCCTGAGAGTCTTTACAAAAACACAAATACAAACTGAAAACTTTGAAGAGACTTTAATCAAAAATGATCCAACCACGTTAGTTTTTTATAAACCACACACACTGTAGATGAGGAAATGTGGTAACAGGTGTGAATTTGAGAGGTTTTTTGAGTTAACTCATGTGTAAAATTAATTCAGTTTGTTTTGTTTCTTATATATTTTATCATGTTGAATAAATTCTAATGAAAGTCATTATGTTGTAAAATGTCTTTTATTTTATGTGTTTGTGTGTGAGATCTGTGATCTTGTTCAGTTTCACAGAGACTGTAACAGAGATTCACTGAGAACACAATGACACTTCATTCACTTCTTCTGCTTTTTTTTAATTTTATTTTTTTTAACCCTAACCCTAAAATTTTAAAAACGTCATAGCATGGGAGTAAATAAACAAAAGAGAATTTTCATTTTTGGGTGAAATATTTATAATTTAATCAACATTAATAATCATATTTATAATATCAATGGGAATAATATAAACAATTATGATTTTTGCCATAATCGTGCTATACAAGGTATTTTAAACGTATTCATGACAAGAAAAAAGTTAAAACTACGTTTATCTTTTCTACTTCCCTTACGAAAATAAACAGGGACTATAAAAAGCAGCGTTTATACATAGCCTACGTCTTGCATAATCTGAAAAATGATGAAAATATAACAAGAAAAAGAGGAATTCTGAAAACTAAGGTTTGATGCAGGAGGCTGGTGCAGCGATTTTTTACGTAATGACACAAATAGGAAGTTAATAATAGTGAGGAGTTGCATATGGGAACATTTTCGTTTTTATTTTGGAAATGTTTTTCGACGCATGATCTGACAGCATGCCATTGTCAGCTTTGATCATATAAAATCATATTCCAAAATAATAGTTGACAGTGAAAATGTTGGGTGGGGTGTAGTGGAGACTAGTGAAAGAGAACAGTGCAAGTAAACTTCACTCCTTGACCACAAGAGGTGCTCTAGTGACAGACGCTATAGGCTCCTCATTTACATTTACGCATTTGCAGATACTTTTATCCAAAGTGACTTACATGGCATTACACTATTATATTTGTTTCTGAGCTCGTGCAATCTCTGGAATCAAACCTATGACCTTGGCGTTGCTAGCGCCATTCTCTAACCAATAAGCTACAGGAACTGACGCTGGTTCAAATAGGACCAGATTTATTACCTCTAGCCACAGTATCAAGCCATGTTTATAGGTACAAGGTTTATCATTTGTTAACTTATTCATTATTAAAGTTGAATGATTTATAGCATTTATTGGTAACATTATATTGACACTCATTTATATACAGATTCAGATCTGCTTCTTATTTTCACAAATGATTTAACATTCTTAAAACAATAATTACTGTATGAAATAACTACAAACATACATAAAACTCAATTATTATGTGTTCTTATTTTATGTTATCTTCTCTAAACATGATGAACTCTGTATTTCTGTGATGTTTATTTTATGTTATTTTCTCTAAACATGATGAAGTCTGTATTTCTGTGATGTTTATTTTATGTTATTTTCTCTAAACAGGATGAAGTCTGTATTTCTGTGATGTTTATTTTATGTGAGGTAGGAGGTGTTTGTGTGTGACATCTGTGATCTTGTTCAGTTTCACAGAGACTGTAACAGAGATTCACTGAGAACACAATGAAACTTCATTCACTTCTTCTGCTTTCTGTCTTTGTGTGTAAGTATGTTTTCATTTGATTTTATTCACTTAATACCTTCATTTTATACATACATAATACAAAAACATTATAACCCTGTGATGTTGATCTATTATGTGTCATATTTTAAGGACAAGATAAGTTCTTTATTATATTTGATAATAAATGATGTGTTGGTCTATTTCTCCAGATGTCAGTTTTGGAAATGAAATCACATCAAACAGAACTGAAGATGTTGTTGTTGAAGGTTCAAGTGTTCAGTTTTCCTGCAGTTATTCCTCTGCTCATAATCTTCAGTGGTACCGTCAGTATCCCAGAAAACCTCCTGAATTTCTTGTGTTCATTTCTGATGGTGTGAAAGAGAACAGGACATCTGAAATAGATCCCAGATTCTCTACTAAACTCAGAAATGAAAAACAAAAACATGTGTATCTGGAGATCTCCTCTGTTACTCTATCAGATTCTGCTCTGTATTACTGTGCCCTGGTGCCCACAGTGACACAAAACACAACAACACTGAGCAAAAATATATCACCTGCATGTAAAGACAATAGCTGAATATAACCAGTAGAGGGAGATACTCACCATAAAAAGTGTTTCTAAACCAGGTCGGGGCTTTAAAGAAATTTAAAGGAGGCTGCAAGACTTAAAATGATTTAAAGATAAAACCAGCATTAAAATTCAACAACAAAAATAATAATTATATTACAATACATATATTTACAATTATATTTCATTGTGTAGAAATGAGTGAGGAGGACTTGCACATATTGTTGTGGACAATGGGTGGCCTTGAAGTCAAAATGGTTGAGATCCACTGATAAAAGCAAGACAACATTAACTCCAACCACTGTAAGAAAACTAAAAAAACATTTTAACCAGCTCTAATAAAATGTTTAAAGGAGTCATTTGGTGAAATGTCATGCTTTGCTTTTGATTTAGTTTGTTATTTAACCGTTTGTGCATGTATAAGACATCCAAAGTCACAAAACTCAAGGTTTTGCACAAAATGATTTACTGTAACTGAAAGAGAAGTCTGATCCAGATCTGCCTAAAACGCCTCGATCAGTCACGACCCCACTTTCAGTTTGTGGTAATATTTGTATAACGCCGCTCAAATGTACACGCAAAGAAGAAGGTGTAGCTTCAGTTATCACAGTCGTAGTCCTGCAGCCGCCATGTCACAGTGGAAATATGTAAGACAGAATAAAACATCTCTCTGTAAAGCATCCTTCTGGTCGATCCGATATCCCACACATCTCAATTTGATCTGTGTTTGTGCCGGAATTTGTAAAATTTAAAGGTTACATATCACATCTTCACCACTAGAGGGAAACATCTCTTAAATTTTTGGGTGAGGCTGTGACACGAGAATATCAAAATAAAAGATTTAAAGACACACATTACATCAGGCACTCTATAGCTTCATGAGTTCACACACAAACAAACAAAAAATACTAGAAATAACTGATATGAAACAAACAAAAATATGAATTAATTGAGGATTATTAAGACAACTCAAAACAAAAATAATAATAATTTACTAAAGTATAATATAATAACAAAACGCAAACGAAATACACAATAAGAAGCTAAAAGAACAAAACTTTCACTCATTTATAATAAAAGAGAGGAGGGGGTAACAAAGAATCCAAACACTGAATGAGCAGCAACTGGTCATCTAACATTCAACTCCAATTGTTGTTAAAACTCCTTTTCACATATGAGCCAACGTGAAAGCTACAGGCCACGTCATTCGTGTCGATAACTCGATTAAATTGACACATTGAAGCGAGAAAGAGGATTCGAGAGCCGCTTTTAAATCATTCGCTTCACAATTCATCTAACTGACACACATTTGATCAATCATAGGATGCTCATTCTGTTCAAAGTTACTATTAAGTGCTCAAACGGCGCTCTTTCTGCTCGTTCTCTATCTTGCCTCTGGTTTCCGGTATATTGAATCTAATTTGCGGGAGACTCCCGGGAACTACCGGGAGATGTGGGATGTCTGTATTTATTTATGAAGTATGTACTATTTTGTGGAGGAGGTCCAATACTTCCATAACCTTTAATATTGACAGTGACCCATCAA
Organism: Oreonectes daqikongensis; assembly: GCA_026939265.1. NCBI lineage: Eukaryota > Metazoa > Chordata > Actinopteri > Cypriniformes > Nemacheilidae > Oreonectes > Oreonectes daqikongensis. The sequence continues at coordinate 1,773,945 of JAOTQM010000003.1, forward strand.
GGCATATAGCATATTTTTTTTACGTATAGCTACCTGGAGAAATGTTTAAGCTTGTGGATTTTAAGATTGTTGTAATAAACCTTCTACTGTGTCCTTGATGACTACCATGATGGGTTAATTTATTTTCTTTGTCTGTTAATAAAAGTTTATTTTGTTAAATTGGGTAACACGTCTCTGTCTTTTCACTAAACCACTAAACCTGTTCCTTTGTTATATTTCCTTGGTGGCATAGTCATCATTGTCTAGATTTAACCAGAGAATATTGAAGGGACGGGTGCCGTGGCTCCATCTTATATTTATATATTTATATATCTCCTTTTTATGGTTTTGAGACTAATCAATCATTAATCAGCATTATCTTATGAGAAACAGATGATTAAAATAAATCAATATTTTACTCTTTTATTTCTGATAATGATATTAACAATAAAACTCTAGAGAGTAAATATTACTAAAATAATTCACTGTTTAAATCACTCTGAATGTTTAGGCCTCTCTTCCTGCTAGGTCACCGTGGCTTTTAGAAGAGACCTCTTATCATCACTTGTAAAAACATCTTCTGCTAGCACGCACTCTAGCCTTGAGGGGTTTTGTGTGTGTGTGATCGTATTATTCCAGAAGTTAGTTATTGGTGGCAGAAAGATCATATTTAAAAGACAGGATGTAAAAAGATGCGTATATGTTGTGCCTAAACTAGGGTTTCTGTGTCACACTTATAATTAGTGAAGATATGCTATGAACTTGACGTCCAAGCTAAATGTATGTATTGTTTAACCTATCACAAGATTTTATTTATCTAAGTAATGACGTAGGTTAGATGGCTCTGTTAGTATAGTGCTGAAGCTGACTTCTGCTGGCAAAACTACAAACAATTCTTCTTCAGTAAATTTTCTTTTATTAAATACATTCCTGACTCTGTGTCTTCATTCATCACAACTGGTCTACTGGTCTTTACTGTAAAATCCCCTACAATATTGTCCCGGTTACACTAAGGCAAGGGCGAAATTTTGCTTTTGATATTGGTAGGGACATAAATAAAATTGGTCTGCAGAGCCGCATCATCACAAAAGTAGTGCAGTTACATGACTTATTTAAACAATATAATATTTTTTAAGTTTTTTTAATTTAACACAAGTCAAAAACAACAAATGGGCTATACATCAGGTCCATTTTCTTATACTTTTTACTTTTTGTGATGCCAATGAACATTTTGGCAGGGTAAATAAAAACTTAACCAGCAAATTTCTTCCAGATCTGCTACAGCAGAAAAAACAAATTATAGCCTACTTATTTAACAGCCATCACAGAAAACATAGAATTCTTTACAAAAAGAAATTCAGTTGAATGAAACAACAACAAAATAAATTACACAGAAACATGATTGGCATCACGATTTATATACATTTTTAACGAATAAAGTCATATGAAGCAGTCGCTTGTCATGCTTTGGGAAAACACTATCCTTGAATCAATATGTGAAGCAACTTGTCCCATATTTTGTCAATAAAACTGTTGGTAAGAATGTTTTTTCCTCACCAGTAGTCGCATAAACAAGCACATAGTGTCGTGTTGACAGAGATGCGCAATTGCGCATTGGCGCTTCGTTCAAACCGGTTTCAAACCAAAGCAGCCTACGTCACACGTTAGCGAGAGAGTCAAAGCCAATCATAAAGCGACCTGGGTTAGAGAGGCGGGACTAAAAAAACCAAAGCCAATCCTGTTAGCGACGTGAACTACAGAGGCGGGACTCATTGCAGAGAACGAGATTTAACCATTTGTGATCCACACAGCGGTTCTATAAGATGTTTAACTTCAATTAAATGATTTCTGGAATAATAAATGTTGAATAAAATAAGAAATAGGTACAAAACACAAGACACAGATGAGATCAGTGGTTATATATAAATGTAGATTAATTGTTTGGTCGAAATTGTTGGACGCCCTTAGTGCAGACAAACAAAACTTGTCTTTATGCGATTTCATTAGTGATTGATTATGATGATGATAATAATATAAAAAAGCTTCTTTTACTATGTTAGCATGCTCATATATATTTTTCTATCAACATACATGACAGTGAAAAGTGTCCCCCACTATGTCATGGAAAGCAGAGACAAGACTGATGATGACACGGTTCCAAGTGCCAAGCATGCAACCGTCTTCAGTTGAACAGTCAAGAGTGGCACAGACATGTGATCTGTAATGTCTATTTTTGCTCTGTATCTTCATTTTGTAAATCATCATGTTACTGTTTGCACTTTATTTACCTTGAATATCTGTTTCTGCACAGTTTTGCCCTGAATGTATCATCTGTACCGCTACATGTTTCATGTGTAAATCATCTGTATCCATCTCTCCTCACTGCTGGTCATTTTATTCTGCACTATGTGAGTGAGAAGGTTATGCATAGGGTGTAAGAGTGGGCTTTTACAAACTTTACACTTTTTTACCTTGTATTGTTACGGTTTGCACTTTATTTACCTCGGATATCTGTTTTTGCACTGAATGTATCTTCTGTACCACTGCATGTTTCATTTTGAGTTATTTTGCCTCACATATTCTAAATAAACTACAAACAAAACATATATTTCTCTTGTCCTCACATTCTTTGTTGTAGCACTTCCCTCTCAGTTACATACCTGACTGAAAAGCTCATTATGCAGGTCTTTGTCTTTTCAGGTGTCAATTATATTATTATTCAGAATCATTCACGCATCCTCACATATGGCCTTTCTAAACAAAAAGTGATGTATTGCTTTTGTGAATGAGTGAGAAGGATGATTTTCACATCATTTTGAAGCAAATACTCTAGGCTACAACATCCAGTTCTCAAAGGTCTTGTGGACAAATGTTTTAAATGTGTTTTGTGGCCTTATTTCAGTAACTTATTTTTTAGTTTTTTCTATAACCGCGCATAACTGTTTTTCTCCTAATTACAAACTTATATGCATACATGCTGCTCACATATTATTGTAGCCCAGTTTGTGCTCATTACAGTGTCATCAGAGTTTAGCCATATATATTTTTAATAGCAACTGAAAAATGCACAAATGTCAGGGCATGTCCAAACTTCTCCAGGGCCCTAAAAGACCCTCAGACCCCAGAGGGTTAACCCAGCTAACAAAAGTTTGTTATAAGAACGTTCCCTAAAGGTTTTTCATGTTTTTGAAAACGTTTTTAAAACAGTCAGTGTGTCCAGTTTTTTACGTTCCCAGTTAACAAAAGGCACCATCATGGTGATCAGTGTTTTCTAGCTGATATGCTTCATATTTTTACCTCTTTTCCAAATAACACCATCATCAGCATATAAAGCTGAGTGTATACCTATACCAACATTGTTAAACATGTCATTAATCATAATATTGAATAAAATTGGGCTGATAACACTTCCTTGAGGTACTCCATTATTAATAGTACATGCATTTGAATATTCCGATCCTACTTTGACTATTATTGACCTGTTAGTTAAGAAACTCTGAAACCAGTTAAAAGTTCTTCCATTTATTCCTAGATTACTAATTTTAATCAATAGGCCCTCTCTCCACATGACATCATATGCTTTTTCTATGCCAGCATTATTTCCTTCATACTTATTGTTTTTTCTATTTCATTGCTTATTTTGAGATCTCCCTTTTCTAAAGCCACATTGATTACTGTTTATTAGCCTATTTTTCTCTAGGAAATAGTTTAGTCTTTGTACAATCATTTTTTCCATCCACTTGCATCCACTCAAAAAAATGATCTTTAAAGCTGTTCACTTTACATGAACAAATTCATTTAACAGGATTGTATAGGTTTCCAGCTCAAACTGCACTCATAAAAGAAGCTCTTTGGTTGAACATGATTCAATCATGGACAGTGGTTCCACATGTTTGAATCATGTTTTCTTAACACGAGATTAACATGTAGCAAGAACATGAGTGAATCAAGTAAACTCAACATGAAATTAATGTGTTAAATGAAGAAGACTGAATTAAGTAAACCCAACAAGATACTCTTCTCCACAAGTCCTAAAACAACTCAATACTAAACTCTAATATCCTGATAGCAACATTGAATAAATGTTAACAATTATTGATTTGGTAATGATAATGGCATTGAATCAAAATAATATTTGCACTTACAATTTTTGTTGAATTTTGTTCCAATTTCATCAAACCATGTGATCAGTGTTTGCTTTAGTTGGGACCTTGATTCTTGACATTTGTTAAGTCAATTTTCTTCCAATGTTTGCAAATGTGTTTAAAGAAAGCACATGTAAAGTATCAAGAAAGTTATGTTTCATAAGAGAACATTTATAGATGTTTCCTTTTTCTGGTATGTTGTAAAGATGTTAGTAAAATTAGTATTTTAGTATTTGATAAGTTCTGGTCACAAATGCAAAATTTCTGGCACAAAATTTGCTAAATTTTGCTGACACATTTAGACATCAACACTCATTATACAAACCTCAACAATGGTGACAATCATCAAACTAAATCAGATCAACTATGATGTTACACAACATGAAGCTTTTTTTGTGTCTCTCCAATATTTTGAATATAGACTGCAATACCAATCGGTATACGTTTCTTTAAATGCGACCAGGACACATTCAACAAATTGTTTACTAAAATGAACATACAACAAAATTCAACAAATCCTTTATTTAATACAATTATTATACAATAAAATAAGAATATAAATTAATATTTACATAAATAAAATTAAATATAAATAGTTATATTACTAGCCAAACACAAACCGGAAGTTAAATGGGGTCAGGCGCGCGCGCGTCAGATGAAACCGTCTATAGTTTTCAGGGTTTCCAAGGTCCTTACCAGGTTTTTGAAATGGGAGGATTACTGCTCCCTTCCACTGGTTAGGGATTACACCTTCACGCCAAATTTTGTTAAATAGCTCCAATATGACTTTTAATGCCTCTTCCGGCAACTGATGGGACATTATACAACTCAACTGATCTTGACCTGGGACTGAGTTTTTGGTTCCTATAATATCTCTTTTTAAATCCATCATATTAAATGTCATATCCATAGGTGTATTCTCGTCTTTCCTTTTACTTAGCAATAGTCTGTATCTCTTAATATTTCATCTTTCCTTACCTTATGGTAGTCAGAGAGATGGTCACCATTATGGATGCTTGAGAAAACCTTACCAAATAAATTGACTTTTTCCTTCTCAGTCACAGCAGTTTTCTCTCCATTTGACAGAATTGGTATTGTTTTATAAACTCTTTTCACACATTTTCTTAATCATATTCATACCTCACCTAGATGAGTTCCTCTACCAATATCTAAACAAAAATCCCTCCATGCATTCCTTTTTGCACATTTAATAGTTTTCCTCTTTAAAGCTGCTTTTCCTTTTCTATTTTATCAAGTTATCTGTATTCATATTTTTCCTAACTTTTTTGAAAGCATGGTTCCTTTCTTTAATTAACTTAGTACATTCATCATTCCACCATGGAACTAATTTCCTGTTTTGATTTATAACCTTCTTAGGGATTAACTCTTCTGCAGCATTTATTATCATTGATCTGACTTTACTTATGCAAACATCTATATTACCATTCATTAAGAGCTTCTCTCTTATATTTTTCTTTAAATTCTTTCTAATTTGCTTTGACAAAACATCACTTGTATATAAAATTATTTGTTTGCCTACATGCATCAACATTAGTTTTACAAAATATTGGAAAGTGATCACTACCCAGGTTTTCTTTGCTTACTTTCCATTCACTTATACAGGCAAGATGGGAAGGGACCAGTGTTAAATCAATGTTGGACATTTTATTTCTTGCTAAATCAATTCTAGTACCTTTTCCATCATTAAGGCAATTAAGATCAACTCTTCTACCATTAGTCCATTGTTATCTGTATATTCACTACCCCATAGGGTGCTTTAAAATCCCCACACCAAATTTCTCTCTGTTCAACTCTTTGCACAGTTTCCATAATAACTTTACATGGATTATAAATGTTAATATTAGCTTTTGAGTTCTGTTGGTTACAGATTTCTATTATGAAAACAGTTTTCAGCCAACGACCCTGCATCAGCCAACCATTCCCCCCCCCCAATGACTGGCTGACGATCTAAACGACTTCTATTGTCATTTTAAAAAGCAGAATTTCACCCACCACACCTGCTCTGACACATCTCTGCTATACCATTAACACATCCTCTTGACATTCAATCTGCACTTATGATCTGTGAAGAGGACATGTGTCAGCTATTCCGCAAACAAAAGATCAGAAAAGCACCAGACCCAGACAATGTCTCACCCTTCTGCCTGAAAGTCTGTGCAGAGCAGCTGTCACCCATCTTCACGCAGATCTTTAACAGATCTTGTTAAGCAGAAGTCCCTTCATGCTTCATACGCTCCACAATCATCCCAAAGAAACCCAACATTTCTGGACTTAATGACTACAGGCCTGTTGCTCTAACATCTGTGGTCATGAAGTCATTTGAGAGACTTGTATTGGCCCATCTGAAGGACATCACCAGACCCTTGCTCCAACCCCTCAAGTTTGCTTACCGAGCAAACAGGTCTGTGGACGACGCATTACATCCTACAACACCTAGACAGACCAGGGACTTACGCCAGGATCCTGTTTGTGGACTTCAGCTCGGCCTTTAACGCCATCACATGTTTAAAGTTTGAAAGTAGCCCTCTAGATGGTTTTATCTCTTGAAGTAGCCCTTGCTTACAAAAACATTTGCCTAGAGTGCCTAGTTTCTGAATAAGATCACCACTTTTGCATTTATTGTACAGAAAATAACTTATTTAGCCTGAAAATTCTCATGTCCTCATGCTATACCCCCTTTAAAATCCTGGATACATGGATATGAACATTTTTTATAACTTGCAAATATGTTCAACATGTTCAAGTTATATATCAAATGAAAGCTCTTATTCTGTAGAATATGTATATACAGTTCATTTCATTGATATCGAAAGCAAGTCGAATGAATTATGATGTATGAAAATATACGTAAACAAACAACAGATCCATCGAATATTTGATCTAATAACTGCACCACACTGTTGCATCCACAAATGCTACGAAATCTACAAAATTAATCCAAGAATTCCTACCTCTTTTCGTGTCTATAAATGCTAAATATCCACTGACGAGACTCACGTGCGCCCGAAGAAAAATACAACGTGACATAAAAGCTTGGATGGAAAAATGTAGCAAAATAACTAGACCTTGACTATCCACATTAACATACATATCAGTCGAAAGCTTAGCCTCTGACCTTTACGTAGACACTTGATCACATAAGCGAGGCTGAGATACAAAAAAATAGATCACGTACCGGCCGCCTCAGGACGTTAACCAATCAAATATCCCTAATTTATATGCGCGCATGCGTGTGTGTAGAAAGCATTCATGGTAATTATTCATGGCATTAAATTCCTAATGTTTAATGTTCTCAGAAAAACTTTCGCTGTTTATGTAATTTACTAAAAGTTAAATCGTGATTCATGAAAGCAGATACACTGAAACTAAGAAACAAACCCAGATTGTTTTTTTTTAATGCTGAATAATGTTCTGGGTTTTATTGTGTCATATATAAATGGTTTTTTTATATATATGTTATTCTATGTTATCTGTATGCACCTATAGGGTCTGAGAGTAACGCAATTTCAATCCTCCACTTGTATGTACTGTACATGTGGCAGAATTGACAATAAAGCTGACTTTGACTTTGACTTTGACTTTGACTTTGATAAACTGTAAGATGTGCTCGTTCTAATAAAGTTACCCAGACGAAAAAAAAAGAGGCAGAGATACAGCGCCGCGTCATCAGTGACGCACACACACTGAACTAACTAACTAGTTAGCTTGTGTTTACATGCGCTTACTGAAAGGAAAAAAGTTTGTTAGGACTCAAAAAGACTTCTAAATGGGAGAACTAAGAAATATGAAGATCGGAAGAAGTGTTTTGTCGGTGCAGGGACGGATGTGAGGGGTTTAAAGACATTTAAATGGATTTAAAGCGCTTCCGTGGCGTGGATGGATCGACTTTCTTGAGAACAGCGGACACTATCTGTATGAGTAAGTACATATTTTCCACATTTAGCTTCTCCACAGATGTTTTGGGGAGTTATTACGTGTATCTGTGTGTTATTTGTGTGCGCTTACGCGTATCTGTGTGCATTTGTTTCAGGACAGCTGATGTGTTGTTAGCGCGCGGCGGAGCTGCTCAGATGCTGTTTTCTCGAAATCAGTGATGAAACTCATCCACACAAGTCACATCTATTCTGTTACACGGTAAACAACACCCCAGTGCTCATATTTTATTATTGTTGCTGTTGTTTTGTAAATGATAACGATAATCCTGCATAAAAGACCGCTGTATCTTGTTCTTTCATGTGGAAGAGCTGTTTCACACGTCTTTGTGTTGTTATCAACTCGAAAACCTATGTTTTATTCTTTATACTGCTGTTTATTTGTTTTCATATATGAAAGCATTCATACAAACTGACTTTGTTTGTGTTACAGTCTCAGCTGATCATGTTGGTATGTTTATCATAAAGTTAAAGTAGGATTTGGGTGGTAATGTACCTTGTAATATCTTGTTTTTGCACTTTGGGTAGATGGAGTTCTTAGAAACTTGGATAACCAAAAAAGGACACCTTGCCTTCCTATTAACACCTTGCCTAACTATTAAATATAACATGATAGAGAAAATTCCTTTTTTTGAGACCTGTTAGAATCGACTAGAAATGTCTGCAGGTTGCTGCCACTAAGGGTCAGAGATAAACACTTTCAAATGCAGATTTTACAACAGAAAATCTAAAAGCGCCTTATGTTTTTTGTGTTTACCATTGAGTTGCCAACACATGCAGTGATATTAATCAATTTCAGCTATGTTTTATGCTATTTTGAGAGGTTGACCGTGAAAGGACAACAAAATATTTCATTTATACCACTGTATGTGGTCATGGGCACAGTTTAAAATTGAGTATGCCAAATTCAGGCGAAAATTACGAAAAAGGGACACTTTAGTTCCATTAGAATAATAATTGAATACAACATGATAGAGAAAAAAATGCCCTTTTCCTCTATTTACTGAGACCTGTTGGAATCAAGAACAATTGTCTGCAGGTAGCACAGACCCTCAGGCTCAATGTAATAAACTTTCAAAAACAGATTTTAGAAAAATAAATAAAAAAGCGCTTTTTTTGTGTCTTTTTCTTAGGACTGACAACACATACAATAATGTTTATCACTTGCAGCAGTGTTTTATGAAATGTTGAGGGGTTGCCTGGAATATGACACCAAAATATTGCATTTACACCACTGTATGTGGACATAGTGTGCTTTTAAAATTGTGTATGCCAAATTCAGGTGGACATCCCAAAAATGTTTTTTAGTTTAACAGGTTTAAATGTGTAAGCACAATTGCTTTTGCATATTCCATAAGGATTTTGTAGAGGGTCTTGATGGACTATAAATGCATTTGTAAAGGATGTCGACTCTGTTGGACGTCCTCTCACGACTGGTTTACAACGGGGTATATATTGAATTACACGTAGCTAAAAGTCAAAGTAACAATTATACGTGCAACTCCAGATAACAGTTGAAGTGTACAAACGTATCTGAATGCATTTTTAGAAAATGTTCTCTCTCACATATTTTTATCGATTTATGTCGTCCTACCGCGACTATTTTGGACCAGGGACACGTTGCAGTCGGACCAATGTTTGCTGGGTACAGTTATTCTGAGTCAGTAGATGAGAAAAATCATCCTTGCATATCTAGTCAGTATAATCCAGTCTTTATGTCACAACAATGCACTTTTTACTGCTATTAGCAAAACATTTTCTATCTGGTTACACTTATATAGATGTAAATTAAGATGATAAAAGCCTTTTGTTTTTGTCAGAATGCCTGAATGTTTTCTCTATTGCCCATCACTGTGTGAATGCTGCAGCCATTAACACTGATCAAGTACTTTGTAAATAGTTGTTGTTTTCAATCTTTAATAATTCATGAAGTTTACATGTCCTGTGAAAACGTCCAAAATTGTTTCATTTAATATCAATAGTGTCTAGGGATTTACAACAACATTTCTGAGTAATTTAATGTGATTTATGTTCATTTGCACTACCAGACTGCTCATTTGCACTGCCAACTGTTCATTTACAGTACCGACTGTTTACTATGCATCTTGCACTCCTACACTTTAACTGAAATATGCAATAACTTCTTCCACTGCACTGTTACTTAGATAGCTTCTGTCCATAATTTATTTGCACTACTCTATATTCATCGCACTGCTGCTCACCATAGCCTAATTTATTGTATACATCCACCTGTAAATTTCTGTTTATAGTAATAGCCATCTGTACATTATGTTCATAATACATATCCATCTGTAAATCTCTGTTTATAGTAATAGCCATCTGTATATTATGTTCATAGTATATATCCATCTGTAAATCTCTGTCTATAGTAATAGACATCTGTATATTATGTTCATAGTATATATCCATCTGTTAATTTCTGTCTATAGTTAGAGACATCTGTAAATCATGGTCATAGTACATTTCCATCTGTAAATTACTTCTGTAATATTTATGTAATTTATGCAACAACTGTATATCCTGCACTTGCTGCTATTGCACTTCTGGTTAGACCTAAACTGCATTTCGTTGCCTTGTACTTGTACATGTGTAATGACAATAAAGTTGAATCTAATCTAATCTAATCTTATTATTTAAAGACAAATGTAGTCCACAAAGAGGTCCACGTGGCCATTCCTTAGCCCCGCCCCCAGGGGAAGCCAATTAAATTGTAAGTCCCGCCCCCAACTAGTGAACATATAACACGAGCTGCTGTTTACAAGAGGAGACAAACTGATTTAAGTTGTCGGGACAAACATCATATACAAGACACAGAGAATGAGTCTGTGAGAACTGCTGGATAAGATCTATAAAACAGGTTAGTACACTTTATTCATGTTATTAATGTGATGGGATGTGCTCTGAATATTTCACTGTATGAGTTACTTTGGCAATGGAGCATTTACTCACAATAAATTTAACCACACTTTTACTACACACAAACAACGAAAAATAAACCTTTATAAATGTATTTCCTCTGCTCATCTCAAAAGAAGATATTTGAAGGAAGGTTAGCAATTTTCAGTTCTGGGACACCATAATAGAAAAGATTATTGTATATTTTTTGTTCTGTTGAACACAAAAGAAGATATTTTGAGGCAAACTAGGACTCTAGGACACTTTGAATTGTCATTTTTGTCTACTATGGTAGTCGACGGTGTCGCAGAACTGAAAATTGCTAAAACTCTTCCAAATCTTCCTTTGTGTTCTGCAGAACAAAGTGATTTATATGCAGGTTTGGAACAACTTGAGTAAATGATGACAGAATTTTGGGTGAACTATCACTTTAAAGATTGGTGAGTCCAATTGTTTTCTTTATAAACATTTGTTTTGTTGTCCCAACAAGATTAATCTTCACAAACAAATCTACATAACACCATGAAGGGTTAAACTTGATATCAGTTAGCTTTTTCTGATGTGACCATTCACTTATTAGCATTATGCAACAAATAGATGAAGACTCCTTTCATGTATCCTCACTACAAAAAAAAATATTTATCCGCTTTGTATGACTATCATTTGATTGAAGGTGTTACTGTGAAAATATATTTATTTACTGTATTGATTTTGACATTTATGTTTCTCCAAACCAGATCAAGATTAAAATACTGAAATAATTCCTGTTCTTCTACAAGTGAAAGATCCACTTCAATATGACTGATACAGACACATGTGAAATGATGAATGAAGATACTCAGGAACAAAGAGGTTGGTGTTCCTTCCCTAATGTTTCTTAAAAATCATTAATAAAGATGAAAGTAAGACTTTTATGATCTTAACATGAGAATGACAGAAAGAAATTACCAGTCGCATAAATATATATGTTTCATTTTAGACCTGATGGAACTTAAGGAAACATCAGGATCATCAAGGAAGCAAAAAACAGAAGCCAGCAAATCTTTGACTTGTTCTCATTGTGGAAAAGGATTCGACAGCCAAGGACGCCTTGTGGCTCACATGAGAATCCACAACAGAGAAACTTCTGCCACCTGTCCCAGATGTGAAAAATGTTTCCCAAGCAAAAAAACACTTGCAATTCACAATGAAGAGTGTCCGTATATAAGTACTCAGTGTGGAAAGAGATTCACACACAAAGGAAATTTTAAAGTGCACATGAGAATTCACACCGGAGAGAAACCACACACATGTGTTCAGTGTGGAAAGAGTTTTATACAGAAATCATGTCTTGTAATTCACATGAGCATTCACACTGGAAAGAAACCACACACATGTGTTCAGTGTGGAAAGAGTTTTACACACAAAGGAAGTTTGAAAGAGCACATAAGAATTCACACTGGAGAGAAACCATACACATGTGTTCAGTGTGGAAAGAGTTTTACACACAAAGGAAGTTTGAAAGAGCACATGAGAATTCACACTGGAGAGAAACCATACACTTGTGTTCAATGTGGAAAGAGTTTTGGAGAGAAAAGCAGTCTTAAGAAACACATGAGAATTCACACTGGAGAGAAACCATACACTTGTGTTCAGTGTGGAAAGAGTTACACACAGAAGGAAAGTCTTGAAGCGCATGTGAGAATTCACACCGGAGAGCACCCATACACATGTGTTCACTGTGAAAAGAGTTACACAAGCAAAAATTCTCTTGTGTACCACATGAAAATTCACACCGGAGAGCGTACATACACATGTGTTCACTGTGAAAAGAGTTACACAAGAAAAAATGCTCTTGTGTACCACATGAGAATTCACACAGGACAAAGCCCATACCTGTGTGTTCTGTGTGGAAAGAGTTTCATACTGAAAGGTAATCTTGAGGCACACATGAGAATTCACACTGGTGAACGGCCATATTCGTGTGTTCAGTGTGAAAAGACTTTCACAAGAAAAAATACTCTTGTACACCACATGAGAATTCACACAGGACAAAAGCCGTACTCGTGTGTTCAGTGTGGAAAGAGTTTCATAGTGAAAAGCAATCTTAAGGCCCACATGAGAATTCACACTGAAAAAAGCCAACACACATGTGTTCAGTGTGGAAATAATTTCACAACCAAGAGAGGCCTTACAATTCACAAGAGACTTCATCCTGGAGAAATGTAAAACATTTTGATTTGTCAATGTTAATTGTATTGAATCAATATCACTGTAGCACCCACTATTAATGTTGAAAAAAATGTTAAAATTTAAACAAATCACCATTATTGTGATCAGTGTTTGCTTTAGTTTGGCCCTTGACTTGTTGTATAGTCATTAAGTCACTTTTGTTTTAATGCTTGTATATCAGTAAAAACAAACTTTTGAATTGGTACAAAAAGAAGTGTTAAATTGGAGTGGGTTTTTTTATGATTGGTATCAAGCATTTCTGTTCCTTATTTCCTTAGTGCAGCATTAACAGTTCTTGTAAATGTCAAAAGGTTGACAACTCAAATGAAAAACACAGTTTCGAAGACAAAAGCAGAATTTCAGGGACATAAACTGAACTTTCAGACCTTTGCTGTATATGCACTGATCAGAAATGTGTGAAGTCTGTGTAGTGCTTTTTCTTTTTTAAATGAAAACTTAGAAAAATTAAAAAATGTTTGTGTGATCGAGTTAATATGCCTAAAACATACCGAAACATACCTTTATAGCATATAAGGCAGGCTGTGTGCAGGGCTCGATTTGAAGGGGTTGCGAGGGGATGGCATCCCCTTTGTTAACCCCCCCACCATCCCAATAAGATTTGCCACGCAAATAATTTATTAACCTATTGCGCAATAAAATATTAAAGTAGGTCAAAATTATTGTTAAAATAATATAAATAATATAGCGGCGATTGACCAATCAGAACTCACTATGTGCAAAGTTACGCTTATACGCAAGCTTGCAGTTTTTCACCCTGTTCAAAATGTCAAAGAGAACTGTTTGGTTGAGTCTTTTTATGTTTTTAAAAAGAGAAGAACAGAATGTATCATGTTTCCTTGATTACTGTTAAATGGCATACATTAGAAGTTGTTACAACGTAGAAATGTAAGACGCTACAGGGCTGTAGCAACGTTGTTCTGCAACATCCAGGAACTGTGAGAGGACATTCAGACCACTTTCGTTAATCCTTGATTCCATATCCACTGTATAGCCCATCTGCGCTGATTTTTATGTTATACCCGCAACTACATATAGGACCACGTAACGTCTTAAGTAAACTTCGGAAAGCAACAATGTAACACAAATGTAAATATAAATCAATTTTATTTTTATTGACGTTTCATTCAAACAATTCAAATAATTAGCAACAACTTATTATTAAAGACAAGTCAAAGTCAGCTTTATTGTCAATTCTGCCACAAGTACAGTACATACAAATGGAGGATTGAAATTGCATTACACTCAGACCCCAGGTGCTTACAGATAACATAGAATAAACATATATCAAAAAATACAGATAAATACAGTTCTATATATACACAATACAATTTTACAACCAGTGAAATGAACAACAGTGCAGATGAGATAAACAACAGTGCAGCTGAGATAAACACAGTGCAGATGAGATAAACAACAGTGCAGATGAGATAAACAACAGTGCAGATGAGATAAACACAGTGCAGATGAGATAAACAACAGTGCAGATGAGATAAACACAGTGCAGATGAGATAAACACAGTGCAGATTAGATAAACACAGTGCAGATGAGATAAACACAGTGCAGATGAGATAAACACAGTGCAGATGAGATAAACAACAGTGCAGATGAGATAAACAACAGTGCAGATGAGAAAAACTCAGTGCAGATGAGATAAACACAGTGCAGATGAGATAAACAACAGTGCAGATGAGATAAACAACAGTGCAGATGAGATAAACACAGTGCAGATGAGATAAACACAGTGCAGGTGAGATAACTAACAGTGCAGATGAGATAAACACAGTGCAGATGAGATAAACACAGTGCAGGTGAGATAACATCAGTGCAGATGAGATAAACAACAGTGCAATTGAAATAAACAACAGTGCAGATGTGATGTAGTGCAATATGCAAAGCTTATCGGTCTGGTAAAGTGTCAAAGATAGCAGGCTTTTTGTTGACTAAGAGGTAGTTGAAGAGGCACAGACCAATACTGAAGAGGTAGTGAGCAGTACAATGTTCCGTAAGTGACAAGTGCGGGACAGAGTATGATGTGGGAAGGGATGGATGGTTCAGAGTTTAGAGGTGCGTGTGGCAAGGGAGGGGGAGGGAAGACGGGGTCGGAAGGGAGTTTAGCTTCTTGACTGCCTGGTGTATGAAGCTCACCTTCAGTCTACTGGTCCTGGCCTGGAGAGACTTTGCAGTCTCCTCCCTGATGGCAGCAGACTGATGAAGCTGTGTGATGGAAGACAAGTAGTAAAATAAGAACAAGTTGGTCTATTCGTCACTTAAAGAAATTTAATAAAATGAAATTATTTAACTAGGGCTATTTGTATCAGACGTTCCTTAAAACGTTAAAAATGAATGAATGCATTTCAATATGGATATCTGAATACTGACAGAAATCTGACTAAACGCATTTTATAGTCACGATTACAATTACTAAATACTTTATGATTGTCCACAAGCTAACCATTAAACTATCGGTTTGTTAATATGCTACACATAATAAAAACGTATCATTCCAATAACCAATTTTGCTAACAGAAATTAAAATAAATATTCACGTATTCAGTCTTTACGAACCTCGCTCGCGCAGATCCTCCTCTGACAGCCAACGGTCAAGTTAGTTAACATTTAAAAGCCTAACAGGTCAGTGACGTGTATGTCGTATGCTGGTTGTCAATACAACATACATACAACCTAACACGATGGCTCCGGAGTTTGAT
The DNA here is from genome assembly GCA_026939265.1 of Oreonectes daqikongensis. Lineage (NCBI taxonomy): Eukaryota > Metazoa > Chordata > Actinopteri > Cypriniformes > Nemacheilidae > Oreonectes > Oreonectes daqikongensis. Next base: position 1,789,879 of record JAOTQM010000003.1, read on the forward strand.
AACAAGCCAACATTGTGACAGTGTTGTGACAACCTACACCACACAACGTAAAAACATCAACCTGCTGTTTACGTTAATTCATTTTGATAAATGTAAAAATATATATTTTTCTTATGGTTGATAAGATTGTATTAATCTTATGGTTTGTTAATAAAAATGTTTCAAAATTATAAATGTATTTAGTTATTGTGTAAGGTTAGCTAGAAGACAATCACTTTACAACAACAAAAAATCATTGACCGCACCATCTCCCTTGAAATTATTTTACAACTGGACCACTGACTGTGTGTATATGGTGGATTTAACATTCAATAGACTGCTATTATCACAAGTATTGACCTAATTTTTGATCAAATTTCTATGAAATGTTTTTAAATTAAAGTTATTAAGCCCAATGAGTGATTGTTTTCACATCTCTTCTCCATTTATTAGTTGTTAAACAATAGTTTTTAGCAAAGTCTAGTCACGTCATGGTCAGTAAAGTGTCATTTAGTCTCTGTGAGGAGATGTGTATTCCCACCAGGACTCACTTATACAACAATGACAAACTATGGGTTACAAAGAAACCGAGACAGCTTCATCAGGCCAGAGAAGATGCTTATACAAGTGGAGACAAAGTCTTTTATAAACAGCCCAAAAACAAAGGAGATACAAGCAGCTAAGAAAAGCTACTCTGAAAAAAAACAGTTTTCAGCCAACTACCCCGCATCAGTTTGGAAAGGAAAGACATTACCAACTACAAGCCATCATCCCCTCAATCTGTGGGTGATCAACAACTGGCCGACGATCTAAAGGAGAAGCAGAGTTTCACCCACCACACCCGCTCTGACCCCATCTCTGCTTTACCATTAACACCTTTTCTTTATACTCAACCTGCACTTATGATCTGTGAAGGGGACATGTGTCAGCTTTTCCACAAACAAAAGATCAGAAAAGCACCAGACCCAGACAATGTCTCACCCTCCTGCCTGAAAGTCTGTGCGGAGCAGCTGTCAACCATCTTCACAAAGACCTTCATGCTTCAAACGCTCCACTATCATCCAAGTACCAAAGAACTTAATAAAGAACTAAATCTCTGGACTTAATGACTACAGGCCTGTTGATCTAACATCTGTGGTCATGAAGTCATTTGAGAGACTCGTATTGGCTCATCTGAAAACTGCAAATCTTTGATGTAAATTTACAGTATTCTGCTTTATTAATGTCATACAGGGTTGTTTTTGATTGGAAACATTAATGTAATACATCACCTGAATCTGTAAAGGGTCTTTTATTTGTGTATGCTCACCATATTAACAAAACGTTGTGCTTTTGTAAGATAAAGAAAATAAACATGGTGCTCTTTCAGTCTGTCCTGTCTCCGTGAATATTCCCCTGAAATGCGTCAATAAAATAAACTGAAACTCTGTAAATATTTGACACACTGACACGAGAAATATATTTATAGAAAGCTTGAAGTGTCTTCTAGACACAACGAACATTGTTACACTGGTGCCGAAACCCGGGAGGAAAGAGGCAGGGTCGGCGTGGTAAAATCCAAAGTATATTTATTTAACTGCAAAATAAGAGTGGCTTCCAAAACGCCAACCAAACATAAATAAACAAAAACACAGCCACGTGGTAGCCTCTCGGTCTGCCTCGGCTGCGCTGCTCATAATCATGACCCCCTTTGCGCCCTCTGTTTTATGTGTAAATTCACATGTAGTATATACGATCATGTGTGTCCCTCTCACCTCAATCCTAGTCATTTTCACTGCATTAAACTCTATTGTAAATAAACTACAAACAATTCTTTCTACATTCTTTTTTGTAGCACGTCAGCCACACTCACTGGGACTGAAAGGCTCATTACGCGGGTCTTTATCTTTTAGGTGTGAATATTCATGATCATTTACGCCTCCTTGCATATGCAAAAAGTGTCTTAAAAAGTGTAAGTCAGTATATTGTTTTCTGTGAATGAGTCAGCAAGATGATTTTCACATCATTTTGAAGCAAGAACTCTAGGCTACAAGATCCACTTCTCAAAAGTAGTGTAAATCAATATTCTATATGTGTTTTATGACCTTTTTTTCAATGGCTTGAAAATGTTAGTTTTTATTAACCACGCATAAACATTGTTTTCTCAAAAACACAATAATGTATAAACATGCTGTTCACATATTGTTGTATCCCAGTTTGTGCTGATTACAGTGTTATCAGACTTTAGTGAAAAGTGACCTATTATTTGTCAGATATGGTGACCCATAACCGAAATGTGACCTCTGCATTTAACCCAACCAGTGAATAGTGAACACACACACTTCAAGTCGTGAACACACATACACCGGGGCAGTGGGCAGCTAACACTGCAGCGCCCGGGGAGCAAACGGGGGTAAGGTGCCTTGCTCAAGGACACGTCAGTTGGTAACCTTCTGGTTACGAGTCCGACTCTCTAACCATTAGGCCACAACTGCCCCTAATGGTTTAGCCATTAATATGTTTAGAAGCAACTGAAAAAAGCACAAATATCTGGGCATGTCAAAACTTGGCCACCCTTAGACCCCAGAGGGTTAAAAGAGAAGAAAACTCCTCAGGCTCCTGTCGCTTATAATAATCCTGTACAGTACAGTGTTTATGTCACAACTATTCACTTACTGCTATTAGCTTACTGTGTTGCCCATCATTGTGTGAATGTTGAAGCCATTAACACTGATGCTATAGAGAAAGGTTAGGTCAAGTTTATTATCACAAAAATAATGATAAACATTAAAAAAAACACCAATAAATCTGCCAATAAATCTGAGTGACAAACATGTTCAACACAATAGTTTCATAATAATATTGAACTGATTGTTAAAACTATTGTTAAGAATTTCACTGTGATTATACACAAAATTACTGGCTAATAGTTGCATTACTTTTACAGGAATTCACTATAAGAAACTTACAGGAAAATCCTGGAAAGGGACAGTACAATACTGTGATTTATTTTACAGGACATGGCTATTAGTTGCATTACTTTCATAAGAAACTGCTGTCAGGAGACAGTACAGCATTGTGATTTTACAGGAATCAAGTAACCCGGCATCTTCACATTAAAATTGATTAGATTAAATAAATACATCTTTGCTCCTCAGATAACACAAATACTGACAGCATACTGCAGAAACACTATCTAGTGTGCATTAGTTATATAATCTGCCAGAAGGTGGAGCTCTGAATCATTTCAGTCCAGATTCACTTCAGTAGGTTTAAACAAAGCACTTATAAACTGAGTCAGTTATTACTATTATTACTATTAGAGAAGATGTTGCTTCTGGTAGTGATTATATTTTCTCTTCTTAAAGGTGAGTGATTTGTAATAATTCAGGAAACATTTTTTACATTTGATCAATTTCTATATGGTTTAATTCAGTCTATCACAGATGATTAATTCAATTGTTTGTTTGTTTAAACAGAGAATGTTGATGCAGATGTGTTGACAGCATTCTTCACAGAGAAACATGTTTTAGCAGGAGACAATGTGACACTGTCCTGCAACTACACAGGCTATGTAGATAATTTACAGTGGTACCGTCAGTATCCCAGATCCAAACCTGAGCTTCTCATTCTTCACACTGAGCTCAGTGGTCAGTCACACTTTCGTCTGTATGCCGTGGCTGATAAATACATTAAACGTATGGATCTGAGTATCTCCTCTACACAAGTGACAGATTCAGCTGTGTATTACTGTACCCTGAAGCCCACAGTCACATAAAACACAAACACACTGCACATAAACTTATAACCAGAGAATGATGTATGATTAAAAAACAACTTCACAAAAATCTACAGAAAATATAGAACTAGCCTTTATATGAAGAAAAATACTTTTCTTCTTGATGTAAAACTATAGTTACAACAAAGATTTAAAACTGTTCTTTGCGTTCTCTTTACATTCATAAAGTCTTTTCAATCTTGTAGGCAGTATTTTGAACACAAAAAGCTGTTGTGCTTTATCCCATAGATGACATTTGAGTTAAAATCACTATCAAAAACTTGCTTCGAGTAAATGCAAGTCAAGTAAGTGATGTTGATAAAGTTTAACATTAATATAAGTGGGTGGTGCTATAGCTGAAGTGAAAGACAGTGCAGAAGACGAGTGACTTTAACATTTTGACAGAACAACTGTATCACTGCTATAGAGAAATCTAAATAAAACAATGCTGCTGTTCTCTCTGCTCGTCTTTTTTGAGAAACATGTCAGTTTCTGGATCAGTACTGGCTGATGAACTGAGAAAGATTCATTTACTCGACTCAGTGTCAACAGAATCATCTGAAATGAATCATCTTGTTGCTATCAAAATCTCACCAGAGTTGAATTAAACAAACCATTTTATTTCAGATGTGTAGGCCATAAAAGATCTGTGAAAATTGTATGTATGTGTGTGTCTATCAATGTCCTTTGCTCATGTGTCTTGTGTTTGTGTTGAATTCTCCTCTTGACAGATTTAATGTGTTCATCTGTTATTTACAGTTGATGTTCATCTAAGGTTGTGTGACTGTTAATCGGTTGTGGATGTGTTGTGTTTGTTAACAGCAGGTGTTTATCATTATTGAATCATTCATCACTTCATCATCTCATTCACTTCAACACTTTATACACTCTGTAGTGTGCACACTGAGCAGTGTTCATTTATTCTGTAACTTCTGTAATCTCAGTGTCAAAGCATCAAGATGACTCAAGTTGAGTGAACAAGTCTTTTTCAAAGTTTATTTTCTCCTCTCCTTTTTACTCTCATCAGTTTTTTATTGAAATGTGTTGGTAAGATAAACTGCTTTTATTTCTAAGCAAAGCTGCTCTTTTATTATTTACTGTGATTATTTGATAATATTAGTTTATCGCTTAATAAGTTATTGTTTGGTTTATCTGAGTTTATATTCTATATTCTCAGGACATTCTTCAGGATGCAGAAGCAATACGTCATCTGTCAGGGGATGTAAACAGAGTTGTTGTTGGAAATGTTATCATGTTTTGTAGTTATAAGGATTCCACTTCTACTGTACAGAATTTTAATTTAACCCAATGCTTGAGTTTTACTTCTTGTGATTAAACCATGGGTTGAAAATAATCCAGCATTTTTAGAGTTTATGGTTTTTGAATGTTGCACCAATTTTTGAAAATTACTTACATTTACTAATAAATAAAAATAAAATAAAAGGAATAAGTTGTACAAACAGTAGCTTAATTCATATGTATGAATTCAAACAGTACTGAGTTAATATATGAGGTCTCACATTACTTTTATTTTATTCATATATGTTAACTGACTGTGATGCTGAGGCTTAAATAAATGTGGCAACTGCTTTATTTTATGAATAATAATAACTTTTTTTTTTTTTTTAAATCATTATTTTTACAATAATGTCAATACTTTACATTTATGGGCATAAATAATTAAATTACTTTGATATTTGTTTTTTTTATTCCTATAAAGCATATTAGCCAACATACAGATTTAAGTATTTTAATACAGAGAAGTATTTTCTCCAATTTGTTAATATTTAACACAGGTGCTTATTGTCAAACAATATCTAGTGTGGACTGGTTATATGATTTTCCAGAAGGTGAAGCTCTGAATCATTTCAGTTAGTTTTACTTTAAACAAAACATACAGTTATTCTGAGTCAGTATGAGAAAAATCCTCCTTACACTTCTAGTTAGTAAATCCAGTACAGTAATGTCACAATAATTCACTTATTACTGCTATTAGCAAAACATTTTCTATCTGACAACAGAAAATATAGATGTAAATTAAGATGATAAAAGCCTTTTGTTTTTGTCAGAATGCCTGAATGTTTTCTGTATTGCTCATCACTGTGTGAATGCTGCAACCATTAACACTGATCAAGTACTTTGTAAATAGTCAAAGTCAAGTCAAAGTCAGCTTTATTGTCAATTCTGCCACATGTATAGAGGATTGAAACTGCATTACTCTCAGACCCTAGGTGCTTACAGATAACACAGAATAGAAATATATCCAAAAATATATATATCAAAAATACAGATAAATACACAAAATACAACTTTAGAAGCAGGGAAATATAACAAGATAAATGTGCAAACAGTGAAATAAACAACAGTGCAGATGAATAGTTGTTGTTTTCCATCTTTAATCATTCATAAAATTCACATGTCTTATGAAAACATGCATAATTGTTTCATTTAATAACAATAGTGTCTAGGGATTTACTACAACATTTCGGAGTAATTTAATGTGCAAAAAATTTAATCAGCAATGTTGGAAAAAATAAAGTGTTCGGCTAATTTAAACGGTCAATAGGTGGCGACACAATTTAGTGCTTTATTGACATGACACTTTTATTGAAAATACCTAGTGTATAGTGCAAACTTATAAAAGGCATACTATCATTTTATCAGAAGTTTATTTTTATCACTTTATTATATAAAAACTTACAAATGTAGTCTTCACAGATCACATGTGGAAATATCACGATCAGCAAAGAGGTCTATTCCTTCTTTGTTGAGGTGACTATTCCTTAGCCCCGCCCCCAGGGGAAGCCAATTAAATTGTAAGTCCCGCCCCCAACTAGTGAACATAAAACACGAGCTGCTGTTTAAAAGAGGAGACAAACTGATTTAAGTTGTCGGGACAAACATCATATACAAGACACAGAGAATGAGTCTGTGAGAACTGCTGGATAAGATCTATAAAACAGGTTAGTACACTTTATTCATGTTATTAATGTGATGGGATGTGCTCTGAATATTTCACTGTATGAGTTACTTCGGCAATGGAGCATTTACTCTAAATAAATTACACTTTACTACACACAAACAATGAAAAATCATTACCTGTTGAACACAAAAGAAGATATTTGAAGGAATGTTAACAATTTTCAGGGTACCATTGACTACCATAATAGAAAATATTATTGTATATTTGTGTCATTTTTACCTACTATGGCAGTCGACGGTGTCACAGAACTGAAAATTGCAAAAACTCTTCCAAATCTTCCTTTGTGTTCTGCAGAACAAAGTAATTTATATACAGGTTTGGAACAATGTGAGGGTGAGTAAATGATGACAGAATTTTCAATTTGGTTGAATTATCACTTTAAAGATTGCTGAGTCCAATCGGTTTTTTATAAACATTTGTTTTATAAACGTTTGTTTTGTTGTCCCAACAAGATTAATCTTCACAAACATATCTACATAACACTATGAAGGGTTAAACTTGATATCAGTTAGCTCTTTCTGATGTGACCATTCACTTATTAGCATTATTCATCAAGCTACAGCATGTATGTATTTATAGATGTGTAAATCATTGGGGATAAAAGCTTTGACTTGTTCTCATTGTGGAAAAGGATTCGACAGCAAAGGACGCCTTGTGGCTCACATGAGAATCCACAACAGAGAAACTTCTGCCACCTGTCCCAGATGTGAAAAATGTTTTCCAAGCAAAAAAACACTTGCAATTCACAATGAAGAGTGTCCGTATATAAGTACTCAGTGTGGAAAGAGTTTCAAGGAAATTTTAAAGTGCACATGAGAATTCACACCGGAGAGAAACCACACACATGTGTTCAGTGTAAAAAGAGTTACCCAAGAAAAAATGCTCTTGTGTACCACATGAGAGTTCACACTGGAGAGCAATACACATGTACTGAGTGTGAAAAGAGTTACAAAAGCATAGGTGGTCTTACAGTACACATGAGAATTCACACTAGAGAACGGCCGTATTGAACGTGTCTCCAGTTTCAAGTTCCTGGGGATCCACATCTCGGAGGACCTGTCCTGGACTACCAACACCTCCAGCCTGGTCAAGAAGGCTCACCAGCGCCTCTTCTTCCTGAGGACACTAAAGAAGAATCGGCTGTCCTCGGCTATCCTGGTGAACTTCTATCGCTGTGCAATAGAAAGCATCCTGACCAACTGTGTCACAGTCTGGCATGGGAGCTGCTCTGTTGCAGAGCGCAAGGCACTGCAGCGGGTGGTGAAAACCGCCCAGCGCATCACAGGGACTCCACTTCCATCCATGGAGGACATCCAGAGGAAACGCTGTCTGCGTCGAGCTCGCAGCATTCTTAAGGACTCCTCTCATCCCGCTCACAGACTGTTTTCTCTCCTGCCCTCCGGCAGGCGTTTCAGGTGCCTCCGGACCAGGACCAGCAGACTAAAGAACAGCTTTTTTCCCAGAGCTGTCTCTTTATTGAACTCTGCCCCTCACTGATCCCACTGCCCCTCATTTACTACTACACTCTTCTCTCCCCCCTCATTGCACACCTGTCTTCACTTGTTATTTGCACTAATGGACTGTCTATACATAACATTTATGTTCATTTGCACTACCAGACTGCTCATTTGCACTGCCAACTGTTCATTACAGTACCGACTGTTTACTGTTTACTATGCATCTTGCACTCCTACACTTTAACTGAAATATGCAATAACTTCTTCCATTGCACTGTTACTTCGATAGCTTCTGTCCATAATTTATTTGCACTACTCTATATTTATCGCACTGCTGCTCACCATAGCCTAACTTATTGTATACAGCCACCTGTAAATTTCTGTTTATAGTAAAAGCCATCTGTACATTATGTTCATAATACATATCCATCTGTAAATTTCTGTTTATAGTAAAAGCCATCTGTATATTATGTTCATAGTATATATCCATCTGTAAATCTCTGTCTATAGCAATAGACATCTGTATATTATGTGCATAGTATATATCCATCTGTTGATTTCTGTTTATAGTAATAGCCATCTGTATATCATGATCATAGTATATATCCATCTGTAAATTTCTGTTTATAGTAAGAGACATCTGTAAATCATGGTCATAGTACATTTCCATCTGTAAATTACTTCTGTATATTTATTTATGTAACTTATGCAACCAATGTATATCCTGCACTTGCTGCTATTGCACTTCTGGTTAGACCCAAACTGCATTTCGTTGCCTTGTACTTGTACATGTGTAATGACAATAAAGTTGAATCTAATCTAATCTAATCTATTGAAGGAGGCCTTAAAATTCACAAGAGACTTCACTCTGGAGAAAATGTTAATTTCATTGAATCAGTATCACTTTAGCACCTGCTATTAATGTTGAAAAAAATGTTGAAATTTCAACAAATCACCATTTTTGTGATCAGTGTTTGCTTTAGTTTGGCTCTTGACTGGTTGTATTGTCACGTTTGTTTTAATGTGTGGCGTAGTATATCAATAAAAAAATTGTTTGGGGGGTATTGAGTTGATTTGCAGATCCCATCTGGTTTGAGTGCTAAGCTGTTGATCCTGGAAGAATATAAACTCAACAGTCAACCAGATGAAATCAGTGAATCAATATACAAGATTACAGTGTTTTTTAACAACCACCAACCAACATTATTCGATTAGTTTCTTGTTTGCATTTTCAGAACATATGTGCTTTAAAAGCATGTGCACAGCTCCAGAGCTAATGTTTTAGGGTACGTTTTACTCAAAATTTAATTGTTGTTAATTATTAATGTTAATAAATAGGTAGAATGTAATTTTTTTATAAATTCGACTATAACTAATATCTTTAAGTAAAATCGAACTGAGTTTGATCAGTTGTTTTTATCAAACATATTTTTTAAGTTGCCATTATTACTCTAAACAAATAGGTAGTGGGTAAAATGTACCCATTCTTATTTTTTATAAAAATATTTTTTATAAGTAAAATATAACTGATTTTAATGGGTTGTATTAGAATCAGTTTTACAGTGTGGGTGGAGTTTCTCCAGCAGAAGAAAATCAAAGACACAACAGAGACATTACTCACACTTTCATGAACACAACTACTGCAAACATTGCAATTTGCAAAATCAAAACTATGTTACTCATTTTCTCTATTTTAATATTTGTCCTAAGCTGTGGTATGTAGTGTTAGTCCAATTTTGCATCTCAAATGTAATATTAATTTTTCAGTTACAGTTTTGCATTGCTTGATTTTTAAAGCCTTTTTGTTATTATTTACAGGTGAAGCTAATGTGAATTCCATCAGACCAGACAATACATCTGTGTGTATAACTGAAGGACACAACATCGTCCCTACTTAGTAAAATAAATCAATAAACTTGAAGTTAGCTCAAATAAATTAACAAATAAACTTGTAGTTAGCTAAAATAAGTCAATAAAAAAATAAACGTTAGCTAAAGTAAGTAAATAAATAATACAAGTAGGCCTAAATAAAAAAAATAAACTTGTAGTTAGCTTAAATAAGTCAATAAAAGTCTAAAATAAAGTTAGCTACTGCCTAACACTGATCGCTACATCTACATGATGTAGTTGTGCTTTAGTTTACATTTAAAACATTCTGAGCATTGTTGCGTCATGTGATTACGTACCACTGACGCGCGTGTTTCAGTGATTTGTTGACAATCTGAGCGCGAGCGACGATCATCTGAGCAAGTAACTGCAGTCAGTCAGAAAAACGGTCGACATTTGTAAAGTTTGACGGGTTAAACATGTTTTCAGCTCCAGTGATAAAGACAGCAGGACACTTCAAAAGCACTCAGCTGATTTCAGATATTCAAGTTGCGGTCAGTACGGCGTCGATGACCGAAGGTGGAGTGAACATAACGCGGAGAGATTCTGTGGAGAACAACACCCCACCAGGTTAAGTGACTAAATTATATATGAAGTCAAGTAATAATTTTCCTATTATTCATTTGAAATGACAAAAGACGAGTCAGATTTGATAAAAAAAAATACAGTTCGTTGCCGTTAACATAAATCAATGTTTTAAAATTGTTTCGAAACTTAAAGTGGTACTTTATACCTAATTCATCTTTTGTCCAAATCTGCAAAAACACAACACTTAATGTTACTAAAGGTTTTCAGTCATCATACTGATCGATCACATGTCAATATTATGTTAATTTTGTTGATATTCATGTGAGGTCTCTCTTCATGTTTTTAAAGGATGGTTTATTTTCATTTTTAAAGCATGATTTTCATATTAAGTGAATTGTCACATCCATAATGGTTAATATTCCTTATAAATGTCCACATGAAAATGAAAATATGAGAACTGTTTTATGAAGAGCAATCCTTCTCCATTTGTATTGCATCTGGTTTGTGTTTAAAATGTTAAATTGGTGCGATTACACACATCCCGGGTGACTGCAACAATATAATCCCAATGACATCTACAATGTTCTTACAGATTTTGTTACACATACATTTTTATAAACTAGTGAAATATATATTTTAAGACAAAGCTGCCTACATTCTGATAATAATTGTCCAGTTTACAGAATACAAACATGTACATATTTTGATTTGCTTATCGTTCTTCGAGTCATAAATGTGTTTCTCTCTTTCTTTTTTTAGGAACAAGAACAAAGAAGGTCATCCGTGATTTTTTCCAAAAATTATGGCGGGTTATCAGACATGTCTGCTTCTGCATCTACATTAAAGACAAGGACTTCTCTGATCCCCAGCCTGGTCCATCTTGGGCTTGGCCAATGGATTGTCAAGGGTCAGCTGCTCGAGAGAATGATGATCAGTCAGCGTCAGTATCAGGCCCATCCAGTCCAGAGACAGCAGACACAAAAAGTAAACAGGTGGCCGAACCTGAGGTGGCGAAGCCCGAGTCATCTCATAGCGCTCAGGCTAAATCTGTTTCAGTCTCAGGCCTTTCTTCTCCAAGAAAAGCCAAAACCAAAAGAAACAATTGCAAAGGTGCTAGATCTGATTCATCTGCATCCCAACCGATCACAGATGAGCCAGCTGTGCCCAAGCAGTCGAGCGAGCCAGAGTCTTCACCTGTTGACACACATGTGACTGTAACCGACCCTGTTAATGGTGAGTCTGCTTTCATCATTTCATTCTCATCTTCTAGATGATTTATCCTTTGAATGAAAAATGATGTGGTTACAACACTGTTACTTCCTGTAGGACAACATCTGATACATAACATTTTAAAGGTCAATTCCATGTTAACCTAATCTAACCATGAAGAAAACACTTAATGTTACTAAAGGTTTTCAGTCATCATACTGATCGATCACATGTCAATATTATATTTATTTTGTTGATATTCATGTGAGGTCTCTCTTCATGTTTTTAAAGGATGGTTTATTTTCATTTTTAAAGCAATATTTTCATATTTAGTGAATCGTCGCATTCATAATGGTCAATATTCTTCATAAATGTCCACATGAAAATGAAAATATGAGAACTGTTTTATGAAGAGCAATCCCTCTCCATTTGTATTGCATCTGGTTTGTGTTTAAAATATTAAATTGGGTGCAATTACACACATCCTGTGTGACTGCAACAATATAATCCTGATGACATCTACAATGTTCTTACAGATTTTGTTACACATTCATTTTTATAAACTAGTGAAATATATATTTTAAGACAAAGCTGCCTACATTCTGATAATAATTGTCCAGTTTACAGAATACAAACATGTACATATTTTGATTTGCTTATCGTTCTTTGAGTCATTAATGTGTTTCTCTCTTTCTTTTTTAGGAACAAGAAAAAGGAAGGTTATCCGTGATTTCTTCCAGAAATCATGGCGGGTGGTCAGACGTTCCTGCCGCTGGATCTACATTAAAGACAGGGACTTCTCTGATCCCCAGCCTGGTCCATCTTGGGCTTGGCCAATGGAGGGTCAAGGGTCAGCTGCTCGAGAGAATGATGATCAGTCAGTATCAGTATCAGGCCCATCCAGTCCAGAGACACCAGACACAAAAAGTAAACAGGTGGCCGAACCTGAGGTGGCAAAGCCCGAGTCATCTCATAGCGCTCAGGCTGAATCTGTTTCAGTCTCAGGCCTTTCTTCTCCAAGAAAAGCCAAAACCAAAAAAAACAATTGCAAAGATGCTAGATCTGATTCATCTGCATCACAACCGATCACAGATGAGCCAGCTGTGCCCAAGCAGTCGAGCGAGCCAGAGTCTTCACCTGTTGACACACATGTGACTTTAACCGAGCCTGTTAATGGTGAGTCTGCTATTCATCATTTTATTATCATCTTCTAGATGATTTATCCTTTGAATGAAAAATTATGTGGTTACAACACTGTTACTTCCTGTAGGACAGCATCTAATATATAACATTTTAATGGTCAATTCCATGGTAACCTAATCTAACCATGAAGAAAACACTTAATGTTACTAAAGGTTTTCAGTCGTCATACTGATCGATCACATGTCAATATTATATTTATTTTGTTGATATTCATGTGAGGTCTCGCTTCATGTTTTTAAACGATGGTTTATTTTCATTTTTAAAGCATTATTTTCATATTTAGTGAATCGTCGCATTCATAATGGTCAATATTATTCATAAATGTCCACATGAAAATGTAAATATGAGAACTGTTTTATGAAGAGCAATCCCTCTCCATTTGTATTGCATCCGGTTTGTGTTTAAAATGTTAAATTGGGTGCAATTACACACATCCTGTGTGACTGCAACAATATAATCCTGATGACATCTACAATGTTCTTACAGATTTTGTTACACATTCATTTTTATAAACTAGTGAAATATATATTTTAAGACAAAGCTGCCTACATTCTGATAATAATTGTCCAGTTTACAGAATACAAACATGTACATATTTTGATTTGCTTATCGTTCTTTGAGTCATTAATGTGTTTCTCTCTTTCTTTTTTAGGAACAAGAAAAAGGAAGGTTATCCGTGATTTCTTCCAGAAATCATGGCGGGTGGTCAGACGTTCCTGCCGCTGGATCTACATTAAAGACAGGGACTTCTCTGATCCCCAGCCTGGTCCATCTTGGGCTTGGCCAATGGAGGGTCAAGGGTCAGCTGCTCGAGAGAATGATGATCAGTCAGTATCAGTATCAGGCCCATCCAGTCCAGAGACACCAGACACAAAAAGTAAACAGGTGGCCGAACCTGAGGTGGCAAAGCCCGAGTCATCTCATAGCGCTCAGGCTGAATCTGTTTCAGTCTCAGGCCTTTCTTCTCCAAGAAAAGCCAAAACCAAAAGAAACAATTGCAAAGGTGCTAGATCTGATTCATCTGCATCACAACCGATCACAGATGAGCCAGCTGTGCCCAAGCAGTCGAGCGAGCCAGAGTCTTCACCTGTTGACACACATGTGACTTTAACCGAGCCTGTTAATGGTGAGTCTGCTATTCATCATTTTATTATCATCTTCTAGATGATTTATCCTTTGAATGAAAAATGATGTGGTTACAACACTGTTACTTCCTGTAGGACAGCATCTAATATATAACATTTTAATGGTCAATTCCATGTTAACCTAATCTAACCATGAAGAAAACACTTAATGTTACTAAAGGTTTTCAGTCGTCATACTGATCGATCACATGTCAATATTATATTTATTTTGTTGATATTCATGTGAGGTCTCTCTTCATGTTTTTAAACGATGGTTTATTTTCATTTTTAAAGCATTATTTTCATATTTAGTGAATCGTCGCATTCATAATGGTCAATATTATTCATAAATGTCCACATGAAAATGTAAATATGAGAACTGTTTTATGAAGAGCAATCCCTCTCCATTTGTATTGCATCCGGTTTGTGTTTAAAATGTTAAATTGGGTGCAATTACACACATCCTGTGTGACTGCAACAATATAATCCTGATGACATCTACAATGTTCTTACAGATTTTGTTACACATACATTTTTATAAACTAGTGAAATATATATTTTAAGACAAAGCTGCCTACATTCTGATAATAATTATCCAGTTTACAGAATACAAACATGTACATATTTTGATTTGCTTATCGTTCTTCGAGTCATTAATGTGTTTCTCTCTTTGTTTTTTAGGAACAAGAAAAAGGAAGGTTATCCGTGATTTCTTCCAGAAATCATGGCGGGCGATCAGACGTTCCTGCCGGAGCATCTGCGTTAAAAACAAGGACTTCTCTGATCCCCAGCCTGGTCCATCTTGGGCTTGGCCAATGGAGGGTCAAGGGTCAGCTGCTCGAGAGAATGATGATCAGTCAGTATCAGTATCAGGCCCATCCAGTCCAGAGACAGCAGACGCAAAAAGTAAACAGGTGGCCGAACCTGAGGCGGCGAAGCCCGAGTCATCTCAAAGCGCTCAGGCTGAATCTCTTTCAGTCTCAGGCCCTTCTTCTCCAAGAAAAGCCAAAACCAAAAGAAACAATTGCAAAGATGCTAGATCTGATTCATCTACATCCCAACCGACCACAGATGAACCAACTGTGCCCAAGCAGTCGAGCGAGCCAGAGTCTTCACCTGTTGACACACATGTGACTGTAACCGAGCCTGTTAATGGTGAGTCTGCTTTCATCATTTTATTTTCATCTTCTAGATGATTTATCCTTTGAATGAAAAATGATGTGGTTACAACACTGTTACTTCCTGTAGGACAACATCTGATACATAACATTTTAAAGGTCAATTCCATGCTAACCTAATCTAACCATGAAGAAAACACTTAATGTTACTAAAGGTTTTCATACTGATCGATCACATGTCAATATTATGTTGATTTTGTTGATTTTCATGTGAGGTCTCTCTTCATGTTTTTAAAGGATGGTTTATTTTCATTTTTAAAGCATCATTTTCATATTTAGTGAATCGTCACATTCATAATGGTTAATATTCCTCATAAATATCCACATGAAAATGAAAATATGAGAACTGTTTTATGAAGAGCAATCCCTCTCCATTTGTATTGCATCTGGTTTGTGTTTAAAATGTAAAATTGGTGCGATTACACACATCCTGTGTGACTGCAACAATATAATCCCAATGACATCTACAATGTTCTTACAGATTTTGTTACACATACATTTTTATAAACTAGTGAAATATATATTTTAAGACAAAGCTGCCTACATTCTGATAATAATTGTCCAGTTTACAGAATACAAACATGTACATATTTTGATTTGCTTATCGTTCTTCGAGTCATGTGTTTCTCTCTTTCTTTTTTTAGGAACAAGAAAAAGGAAGGTCATCCGTGATTTCTTCCAGAAATCATGGCGGGTGATCAGACGTTCCTGCCGCTGCATCTACGTTGAAGACAGGGATTTCTCTGATCCCCAGCCTGGTCCATCTTGGGCTTGGCCAATGGAGGGTCAAGGGTCAGCTGCTCGTAAGAATGATGATCAGTCAGCGTCAGTATCAGGTCCATCCAGTAGGTAAGTAAACATACTGCTCACAGGTCAGCTGTACTTTCATATTGATACAGTTTTATAATAATAATGACGACCAACCAGAAGCACTGAGAATAACACATTACACACTTCCATATTTATCCTCATTCATAATTGCTTAACATAAATAATCCTGCTTAACTTATATTGCTTATCTTATATTCACATCATCCAAGTGGATGCTACACACTGGTTGGTGGGTGGGGAGAGAGCCCTGGTATGACTGTAAAGCGCTTCGGCTGTACAGTTGTACATAGAAAAGCTCCATATGAATGCTTCAGTCATTCATTTATTTATTCATTTTATAAATATATATATGTATATACTCTAAACATCTAATCATTTTCTCTTTATGTTATAGGAAAGCTTCACCCCAATCACGAAAAATGGGAAAGGTATAGTATAGGTGTAGTATAGGTGAGTACTCTTTACTTGTTTACATTCCATCCAGTAGAATAACTAGTGTTATATAATAATCTGCTATTGTAAACTGACCTAGTACTTAATGTAACTTTACACTTAATGTATTACTTAAATATAACTTCAAACTTATTATATACTTAAATACTTAAAAATAATTTAATATAAACTTTTTATGTATATTTTACATACATAATGCATAGATTAGTTAGCTAGATGGGTTAGATAGGTGGTTAGATTGATAGGTTAGGTTTAGATAGATGGGTTGATAGTTTAGATGGAGTGATAAATTAGACGGGTAAGATAGGTTAGTTGATAGGTTGATTGGGTTAGGTCGGTAATAGGTTAGTTGGGTTAGGTAGGTGGTTTCAAAGTTTAGATGGGTTAGATAGGTGGGTTGATAGGTTAGACCGGTAAGATAGGTTGGGTTAGATAGGTGGATAATGGGTTAGAATGATTTGATAGGTGGGTTGATAGTTTAGATGGGTTAGATAGGTAGTGATGGGTTAGATGGCTTAGATACGTGGGTTGATAGGTTTGAAGGGTTAGATAGATGGGTTGATCGTTTATATGGGTTAGATAGGTGGGTTGATAGTTTAGGTACTTTGATAGTTTGAATGGGTTATATAGGAAGTGATAGGTTAGATGGTTTAGATAGGTTGGTTGGGTTAGATAGGTGGGTAGATGGGTTATAGGTTAGATGGCTTAGATACGTCGGTTGATAGTTTAGCATGGTTAGATAGATGGGTTTATCATTTAGATGGGTTAGATAGTAGAGATCGACTGATATGTGTTTTTCAGGGCCGATGTCGATACCGATTATTACAGAGTAGGCCGATAACCGATATTTTTAAACGATATATAAGTCTGGTGTAAAATTTAAAATTATGTCCTGTATTGTAGTTAAACAGCTTGGCGAATGGTAAGTATCATTTCTATGTTAAGTATGTGTAATAACATCTTTCATATTTTTTTTCTAGATTAGCTGCTAAATTTCATTAAAACAATGTTCATTATAACATTTAAAACATTGCTTTATTAGACCATTGCTTATTTATTGCACTGCAGTGTATTTTGCCTCTTTCTGTGTTTTCTTTTCTCATGTAAAGCTGCTTGGAAACAATACACATTGTAAAAAGCACTATATAAAAAATGAATTGAATAAATGAATTATTTTTTGATGACTTAAACTTTGCATACATAATCTTATGTATGTAATCATAATCTTGAACATCAATGGATTAACTAGCACAATTTGAATTTATATAACAAGTGTAAATAATTTAATTGCTTTCATAGCTTCATTGTGTATGTTGTTGAAAAGACTGCAAATGTTTTCATGAAACTATAACATTAATACCATATTATAGGCACACTTTTAATAGTTCAATAGCCTATTCCTTAAGTATATAGTCGCCAAGACAGGCATTTAAGCATATCTGTGTGTGTATCTGAACATTTATGTGTAATAAATAAGTCGCGAAAAATAACTCAATCTGTCACTTGTTGCGAGCATCTTGAGATGCGGCTGTGTGCGCGTGCACGAGAGCACTGACTGAAGACCGAAGTGTCGGAGTTCTTTATGCTTTAAAATGGCTTGTATTTTTGAAATGGCATGACAATGACATGCAAATGCCAGCTCGGTCAACTGCCCGAAACGCGTGCTAAACTCTTGTATTGCAGTGTCCAGCTCGCTTGCAGAGCGAAGTTATTGCATAGCCCACTATGTGAATATAATCATAAATCCTGCGAAACCGGCAAGAAACCCGTAATCCTGCGCGAAATTCAGGCCCTGATTATATTTAGGTGTTTTGCAACTTCAGTGTAGTGAATTGTGATTTATTGCAACGTCTGATACTGCCTTACCTTTGAGAGGCATTAATCTGAACTTGCATCTCCAGTAAGCATGTGCTCTTGGTGTGAGTGCAAACTTCCAGTGTCTTCAGCCTCCCGCGTTGATTGGTCGGAGTCGTGACTCCCAACAAATCAGAGGGGCGGTGGGCGGGCATTGCTCTACTGACTAAAGTGCCCTGTTCCGTGTTCCGACCGCTCTCACTCCTTGGCTGCATCAGAGTCAAATAGCGCATTTTAAAATGAAATTACATTATCAGCAAATCGGCTTTTAAAACTGCCGATGTCGATAATCGGGAAAATGCTTAATATCGATGTCGATAATCGGCCAGGTCGATAATCGGTCGACCCCTATTAGATAGGTTAGACAGGTTAGATAAATGGGTTGATTGTTTAGATGGGTTAGGTTAGATGGGTTAGGTAGAAGGGTTGATAGTTTAGATGGATTGATAGGTTGATTGGGTTAGATAGGTGGGTTATAGGTTAGATGGGGCAGTTGTGGCCTAATGGTTAGAGAGTCGGACTTGTAACCAGAAGGTTGCCGGTTCGATTCTCAGTACCTTACCCCCGTTTGCTCTCCGGGTGCTGCAGTGATAGCTGCCCACTGCCCCGGTGTATGTGTGTTCACGACTTGAAGTGTGTGTGTTCACTATTCACTGGTTGGGTTAAATGCAGAGGTCACATTTCGGGTATGGGTCACCATATCTGACAAATAATAGGTCACTCACAGATGGGTTGATAGTTTAACTCAAGTTTATTTATATAGCGCTTTTTACAATTTGCATTGTTGCAAAGCAGCTGTACATGATACAAAATGACTATAAGCAAAGCATTCAATGTGTAAAAAGGAAAGTAAGAACAACAAACTGAAAAAAAAAATACACCCCAGATTCACAAACCACCAAAATGTAAGAACATGTAAGAAAACACTTGCACACAACACAGACATACGCACACAAGTCCATACCCACCTATATACAAAACAGACGCACAAGACACATGCACTGACACATAGAAGATATAGGAAAGAGAAACATAAATAAAATCCTATATGGAGTATTAAATGAATTAAATAAATTATGAAGAATGATTACATTTAAAGTGATATTAGAAATACAAAAACTTTACATTCTAAAGCTGATGTCAGCAGCCCCCCCACTCGGGCAAATAGTGCAAAACAATGGCAAGGAACCCAAAACTCCAGTGGAAAAAAACCCTCAGGAGAACCCAGACCCAACCAGGGGAACCAGTTGCCCTCTGGCACAAACTGCAGCATCTCTACATGCTCGACAGTGCTTGCACAACTAGGCTAAAATAAAATTGAATAGTAGATATAGGTGTACGATTATCATTAATATTCCTGTAGCTAGTTGCAGTTTTGTAGTGAAGACTTGTCGGGTCGCCGCTGCCCTCTTTCAGCTCTAACATCTGGTCTGGAATTTGATGTCTTTAACCCTCTTAACCTCATGACCATTTATGTGGAGGGGTAGTGGTGTCGTTTTCCTGGTTCTTCTATAGTCCACAATGATCTCCTTTGTTTTAGTGGTATTCAGAACTAGGTCACTATCCACACGCCATTCAACCAGATGTTGAACCTCCTCTCTGTAGTGTGTCTCGTTGTTTTCTGATATCAGTCTCACTATTGTGGTGTCGTCAGCAAACTTCACTATAGTGTTAGAGGAGTGGATGGGTTTGCAGTCAGGTGTGAGTAGGGTGAAAAGGAGCTGGGCTAAGGACACAACCCTGTGGTGCTCCTGTATTCAGAGTGAAAGTGGATGACGTGTGATTGCCCACCCTAACATTCTGTGGTCTGTTTGTGAGTCCAGAATTCATAAACAGAGCGTGGAAGTTAATCTCAGATTGCTCAGCTTGTACACCAGTTTATGGGGCACTATTGTGTTAAATGCAGAACTAAAACATATGTGTTGGGATGCTCCAGATGTAATAAGCTAATGTGAAGTGCCATTGAGATTGCATCCTCTGTTGATCTATTCCTGCAATTCCGGCGAACTGATGGCTGTCCAGATCAGTGGGGATGGTGGCTTTGATGTAAGAAAGTACAAGCCTCTCAAAGCACTTCATAGCAATTGGAGTCAAATCAACTGGCCGATAGTCGTTCAAACACTTTACTGTTTGTTTTTTCGGCAACGGAACAATAGTGGTGGATTTGAGGCATGTAGGCACTATAGCCAGCTGCAGAGACAGGTTAAAGATATTGGTAAACACCCCGGCTAGTTGATCAGCGCATGACTTCAATGTGCGGCCTGGTATCCTGTCTGGTCCTGGGGCCGGTTGCACCAGCTGTGCGTAAGTTACAACTTAGCCTATAGTTTTGACTTAAATGGGCACCAAGTTACAACTTACGTACTACTAAATATTTTTGCGTTGCACCATTCAGCTTAGTTGAAGCGTAATGTTAGGTATAATCTAAATATTTACGGAAGCCTCCCATCAGGAGTAACTGTAGGAATAAAATAGCAGACTTACTGAACTAATTTAATTAAGCTCTTGTTTCACTCGACATTCTTCAATGCTTTTAACATGTGATAATGCTGCACTTACCTTTTAAAATAGAGAACATTATGTGATGATGTTACCTAGTGCGCCTCCGTGTGTGTATCTGCCTGTGTTGTGTATGTCCAAATAAAATCATTTTCTTTTTATTTCATCGGCGGTTGCCAGTAAAATAAAATCACCCATATTACATGTCATTTATTATGATTTTATCGTGCTGTATTATTTTTAATCAGCATTTGTTTATTTATCTTGTTTATTTTGAAATATTTAATTCCTTCAAAGTTCCTATTATGTTATTAATGATTAAGTAGTATTCTATTTTATAAAAATGTATTTTTACAGTTATTATGTGAGGTAAAATAAGTTTAAATCAAGAACGTTTTGATTTCAACACCACTTTTTCTCATGAATTTAAAGGCTGCTATTGGACTATTGAAGGTAAACTTCATAGTATGCGACTATGCATTACTTTACGGAGAGCTTACGAACTACTAGCTACGTTCTGCCTTGAGTACAAATGGTGCAACCGAAAAAAGTACACAGTTAGTTATAAACTAGCTAGTAGTTACTAAGCCTCTAGTTGGGACTTTACGTTCCAGTATAAGTAAGAACTTACGAACGGCTGGTGCAACCCTACCCTGATGCTTTGTTGATGTCAATCCTTCTGAGAGTGGATCTCACCTGATGACATTCAAAGGCGAATGGCGACATTTCTCTGGATGATGGTGCTCAGGAAGTGTGGTGTCATTGCTGGTCACTGTGGTGCTGTTTTTGTAGTCCGTTGGGGCTTTTATGCCTCTCTACATGGTGCAGGGGTTGTTATTTCTGAAGTAGCCTTCTATGCGCTGCTGGTATTTGTGTTTGGCTTTTTGAATGCTTTTCTTCAGATCTCTTCGGGCATTACTGCAAGCCAACCTGTCCCTTGACCTGTAGGCAGCATTGCTTGCCCTAAGCCGAGACTGCACATTCCTGTCAAGCCATTGTTTTTGGTTTGGGAACATCCTTCTGGTTTTGGAGGTTAGCACAGTGTCAGTGCAGAAAGCTATGTACACTGTAAAAATGAAAGGTTCTCTGAGGAACCATTTGGGGTTCCTCACATCGCCACACCGGCGGAACCCTCAGAGGAAACTCAAGGAACCGTTTCACGGAGGGCGGTTCTCTGAGGAACACTCAAGGCTTTTTAAGAAACCCTTTTATTAAAATCGTCTGGAACCACCTTTTCATGGTTTATCCTATTCACTGTATTTTAATAAGCAGTAATACTAAAACCAAATACAAAGCAAACTGTTTATTGATAAACAACAATTTACATTGAATTTACATTTACATTTATCGCTTCACATACAGTAAATATAAAGTATATAATTAGGACAAAAAGAGAACAAAGCTGTGCCTGTTGGCCTTAGGTGTCTCAGGCTGTGCAAGGATGAGCATCAGGGTGGGCTGAAGCTGGGTTGTTGGCCTTGGGTGTCCCTGCCGGGAATAAGACATGGAGACAAAAAGAGGGATTTATCTATAACATCTCACAAAACATCACATTTATTCATTTAACACTTCACAAATTGGTTTACAATAATAATAATAAACAAAATATTACAATATCACTGCTTTGGTCTATGGTTAATAAGGAGTATAATATTTATAACAATAACTGTAATAATCCAATTTTAAACTTTATTCAGATTTTTTCATTGTCAAAGAGTATTTTTACATATTACAAATAATATAATAATAAAAACTGATAATGTGCAATATTATAATAAATATAATAGCCTACTTACATTTTTTTGCTGCTCAACAAAACATGTTAATTGAAAAATATTGAAAGTTTTGAGGAAAAAGACAAAAACACAACTGAATATCATAATATAAAGTACATTGCAGACAATTTATGTAACATGGATGGGGAAACAATTTAACACAAACAACAAGAACAACAATTAGTTATTAAAAAACAAAGTGCTACATTAATTAAAAGTCAACATAATAATAGTTAAAAGTCTTAAAGTTATTGTTTGTGATTTAACAATAACAGTTACCCTGTTAACCCCACAAATGTTTGTTAGCATCTCGGCTAAATCAAGCGCTGTCTAAGTTACACTGGTCCTGTTACTAAATAAAGAGTTAAAACGTATAAGAGTATACGTGTATATAAATAGTATATAGTTAATATATTTGTTTAAATATTTTGACTTTACTCACCTCTTATGGGACGGTCATACAAACAGGTTGTCATGTTGAGGAAAGAGTCATTATTTTGAAATCCCGCCTGTCGCTCGAGCTGAACACACGTAGTGCGTCCGCCTCGTACCGCAGACAGATGTTTGATCAGTCAGACCGATCGACGGATGACATGAACAGTGTGAGCTGTGAGCTGAACTGACTGCTCAATATGCTTTAGAATGCCGTATATATTTTGTCATGTGGTGATCTGTCTGTGCAGACCTGGGAAAGTTCAACACACAGACCAATGTTGAAGTCACCTGTCCTACACTGCGACAATGGGCGGGACTGCACTATTAACACAGTAAATAGGGAAGCTGCACTTTGTTTAGACGGAAAGCACAACAACGTTTACATTTTTTTTTTTACAGATTTCAGTGAATTAGGATCTATGTGTAGGCTACAATAAAAATGTTTTGTCTTCATTTTTTATATTCTCAATAGTAGGAAAAATGAAATAATTCAAAATCTCAAGGTTGCTGAGAAGGAATGTTTACAATAATGTTTAGCCTTTTCTAATCATGTGCATGATTTTTAAATATATGTTCATAGTTGGGACCAAAAAACTAACTCTGCACTGTAAAAACGCCAATGAAATGTTAGAAGGGCAAAAATATATAAGTTGAACCAATATTCTTGTTTGGGCTTAGTTAAGAAGACATATTATTTTAAGTCTGCATAAATCTATTTTTAAAACAATAAATTAAGGGTAAGGGGTTTAAATGCAGTCAACATTCAGAATGGCTAGTGTTGACTGAACTAATTAAGACAAATCTGGTCCATATGTGGACTTATGACAGCTGTTTCCTTCCCAACAGCAAAATGCTCATAATAGTACTGTTATTTGGCTCTGACGTCTCTGTGGCGTTCAAACATGGGATTTAATTCATTTTGGCTATCTCTAACCGGCAATATTTGATCTCATGAATCTATTATTTGTCCCTGGGCAAATCGTTTTGACTGAGGGTAAAGATAAGTTTCCTAACTTTATATTTTTATTTAACTTTGTACTGATGCTCTGCCTTGTACTTTTGACTAAATTATTCCTATTGTACAAACTTACACTTAATAATTAAAGGATTATGTTTTATATCATATTTTAACTAGGATTGCACTTAATTAATATTGCAATTGAGTGATGCATCAAGTAGGCTACTCTGCTGTTCCATTTGTTATAACCGGACTGCGTCCTGCTCGCAAGTTTGAACTCCAGAGCTGAAGGAGCGGATGGAGAAATAGTCCCAATACCATAACTATTTAAATAAACCTTCTTCTAAATATATCCGCGTGCGTGCGTGCATTTTGAATTTAAAATGGCTTTAGTCGGAAGGATCTAGATCACAGGTCATTTGGGATCAATCCGCACGTAACTGCCGGAATCACTTGCCACAAGTCGCAGCCGTTTTCTCAAGTTCACGTCAGGTAAGTGGCAGTACATAAATGTTTACATAATTGTATACTATATTAATTGACAAAGACACAAATACTCTATGTTTTTGTGAAGATATATATAAAGGTGTGTTATATGTTATGTTTCCGAGGTAAAGTGGAGCTATTTTAGTTAAGATAGCCTAGGCATAGTGTTTACATCTTATATGTCTGAGGAAAATTTGGCCTAACTTAACGTTATTTCAGGGTCGGGAACAAAGTCTTTCCCCTTTCACAGTCAAGCTGTAATATACTAAACGTTTTATATTTAATGGCGTGTTGTATCATATTTTTTTGTAAAGTGAAGATATGGCATGTTGTGTACGTTAACTTATGCTGCTGTAATTTGGTGCTCAATTTCGATGCAACTGACTGAAATCTAAATTACTGCATTAAACTTGGTGTTAAAAATAGTAATAAGATATACTAAGGTAACATGGGCTTTTATGTGTTTTTGCCTGTGCAGTTTTCACATTAAGTTAAGGGAACAATAAAAAAGTTGTGACTAAAAACTGTAACTTACTATAAAATGGCGCTCATTTTAAACGGGGTGAGTTCCTTTAGTCGCAGCATTTGTATGATGTTCCACTGAATCTGTTATCAACAGTGATTTAGGCATTGAGACGGTGCAAGCAGTAGCAAGTTAATATGATGACAATTTCTACACATTCTTAAACCATTCTTGCATTTATCACCTCATCAATCATTCATTTTTTAACTATTTTTTTTCCTCCATCAGGGTGTGGCCAAAGGATCCTTTGATGCTTTGTCGTCATTGTAAGTTTTCAAACGCTAGCCAGTCAGTTCTTTTAAGGCATTACCAGCTCAAACACTGGCACGGGACCAGAATTCTCCATTGCATTCATATACATTGTGCATGTACCTTCAAAACTAAAGGTGCATTAAAGACTCATCTAGCAAGATGTCACTCTCAGAGAAAGACTACAGGGTATGCTACATTCAGTTGTGAAATTTGTGAGTTCAGTGACATCTGTGACGAAAAGACATATCTTAACCACCTTGCAAGCCATTTAAAAAAACATGAGACTGTAAAATGCCCTTTTTCGGACTGTACTTTTGAAACAAACATACTATCAACTTTTAAAACACACAGACATCGAAAATTTAAAAGAATCACTGGAGTTGATCTGCACTCAACTTTCCACAAAGCCTTAGAAGTCAATGCTAAAGATCTGATCAGGATGTATCAATCCAGAAGAGGTGATAGTCAAGACGAGTTGAATGTTATACTAAAAAGCCTAGATGAACAGGTAAGTTATCGCAGTATGGCCATGATTTACTAAAGGTTTAAATTAAATAAAATTAATTAGAAAATAAAAGGTAAAATTCTCTCAATGTACTCACCCTCTTGTCATCCCAGATCTATGTGACAAAACTAAATAAACAGGATTTGTTGCCTCTTTGTTGTACACTAGGCACATCTGCACACTGTTCTCAAATAAATTCACTTGTATATAACCTGTTTTCTTTTATACAGACTACAGATATAGCCATGCATCGAAGGTCAGCGGCAATCAGAGGTCTTCAGTTTTATCTCAGAGAAAATGTATCAATAGTAAAAACTATTCAGGTAAAACAAAATTACATATTTATACTTGCACCTTTTAACAATATTTACTTAACATAACTTAAAATAAGGAAAATGCAATAATTTTGTTAACTGTTATTGTCTATTGTTATAATAGTATTAAATAAAACCGATATTAAGAACTATAGCAAAGGTGACATTCAATATACAGTAGTGTGGTACAGTACAGTGCAGGAGATGCTGCTTTACGTACTACAGTCCATCTCATCCTCATGGACTGCACCAGATTTTTCTGTAAGATGTTACTCTACTCTTCACCAAGACATTTGCCAATTCTTGGGCTCTATGTAGCCCCTGTCTTACATTACGGACATTGTAGCTTATTGCTCTGGTCATATTTGCAAATATTACTCTGTTTATCAAACCAGAGCGGCGATGATGTGGAGAGGCAGACCAGAGGGATGCATATGGGTCTCCTCGAGACTGTGATTAACACTGAAGATCTGGATTTAGTTGTGGATGTGTCGGTAGTGGTGGAGGAAGAAGTTATCCTAAATGGCCTTGCAGATGTTCCGACTACCTTTGGAGTGCTTTTCGGACTGCTTTATGCTCTCTATTTAGAGTACTCAAAACAATGGGTGACTCTTGCAGGCATAAAACAAGATGATTCAGTTTGTTTCAAGATGTCATTTAGAGGTCAGAAGGTGTGTCATGATGCCAAATAATATGCAGTTACTTTTAACACATTAAATAGCTGGCTTTATATTATGTCACTACTGAACCTGTTTCCAGCATTTTTGTTTTTTATACTTATGTTATGTTATGTATGCCAATGAAATTTTATCTTATACTTTAAAATATGCTTTATTGATATCAGTGCTTTGTTCTCAGTTAGCAAACATTTACAGAAATGTAAAGAAACTTCCAGATACATTTTTCACTTTTCAATAGGACTTTTATGTAGTTTAGTAAATATATTTCAGCAACAAATTTGCTGTTACATTTCAAATGTAATGTCTGTCAATGTTCAGTCTGTATGAGAAGTGATTGTTATGAATTAAAAGCTTGTTTTTATGTGACTGAAAATAATAATTTTGTTTACAACACGAATGTAAAATTATTTGGTAAATAATTAAAAACAATTGTATTTAAAATTCCCAAATAATAAATATTAATTGAAGTGTAACATAAAACGTGGAGTAAATACTTAAATGTTAATTGACAGAATCCTTGCTGTATATTTGCAAACATTCAACTGATTAAAACATTTTAGTTGAAGGAACTATAAAGCTAGTTGAGCAAACATACTTTTTAATATTTGTGTCAAGTTTGGGTCAACTAAAAAATAACAATGCAGGTAACACTTTGGAGTCTGTGGAACATGAAATTTTTTACAGTGTGGACTTTTCTATTTCATGCAGAAATGTTTGGGTTCATCTAGATCAGTGGTCTCCAACGTGGTGCCCGCGGGAACTCTGTAAGGTGCCCGCCAAACACAGGGCTAAACAATAAAACTTGATTTAATCTGTGACTATATCGATCAGCCAAGTGCTACATTGTCATGAAATGTTATTATTAGCACTTGTTTATATGCTTCAAGTGCAAAAATATGTGAAAGAAAACTCAATTTGGTCCTGTGAGCCGAAAAATAATGCATCACATGTTTAAAGTTTTTAAGAATTTTATCAACAAGTAGCCCTCTAGATGATTTTATGTCTTCAGGTAGCCCTTGCTTACAAAAAGGTTGGAGACCCCTGATCTAGATGCTGTCTTGTACAAGAGAGATTCTCCATGTTTACAGATCTTACAATAACATTTTTTAGAATTTGAGTTCCTCCAACAACCCGCAAAGCACTTGGAGGTTCCAGTGTAGTGAAAAGGTGACTCCAGAACCTCAGAACTGAATATGGGGTTATTCAAGAATCTTGCAAGTTCCTGGAAGAACCACCAAGACTATAGATGGTTCCACCAATATCCCTATTATGAGAAAAAGAGCTTTGAAGCACTTAATAAATATAATGAATAATAAAGTTAACAAATGATAAACCTTGTACCTATAAACAGGGCTTGATACTGTGGCTAGAGGTTTTTCAAAATGACTAATATATCTGGTCCTATTTGAACCAGCTTCAGTTTGACACAGTTCCTGTAGCTCATTGGTTAGAGAATGGCACTAGCAATGCCAGGTCATGGGTTCGATTCCAGGGATTGCACGAGCTCAGAAACAAATGTAATCGTGTAATGAAATGTAAATAGATGAAAGCATCTGCAAAATGTGTAAATGTAAATAAGGAGCCTATAGCAACTGTCACTCTTGTGGTCGAGGAGTGAAGTTTACTTGCACTGCCTCCACTACACTACACACACAACATTTTCAGTGTCATTTTGTTTTTGGGATATGATTTTATATGATTAAAGTTGACAATGGTATGCTGTCAGATCATGCGTCGAAAAACATTTTCAAATTTTTTTTTAGTTATAAAAGTTTTGTATAAGAAAAGTAATATTTTAAGTTGTAAAACATTTTAAACAGACTTCAATATAAAGATTAATCCACCTTTTACACCAGGGACAATAAACAACTTTGTAAACTGCATACTGAATTATATGTGTAACACAGACAGAAGAGTTTAAAACGGCTGATTATTCATTCAGAGCTTAACATTTAATTTTTGAATATGAAAAAATGACTGAAATCTGGACCTCAGTGACATAGCGGACTATGAGTTCATGCTATTAATCGGGAGAGGAATCCCTCTGGTGGGGGGTGGTTAGCAGCTCCACTTGTTACAAAAAGTGTATGGATTTAGTAGATAAATTAAACTAAAAATAATAATATTATGGTAGACTTAAATCAAAAAATCAAAATTAAGACATACAAAGACAGAAAGCAGAAGAAGTGAATGAAGTGTCATTGTGTGTTTAGTGTCATGATGAGGACAGAGGACCCAGATGCAGGCAACGGTGGGGGTAACAAAAAGACTTTTATTAAAACACAAAACAAAACAAGAGACCCACGATGGGGTAAAAAAGGACCAAAGACACGAACTCAAAAAACAAGCAAGACTATAAAAACAAAGACACAAAATAGAAACAAACGAAACGGATTAGACAGAGACACGATAGATAAGACTTGACGTAACTAAACGAACCAGCACAGGACAATGAACACAAGGGTTTTAAATAGGAAAACAAACAAGGGATAATGACACGGGAACGGGTGTGAATCATCAGAAACATTAACAGGGAAAATTACCCGAGAACGAGGGGGCGGGGCTAAGACGCGCGACATGAAAACACGCGGCAAAAGGCGGAAGCGCCCGAGCCGCGTGTCTCCCCACAGAACATAAACACAAAGACAAGATACTGACGCAATCCTGTCCACTAGATCAGTGATTCTCAACCTTGTTCCTGGGGACCCACTGCTCTGAACATTTTGTATGTCTCCTTAACCGAAACGTTTGCTTCAGTTCATGGATTTCTACCTTAATGAGCGGATAATTTGAATCAGGTGTGTTAGATAAGGGAAACACGCAAAATGTGCAGAGCTGTGGGTCCCCAGGAACAAGGTTGAGAACCACTGCACTAGATCATGAATACAGAGCATAAACGAGGAGGACAGGATTGCGGAAGTATCCGGGGGGCGTGGTCAAGACGTAAGACCGGAGAGCGCGTGACGTAGGCGAACCCCGCCCTAGCCACGCGTCTCCACACAAAACACATGGGGTCTGTCATGATCCTGCCACTAGACTAGAAAATCATGAACAAGGCAGGCAGAATCATGACAGTTTAGTGTTTCACAGACAGGATAAAAGAAGTGAAGCAAGAAGGGAAATAATGCACTCTTTGAAGTTTTAATCGCATTTATGTATAGTTGGAGACCCAAAAAGAATTATAAACAGTAAAATATGGGCTCTTTAAACATTTTATTAGAGCTGGTTACAAACTGTATTTTTGATCAGTTTTAATAAAGTGCTTGGAGTTAATGTTGTCTTGTTTTATCAGTGGCTTCAAGGCCACCCGTTGTCCACAACAATGTGTAGACCCTCCTCACTCATTTCTACACAATGAAAGACAATTGTAAATATACAGTGTATGTAATGTAATATATAGTATAATCAATTTATGTTGTTGAATTTTAATGCTTGTTTTGTCTTTAAATAATTTCAAGTCTTGCTCCTTTAAAGTTGAATGATTTGTAGCATTTATTAGTAACATTATATTGACACTCATTTATATACAGATTCTGATCTGCTTCTTATTTCCACAAATGACGTAACATTCTTAAAACAATGATTACTGTATGAAATAAAACAATAAACATACATAAAATATAATAAAAAAATATCAATTATTATGTGTTCTTATTTTATGTTATTTTCTCTACACATGATGAAGTCTGTATTTCTGTGATGTTTATTATATGTTATTTTCTCTAAACATGATGAAGTCTGTATTTCTGTGATGTTTATTTTATGTTATTTTCTCTAAACATGATGAAGTCTGTATTTCTGTGATGTTTATTTTATGTTATTTTCTCTAAACATGATGAAGTCTGTATTTCTGTGATGTTTATTTTATGTTATTTTCTCTAAACATGATGAAGTCTGTATTTCTGTGATGTTTATTTTATGTTATTTTTTCTACACATGATGAAGTCTGTATTTCTGTGATGTTTATTTTATGTTATTTTCTCTAAACAGGATGAAGTCTGTATTTCTGTGATGTTTATTTTATGTTATTTTCTCTAAACAGGATGAAGTCTGTATTTCTGTGATGTTTATTTTATGTTATTTTCTCTAAACATGATGAAGTCTGTATTTCTGTGATGTTTATTTTATGTTATTTTCTCTAAACATGATGAAGTCTGTATTTCTGTGATGTTTATTTTATGGATTTTTCTCTAAACAGGATGAAGTCTGTATTTCTGTGATGTTTATTTTATGTTTTTTTCTCTAAACAGAATGAAGTATGTATTTCTGTGATGTTTATTTTATGTTATTTTCTCTAAACATGATGAAGTATGTATTTCTGTGATGTTTATTTTATGTTATTTTCTCTAAACATGATGAAGTCTGTATTTCTGTGATGTTTATTTTATGTTATTTCCTCTAAACAGGATGAAGTCTGTATTTCTGTGATGTTTATTTTATGTTATTTCCTCTAAACAGGATGAAGTCTGTATTTCTGTGATGTTTATTTTATGTTATTTCCTCTAAACAGGATGAAGTCTGTACTTCTGTGATGTTTATTTCATGTTATTTTCTCTAAACAGGATGAAGTCTGTATTTCTGTGATGTTTATTTCATGTTATTTTCTCTAAACATGATGAAGTCTGTATTTCTGTGATGTTTATTTTATGTTATTTTCTCTAAACATGATGAAGTCTGTATTTCTGTGATGTTTATTTTATGTTATTTTCTCTAAACATGATGAAGTCTGTATTTCTGTGATGTTTATTTTATGTTATTTTCTCTAAACAGGATGAAGTCTGTATTTCTGTGATGTTTATTTTATGTTATTTTCTCTAAACAGGATGAAGTCTGTATTTCTGTGATGTTTATTTTATGTTATTTTCTCTAAACAGGATGAAGTCTGTATTTCTGTGATGTTTATTTTATGTTATTTTCTCTAAACAGGATGAATTCTGTATTTCTGTGATGTTTAATTTATGTTATTTTCTCTAAACAGGATGAAGTCTGTATTTCTGTGATGTTTATTTTATGTGAGGTAGGAGGGGTTTGTGTGTGAGATCTGTGATCTTGTTCAGTTTCACAGAGACTGTAACAGAGATTCACTGAGAACACAATGACACTTCATTCACTTCTTCTGCTTTCTGTCTTTGTGTGTAAGTATGTTTTCATTTGATTTTATTCACTTAATACCTTCATTTTATACATACTACACATTTATGAACTTTATTACCCCGTAATTTTGATTTATTAAGTTTCATATTTTAAGGACAAGAGAAGATCTTTATTATATTTGATAATAAATGATGTTTTGGTCTATTTCTCCAGATGTCAGTTTTGGAAATGAAATCACATCAAACAGAACTGAAGAGGTTGTTGTTGAAGGTTCAAGTGTTCAGTTTTCCTACAGTTATTCCTCTGCTCAAACTCTTCAGTGGTACCGTCAGTATCCCAGAAAACCTCCTGAATTTCTTGTGCTCATTTATGAGGGTGTGAAAGAGAACAAGAAATCTGAAATAGATCCCAGATTCTCTACTAAACTCAGAAAAGAAAATCAAAAACAACATGTGTATCTGGAGATCTCCTCTGTTACTCTATCAGATTCTGCTCTGTATTACTGTGCCATGAGGCCCACAGTGACACAAAACACAACAACACTGAACACAAATATATCACCTGCATGTAAAGACAATAGCTGAATATAACCAGCAGAGGGCGCTACTCACCATAAAAAGTGTTTCTAAACCAGCGGGTCAGGGCTTTAAAGAAATTTAAAGGAGCCTGCAAGATTTAAAATGATTTAAAGATAAAACAAAAAAATTCAACAACAAAAAAATTATTTATTGTAAAAAATAATTGTAAATATATTTACAATTATATTTCATTGTGTAGAAATGAGTGAGGAGGACCTGCACATATTGTTGTGGACAATGGGTGGCCTTGAAGTCAAAATGGTTGAGATCCACTGATAAAAACAAGACAACATTAACTCCAACCACTGTAAGAGAACTAAAAAAACATTTTAACCAGCTCTAATAAAATGTTTAAAGGAGTTATTTGGTGAAATGTCATGCTTTGCTTTTGATTTAGTTTGTTATTTAACCGTTTGTGCATGTATAAGACATCCAAAGTCACAAAACTCGAGGTTTTGCACGAAATGATTTAAGTGGTAATATTTGTATAACGCCGCTCAAATGTACACGCAAAGAAGAAGGTGTAGCTTCAGTTATCACAGTCGTAGTCCTGCAGCCGCCATGTTACAGTGGAAATATATAAGACAGAATAAAACATCTCTCTGTAAAGCGTCCTTCTGGTCGATCCGATATCCCACACATCTCAATTTGATCTGTGTTTGTGCCTGAATTTGTACAGAATTGCGAAAGAACTCGAAATGTTTGTTAAAAGAATAATAGAAAATAATAGAAATGATCTTTAAGTAGTAAACAAAAAAAAGATCAAGGGCACAGGACACAGTTTCTAGTGTTTTCACAATTGAAACATTGTTCAACATCACAACAATTATGTGTAGTTTTCAAGAAAATATATTATTAAAATTAATAAGGAAATAATAATTTAACATTAAATATAAAAACAGCAGAGACAATTCTATAATTATTATTAAGATAAATATCAAGTCAAAGGAACTACATGAGAGAGGCTTCAAATACTCACTGAGGGTTAAGCCCCCCGAAGAATTAAATCCACTCCTGAACAAACACAACATCAACACACAACTGATCTGACTTCACAAACATGAAAACACACACCTGCTTCTCATTTCATCATCATTTCAGGTCAAATATATATAATGTCATTTTGACAGTAGTTAATAATATAATTAATATGATGATAATTTCATGACATAATTGTGTTCAAGTTGACTCTAATATTCTTGTGTGTTTGTTTTAGATGTGATGACTGCAAATCAGATCGGTCCAAATAAAGAAACAATAATCATAAAGAAAGAACAGGAGACTGTAACCTTGAGCTGTTCATATAACAGCAGAAGCAATCGTGATTATCTTTACTGGTACAGACAATATCCAAACACAGAACCTCAATATTTAATATATAAATTTGGTCAATTGGCTGGTTTAAGTGGAGACTCTTCTGATGGTCGGTTTAGTTCGACTACAACATACACAACCACTAAACTCACTATTAACTCTGTCAGATTCAGCTCTATATTATTGTGCTCTGAGAGCTGGAGCCCAGTGATACAAAGTCTATGTGACGCTGTACAAAGGTTATATACAACATCTTCACCACTAGAGGGAAACATCTCTTAAATGATTATTGCTCTTTTTTCACTGCTCATGACTTTGGTAAAAGCATTCATCAAATACATTTTAGTATCTGTTGAAGTTACTCAAATATTTCTGTGGTTAATACATTTCAAAATGAACAAAGATCCTCATGAATGTTGTTTCATATTTGATTTCAGGATTTTCATATTTGATTTTGCATGCGCAGCCCTCACTTTGCCCAGGCCAGGAAGCTCTCACTTGGCCAACATAGGGCCCACACTACCCAGACAGCAAGCTAACAGGTACAAACCATTGAATCAATGTTAAAAATGGTTGATTGTCAATGTTAAAGGCCCCCTATCCTGAAAAATGCACTTTTAAATGTGTTTAAACATAACTGCGTGTGTGCACAGAACCACCCTAGAATGATTAAAATCCACCCATTCATTTTTTTTTAAATCCCCAATAAACCTCATCAGTCCTCTTGAACGAGCTGTTTGCATTCTCTAAGCAATGTGACCTCACAGTGATTAAGCCCCGCCCATGACTGCTGTTGTCTCCGCCCTCATCACTGTCCACCATTGTTTTCAAACTGCATTCAATGTGCAGAAGACATTAGGTGAAGTCACTTTACATAGAGCTGCATCACAAATGGTAGAGATTATGTTTTCAGTTTTTATAGATATGACGTGTTTATCCTGTGAACTTCACTGATAAAGTCAAAGTACTTGTTGTAAAGACCGATAACGCATTTGTCCTGTGGACTTTCACTTATTAAAACAATGTGTTTGGTTTATTAAAATGAGAAAGTAGGGGCGAAGACCAGCAGCTCATTTGCATTTAAAGAGACACACACCAAAACAGCACGTTTCTCCTTACAGGCAAAAATGGACACACAGAGCACAGTATAATAAAAGATCTGTGATGTATTTTCAGCTGAAATTTTACAGACACATTCTGGGGATACCAGAGACTATTTTTACATTGCGAAAAACACCTGGGATAAAGGCCCTTTAACATTGATTCATTGGTTTGTTCCTGTAACAGTATCTTGTTCTCTGGGTGGTGAGGGCTCTGTGTAGGCAAACTGAGGGCTGCCAATGCAGGACCAGCACTAAGGGGCCAATGTTTTGCCAGTAAGCAAATTCTCAGGGGCCCTGCTGGGGCTTTTATTCGGTTGTTTAGTCTGACGTCACGCACCATCATATATGGAAGGTCATGTACCGTCTCCGGGTCCAAACATTCTAATCAGATGCCATAGGCAAACAGTAAAAAATTCTACTAAACGCTTGTGGTGAGCTGGAAAACCGTGATTCTAATCTTTATGTCCATAACGAAATCCCAAATGGCCAGACAGCGATTAATTGTTCAAAGTTTATTAAAATATTAATGTTGGGAAATCCATGAGCCTGGATACTGTAGTGTATATATGGTGAGTTTATTAATGTTTTGCTTAAATAGGCAATATGAATAAACAGTGCTTATAAACGGCTGTTTATGTTGTAGCCCCGCTTAAAACGAGTGTAGGCTTGGACCCGGAAATGGTATTCCTGACGTCATCACTAAACAACCGAATAGATTAACCCTGAGTGGACCAGTAAAGTGCCAGCGCAGGCACACCATCGGTAGCACCGGCCCTGTATTCCACAGATGTATTTTTGATTTTAAGCCAAACATTAAACACATTGAAGCTGCTTTTTTTGTTTCTAAGTGTTTAACCCGGTGATTGTTTCATGTGGTTTGCTGTTACCTTTGATATACGCTTTTGTTTTTCATCTAGGTTTTTAAAGACTTGAGTGAAATGTTTTTTGAGGTGAAATGATTAGGACTAAACAAAAATATTATTGTTTAAATATAAACTTTTTTATTACAAATTAAAATTGTACTAAATAAAATGTCTATGAAAGAGAGAATAATGAAAATTTTCCTCAATTGTAAGTCGCTTTGGA
This sequence comes from Oreonectes daqikongensis, assembly GCA_026939265.1. Taxonomy (NCBI): domain Eukaryota; kingdom Metazoa; phylum Chordata; class Actinopteri; order Cypriniformes; family Nemacheilidae; genus Oreonectes; species Oreonectes daqikongensis. The sequence goes on from JAOTQM010000003.1 coordinate 1,825,924, forward strand.
TAAAAGCGTCTGCCAAATGAATAAATGTAAATGTAAATGTAAATGTGAAAAAAGAGAACATTTCTGCAAATTCTAGAAAAAATTTGAAACACTGTGAAGATGCTAAATTATAACAGGTTTAATTTTTCGGTGTAGATAATATCATAGTTCCTATTGTGTTATATTACAGTTTTGATGGGTTTTACTATTCTTCTAAAATGTAAACAAATGAATAATTGAGTGTTTAAATCTTTTGACTGGTTTATATTTGTATCTAATGGTATTTTAGGACCTTTTTGAAAGGCCCCAGTGACAAAAGGGTTATTTCACTTTTTGTCTAACTGTTTAGGCACCTTTATAACCTCACATGAACACACCAGGAGTGCTTTATATTAAGAAGGTGTGTGTGTCCTGAAGATCTGTGTCAAAGCAGGAAGTTTCATGTGACTTTATGTGTGAAGTGCAAGAGTCTGAGAGTAACACAAATCTACAGCTTAGATCACAGATGACTATAAACATGAACACACATCTGCTTCTCATTTCAATCATCGTTTCAGGTAAAAAAGAATAAAAAACATTAATTCGAGCGGTTAAAACATTTAAGATAAAAACGTGTAATTAACAAAATAAGAATATAATGCAATATTCTTCTTTGTTTTAGGTGTGATGACTGCAGATCAGATCGGTCCAAATAAAGAAACAATAATCCTAAAGAAAGAACAGGAGACTGTAACCTTGAGCTGTTCATATGATACCAGCGGTAGTGGTGTTAGACTTTACTGGTACAGACAATATCCAAACACAGAACCTCAATATTTAATCTGGAAAGACGCTCGATCATGGAGTAGAACTGGTACTCCTTCTGATCCTCGGTTTAGTTCGACTACATCAGATAAATCCACAGAACTCACTATTAACACTGTAACTCTATCAGATTCAGCTCTATATTATTGTGCTCTCTGGAGCCCAGTGATACAAAAAACCTGAGAGTCTTTACAAAAACTCAAACACACTATTATTGCTTTAAACAACAGATATCAAATAGTAGCAAACCACAGAAATAAACCACAAAGACAGAGAATCAAAACACCTGCTGAACATGAAATACAAGTTCAGGAAGAAAAAACTGACTGTAAAAAATGTCTGTGAAATTAACAGTGAAATGTTTTTACTGAATGAAAATGTTGTCAGAAAACTTTTGTAAAAATATAGAAAGAAAAGTTTTTCTGAAGTTTTCTGGCAAATGTTTCTGTAAAAACTCACCATTAAACAACTCCACAAACACTATTACCACCTTCACTTATTACAACATCACTGTCACTTTATTTCTGTGGTTCATCTACAAAAGATCTTATTGACAATTAACACAAGTTTAGATGTTGATGGGTTTTGTTGAATCACCATTATGAAAGCTTTCATTTTTTTTTTACTTTAACCACTGATATAAAATAATTTTGAACAATCAACAAACCATTTAGAAAAATGCATTTTGGGTACCATCATAGTACAAAACTCACTCTAGTGGTTGTCATTTTCTGTCATTTTTTACAGTGTAGTATTGTCATTTTTGTAAAGTCTTATGCAATTACACTCAATGAGAATTTATTGCCTAAAGATTACAACTTCTAAAAAATATTAATTGATGCATTAACTTAAAACAAATGTAGCAAAAATGAATATTCATAACAATGAAAATAATAAAATGTCAGAAAGCAGTTTTGAAATGATTTAGTATCATTTATAATACCAACAAACAATCAATTACATCAGATTCATATTAGCCCCAAAACTGATTCTCAAAAAATAAATGAATCTCATTTTTAATCATAATAAATGATAAAGAAAAACAAAACAGCATTTGAATGTTTTGTCATTTTAAAAAGAAGCAATAGAGGGCGCAATACACTTAATATTCTTTACATGTAGCTCACGTCTGAACTCCTCCCATATCAGAGAAACACAAAATAACAACAGCTGAAAGATTTGAAGAACACACTTCACTTACTTTCTTTGAAAACATCTTTATCATCTTTAAGAGCAAACAATGAAACTTTGTCTGGAGGTGTTTACATTTGCATTACTTATTTTTGGTATGTAACATTAAAATGATTTATTCAAATGTAATCTTTATTGCTGTTTGTAATGATATTACAAATTAATTTTTCAAATATATTTTATATTTACAGGATGTAGATCAGAGGATAAAGTTGATCAGCCAGATAAACAGAAAACTGAAACTGAAGGAGGATCAGTAACATTACAGTGTACATTTACATCTACATCCACAGCAGCACCAGATCTCTTCTGGTACATCCAGAGAACAAATGATTTTCCTAAATACATCCTGAGAAGAAATAAATATGGAGGAGAAAATGGCACCGAGTTTCAGGAGAGATTTCAGTCTGAAGTGAAGTCAGATTCAGTTCCTCTGATAATTCAGGATGTTCATGTGAGAGACTCTGCTGTGTATTACTGTGTTCTGAGGCCCACAGTCACTAAAACACATTCAACACTCACACAAAAACACACTCAACACTTACACAAAAACACACTCAACACTCTCACAAAAACACACTCAACACTCACACAAAAACACATTCAACACTCACACAAAAACACACTCAACACTCACACAAAAACACATTCAACACTCACACAAAAACACACTCAACACTCACACAAAAACACATTCAACACTCACACAAAAACACATTCAACACTCACACAAAAACACATTCAACACTCACACAAAAACACTCAACACTGGCACAAAAACACATTCAACACTCACACAAAAACACACTCAACACTCACACAAAAACACATTCAACACTCACACAAAAACACACTCAACACTCACACAAAAACACATTCAACACTCACACAAAAACACATTCAACACTCACACAATAACACATTCAACACTCACACAAAAACACATTCAACACTCACACAAAAACACATTCAACACTCACACAAAAACACACTCAACACTCACACAAAAACACATTCAACACTCACACAAAAACACATTGGCTAAACTTAAATGCGACAAAGTTACATAACAAATTTAACAAATTGTTAATTTAATACAATTATTATATAAAAAATTAATATAAATGTATATTAAAATTGTATATTTATAGCCACTCGGCCGAGGACTGGAGTTGAAAAACACTGGCCTAATAGTTTATTGATGCTCAGCAAAAAGTATTTAAACTTTTTCACCACAAGGAGGCATCATTCCTCAGATGCTTATATAAGTTTGACATGACAATCTGAAACAACAAAGAGAAAAATGATTAAAGATACAGAGACTCACTAGAAGTCAACAGTTTTAAAGTTTATCTGTGAGGTGATGATGGCAAAACTAGTGATTATTACGCTTATCTTAACAGCACATTATTCTGGTAAGAATATTGTTTTATTATTGACACTATATTTGTTTGACATTTTCAAAATATGCAAATGATTCATGAATAAATCTGTTTATATTTTCAGTATGTGAGGGAAAAGACAGTGTTGAACAGACTTCAGGAGAAATTACTGCAAATGAAGGACATCAAGTTAATCTACAGTGCAGTTTTTCTACCTCTGATACAAATCCATATCTTTTCTGGTACAAACAGCTGCCAAACACATCACCAACATTCATTCTGAGTAAATCATATTTTGGTGGAGGAACAACTGAACCTGAATATCAGAAGAGATTTAAAGCAACATTGAACTCCACAACAAAATCTGTTCCATTGATAATTCAGGATGTACATGTGAGTGACTCTGTTGTGTATTACTGTGTTCTGAGGCCCACAGTGATATCTGAATGCTTTAGTGTCATACAAGAACACAGAGCACTTCTACATACAGCTGTCATACCCTTCATATATTCAGTAGCCTATACATTATGTATTCACTATAATGTATAGCACCAAATAAAACGTAAACATTTTGTAACCATAACCAATGTATTCTAAATAAATGTGTTATTATTCATATAAACATCTAGAGTTTCAAAGTTCACAAATAGTGATATTATATCACAGACTCTTGTCATTGCCTTTTTAAAACCTTTTTTTCATATATAGTAGTTCCCAAGTTTTTTTTTAAAGCGGAAGGTTTTAAAGACACTCTGATGTTATTTCCGATTTATATAAACACTTTTGCTGTCGAATTCTTGTATAAATGCAATATCACTCATGTGATAGCGCTCTTTATTACACTGTTCATTGGAATACTTGATTCTGATTTGCCAGTCGGAACATTTGCAGGTTTGTTATTCCCAGATAACAACCGCTCAAAACTAATAACACACCTGCCGCAAATCATTTTGACAGGTAAAGTTTAATATTACACAAAAAATAAATATAAATGTGTCTTTTAATAACATATATGACATTATAATAACAAATGATTAAACCAAATTGCCTGTTTGTGACATTTGAATGTAGTTTCTACTTTAAAACCAAAAAGAAACAGCTTCGCGTTGGGTCCTGATCACACTGTTGGGGCTTATTTCTGTGATAACAACCGGCTGCCTGTACATTATTCTTCACATATCATCTAGACTGTGATTGTTTCCTGTATTCGGCCTGTGGCCTCATGTTTCTGATCTAATCACAGCTGTGCTGATATAGAGCAACATCCCACTCCTACTCGAGTGATATTACATTAGTAACTCACAGGTAGTGTGAAAAAGCGTGCATAACCTAAACAACACCGAACAAATGAAAGCAGGAAAAAGATCAACCAAAATGCAAATAAATGTAAAATAATAAACACCTGTACAAATCAAATAAATATCCAAGTACAACTAGTAAGTGGCTGGAAAACAGAACAAAGTAAAGACGAAAAGTGAAAACAGAAAACAGAAACTAACTGTGACATAATTAATACTAAAGTATATAAGACAGAAATACAATAAATTCTTTATCACAGCATCTGAGAGACTTTGTCAAAATAAACTACCAATAAACAGAGAGGGCAGAGCCAAACAGACTTCCACACTCCTCCTCCAAATGTGTGTAAATGTGACAGTGTTTAGTGTTACTTTAGCAAACACAGCTTGAAGTAACAAAGAGTTTCTATGTTTTAGTTGAATTCAGCTGCATAATACATTTATTATAATGACACATTGGCAAACATTTTTGATGTTGTCCATGACATATTTCTGGGGTAAGTAGATTAATAAACATATATTTTACTTATATGAATTATTGACTTAAATACTAAATTAACGTGTAAATGTTATTTATTATTTATTTCAGGGTGTAAATCTCAGGATGTTGTAATCCAGAATACAAGATTTCAAACAGCTCTTGAAGGTGAAGCTGTAACAATAACATGTACATATAAAACCACTGATCCATCTCCATATCTCTTCTGGTACCAGCAAAGAGTCAATGAAGACCTAAAATACATGCTGAACAGATTTGATGCTGACAAAGAGTTTAAAGAGAGATTTAAAGCAGAATTCAACACAACTTTAAAATCATTTCCTCTGATAATACAGGATGTACATGTGAGTGACTCTGCTGTGTATTACTGTGTTCTGAGGCCCACAGTCACTAAAACACATTCAACACTCACACAAAAACACACTCAACACTCACACAAAAACACACTCAACACTCACACAAAAACACACTCAACACTCATACAAAAACACATTCAACACTCACACAAAAACACACTCAACACTCACACAAATACACATTCAACACTCACACAAAAACACATTCAACACCCACACAAAACACACTCAACACTCACACAAAAACACACTCAACACTCACACAAAAACACATTCAACACTTCACATTCAGTCATGGTTTTATTATCACTTTTCAACTGTTTGACTTTTTCTTTAAATCTTTTTGTAATTGAGTTACTCTCATTTGTCTGTTATAAGACTATAAAACTGATAAACTATAGTATAGACACGTCAGCACGTGTTAACAGTATTTAAAACCAGCAGAGGGCGACAGACACACAAATATCAACTGCAGGTTTGTTGAGAGTTCACTTCCATTATATATTTATATTTATGCATTTGGTAGATGCTATTATCTAAAGCGACTTACATTACATTGTACTATACATTTGTACATTTTGTTTAGTAAGCAAGTGGGGGTTAGGTGTCTTGCTCAAGGGCATCTCAGTCGTTACCCACCAGCCCTGAGAATCAAACCAGCAACCTCCTGGTCATGAGTCCAACTCTCTATCCACTGGGCCACGACTGCCCATTAACCATAAAAATATATTCAAGAGCTGCACAATATTTCACTGATCTCTTATCTTACTAATTCTTCCTTATACTTTTATAAATGTATTTACAAAAGCATTAATTTGAATCTAGACTTTGCAGAAAAATGCTATCACATTATTTATTTGTAAGAGTAAAATATTTTCTGCATTAGTCTAACAGATATTGTAATGCAGGTCTTATGTTAATATATTGTTCTCCAACATTCACAACTAGTCATGAATTCATGTTTGTATTTACAGTATACTTGAATTTTTAACTAAAATAATTTAATTTAATACATGATTAGATTGACATGACAGTTTTTATTAACCTATATATACAGTGTTCCTGTATGTCAGTGGAAGAGTTCATTAAAACTACACTAAAAGTACATCAGCAGTGGGCGGAGCTTCTTCATAAAGATGTTGAGAGTCAGAGACTAACAGACTGAATCATCTTAATGTTGTTTTCTTCTTCACTATATACAGAATCTATGAACACATCATGATTCTCTTTACATGGACAATAATACAACTTTACATTGGTAAGATATATTATTTATTTTTCAGTTATAATATAAAATGAACACATACTGTACATTAAATTATTATTATTTTTTAGCTTGATCAAATGAGGCTCATTTTTTCCACAGGAACTTCCTTTGCTGATACAATAGAGCCGTTGTTTACAGAAAAACATGAGTTTGAGGGTAAAAATGTGACTCTCTCTTGTAAATACACCATCACTAGTGGTGTGACTGTTAACTCTCTTCAGTGGTATCGACAGAATCTCAACACAAAACCAGAGCATCTGCTGTCAGTCACAGAATATTCAAACAAATCTGAACCTGCTCTTCGTCTATATTCACATGCTGTAAAACAACTCAAACATGTGTATCTGGAGATCTCTTCTCAAACACAACACTGGATCTGTTTCATATGTAACTTGAAGAATTTTAACAGAGAATTTTGCTCTCTTTTATATTTAGACTTTTTAGGCATTTTAGTCCTGAAGAGGGCGCTACACACGCACGAATGCATGTACAACTAATCCCCCCTCTTTCCATCTCATTTATCACAGTTGTCAACTCACTCAATACTAATCACATCTCAACTCATTCATATTTTTGCTTTTCATGTTTCAGTCAATAAACAAAAATGAAAACTCTGATGAAGTTGGTGGCTTATGTTTTGATTTGTTATAGTAAGTAAAGAAAGTTTATAATTTCTGAAGTACTTCAGGTTTCATCATTATGGTTTATTTTATAAATGTATTTCTGTCTTTCTTCAGAGTGTCATGGAGAAGAGAAAGTTGATCAGCCAGACAAACAAATCACTGAATATGAAGGAGGATCAGTAACTTTACATTGTAAATACAAAACAACTTCAGTTCAGCCAGATCTCTTCTGGTACATCCAGAGAGCAAATGACTTTCCTAAATACATCCTGAGAAGAAATAAATATGGAGCAGGAGATAATGGCACCGAGTTTCAGGAGAGATTTCAGTCTGAAGTGAAGTCAGATTCAGTTCCTCTGATAATTCAGGATGTACATGTGAGAGACTCTGCTGTGTATTACTGTGTTCTGAGGCCCACAGTCACTAAAACACATTCAACACTCACACAAAAACACACTCAACACTCACACAAAAACACACTCAACACTCACACAAAAACACATTCAACACTCACACAAAAACACATTCAACACTCACACAAAAACACATTCAACACTCACACAAAAACACTCAACACTGGCACAAAAACACATTCAACACTCACACAAAAACACATTCAACACTCACACAAAAACACACTCAACACTCACACAAAAACACATTCAACACTCACACAAAAACACATTCAACACTCACACAAAAACACATTCAACACTCACACAAAACACATTCAGCACTCACAGAAAAACACACTCAACACTCACACAAAACACATTCAACACTCACACAAAAACACATTCAACACTCACACAAAAACACATTCAACACTCACACAAAAACACATTCAACACTCACACAATAACACATTCAACACTCACACAATAACATATTCAACACTCACACAAAAACACATTCAACACTCACACAATAACACATTCAACACTCACACAAAAACACATTCAACACTCACACAAAAACACATTCAACACTCACACAAAAACACATTCAACACTCACACAATAACACATTCAACACTCACACAATAACACATTCAACACTCACACAAAAACACATTCAACACTCACACAAAAACACATTCAACACTCACACAATAACACATTCAACACTCACACAATAACACACTCAACACTCACACAAAAACACATTCAACACTCACACAAAAACACATTCAACACTCACACAATAACACATTCAACACTCACACAAAAACCATTCAACACTCACACAATAACACATTCAACACTCACACAAAAACACATTCAACACTCACACAATAACACATTCAACACTCACACAAAAACACACTCAACACTCACACAAAAACACATTTAACACTCACACAAAAACACATTCAACACTCACACAAAAACACACTCAACACTCACACAAAAACACATTCAACACTCACACAATAACACATTCAACACTCACACAAAAACACACTCAACACTCACACAAAAACACATTCAACACTCACACAAAAACACACTCAACACTCACACAAAAACACATTCAACACTCACACAAAAACACATTCAACACTCACACAAAAACACATTCAACACTCACACAAAAACACATTCAACACTCACACAAAAACACACTTATACTGGGGGCAGATGTTGTCTAATGGTTAGAGAGTCAGACTCGTAACCAGAATAGCTGCCGACTGCTCCGTGTGTATGTGTGTTCATGACTTGAAGTGTGTGTGTGTGTGTGTGTGTGTGTGTATGTGTGTGTGTGTTCATAATTCACTGGATGGGTTAAATGCAGAGGTCACATTTCGGGTATGGGTCATATGTGACAAAATAGGTCACTTTCATATTGGTATACAACAGTTATATCGGTATATAAGAGTAACAATAAAGCAGAACTTTAATTTAAACACAGAGACTTCAAAAATCATATGAATCTCAACAAAGGTTACATTGAACATGGGTTCAAATTCAAAACTGGCACTTGTTTGTAAAAATATTAAAAGTGAAAAAAAAAGAAATGTTAATCTAGGATAGCATACGGTTTAGTAAATTACAGTGTAATATTCATTTTGGGTAAAGTATTCCTTTAACACAGGACTGTAGAACAGCACCACTAGGGGGAGATGTTTCATCAGAAACATTGAATTATATAAGAATCAGAGGATGTTACAATGGGATCTATATACTGTAATTGTGATCGTCATGTGTTTTGTTTAAACAGTGTGTTTGAAACATACTTTGTGTGAAATTAAATGTTTTATGATACAGTGAACATACTGATGATTGTAATTTATTATAAATACAAGAAGAGGAGAAAACTTCATCAGAGAATGAGAAGCTGGTCAAAATTTTACAGTATATACCCACATTTACACACTAATTTACATATGTATATAATATTTGATGCAGTTCTGATAGTTTGTTAGTAAACATGGAGAGATGTATCCTACTGATTCTTATAACAGTGGGAGGTAAAGTGAACTTAAAGACTCTTAAATATTGTGTTAAACATTCACACATGATTGTACTTTTATTTTGTTATTTTCATGTTGATTTGCTCCTCTATTCTTTTATATGTATTTGCTGACAGCATTAAACCAAGACAAGAAAACTAATATAATCAGTCATGAAGGAGAATCTGTAACACTGAGCTGCACATATGAAACATCAAGCAGCAGTTCTGTTTATATTAGACAAAAAGACAGAATCTCAGTATTTACTGTATAAAGGTGCTCGATCATGAAGTAATGATGTAGATTTATGAGACCATCAGTTTAATTTAGAAACAACAGAATCATCCACTGAAGTCATTATTAACAGTGTAGATTCCAGATGATATATGGGCTCATCAACAGTATTACTATGACATCAGATATTGACCCGAGTGTTTTCCGCAATGTAAAAATAGTCTCTGATATCCCCAGAATGTGTCTGTAACGTTTCAGCTCAAAATACACCACAGATCTTTTATTACACTGAAAGAAAGAAGGCGGCGTAGCTTCAGTTATAACAGCTGTGGTGCTGCAGCCGCCATGTCACAGTGGAAATGCACAAACATTTACATTACATTTAGACATTACATAAAACCTCATATGTGGTTTTAATCTGCTCATTTAATGTGACACTGACACAATAATCACATGTCCTGATGGGGTTGAACCAACAGGATGAGGGGCGGTCTTAATGTCACAAACCACAACCACATTTACCCACTTTATAGCTTTACAACAATCCATCTGTCTACTGAATTCACATATTAATATTTCAGCCGGATTCATGAAGCCAGTAATGATATAGTTTATTACTAAACATGAAGAGATGTATTCTACTGATTCTTTTAACATTGTCAGGTAAAGTGCATCTAATAAACAAAAAGACTCAAATATGTTGAACTATATCAACTATCTACATACATCAAATGTTAAACACTCAGTGATATTATATATCTGTATCATTTTTAAAGTTTTTTATTTACTCTTGTGTTTCTCTGCAGGTGTATTTGCTGACAGCATTGAACCAAAAGACACAAATATAGTCAGAAGTGAAGGAGAATCTGTGACACTGAGCTGTTCATATGAAGCAACTAGCAACTATATTTATCTTTACTGGTACAGACAGAATCCTAATAGAGAACCTCAGTATTTACTGTATAAAGGCGCTCGATCGCATAGTTATGATCATATACCAGACGATCACTTTCAGTCAGAAACATCTGAATCCTCCACTGAAGTCATTATTAAGAGTGTTTCTCTATCAGATTCAGCTCTATATTATTGTGCTCTGAGAGTTGGAGCCCAGTGATACAAAAAGCCTGAAAGTCTTTACAAAAACATGAACACAATTATTGCTTTGAACCGTTTTCAATTATATATATCAAACCACATGTGTTCTGTATGTAACCACAAAGCTTTGTATGAGACAGGATACAGTCACACCTGCTTAAAGTTCATAAAAAAGAGTTTGGTGCTGTAAGTCATTATACTGTCACAATCCCTGTTTGTTCTCCAGCCTGCTTACATCAAAGACTCCATTTCCCACAATCCTCCACATCCCATCACCTGTCTCAAATCAGCCATCACACCTGCTTCTCAGAGCCATAGAGAGAGTCACGACAACGGACGTTGGACATTTTTACATCACACAATTCAGATAGTTCCAGGAAGTTTTCTCTTTAAATGCTTTATTTCTTTCATTTATTTATTCATTAAATGATTTACATCTTTACATTAGTTAAAAGTTTGTCACAATCGGTCTGTTTTGCTGCAGCTCCATGCGTTAACTTCCAGGAACTATTGAGAGGCTCCATGAAAAAAAGCAATTGGAGTTCATTGGAGTCAATGGAGTTGATGCAATTCTCTCTGTCAACAGCTCTGCTGCCACCAATCTTTTACAATAAAAGCACACAGTCCTATATCCAACATCAGTTACTATATAACTGATCCTTTAAGGTGTTTGCTCCATCCCACTGAGCAAAAGCTCCTTCTTATAGACGTCTTATAGACGTCCCCTGAGGAGCCAGAATGAAAGTTTTTCTGACGTCTTTTTCTGACGTCTTCTGAACGTCCAATGTTGACGTTTATAGACCATCTATAGAAGGTATGAATTTAGATGAAATGTGGTCGTTGTGGACGTATTTTCAACATCTTATAACATCAACGCAGACTCATTTTAGACATTTTAACAAAAATAATTGTTACACTATGCATTATATTAAAACATATTTATGTCATTGAATCAATATCAGTTTTGCACTCGCTATTAATGTTGAAATTTCAACAAACCACCGTTTTTGTGATCAGTGTTTGCTTTAGTTGGGATCTTGACTCTTAACATTCATCAAGTTAACTTACTTTCTTTCAATGTTTGTAATTGTGTTTCAATAAGAACACTTGTGCGTTGATAAAGAAATAAAGGTTTTGAAAAGGATTTGAAGAAATAGTTTGCTTTATGACAAGTGTTAGGCAATAATAAGTTTAAGAAACTTTTTAAAACTATACTAAGATTTGATCTATTCATGACTGATGTTGACATTAAGGTTCACAAATAAAAAAAAAAGTACAGAGACAAAATATCAGAAAATGTTTACTGAAAAACTTAGACATCAATGTTCATCATACAAACCTCAACAATGGTGACAATCATCAAACTAATTCAGATAAACAGATCAACTGCAATGCATGCTGGGAGTCATCAATGAGTTTTGTACTATGATGTTACCCAGCATGCATTGCAGCATGAAGTTTTCTTTTGTTGATTGTCACCATTGTTGAGTTTCATACACTGATTCTTCATGTGTAATTGATTCAGTCGTGTCACAGGTTTTTAAATCTCGTGCTCTGTTTGTCGTCTATAAAACTTCTTTAATCTCTTTAAACTGCATCATAACAAAGTGTTTACATATTAATAACTAAACACTTAAGAGTTGTTTGAGTGACTTCATAGTGATGAAATCACCAACACTTTCTGATCCAACTGGATCATTGTTTTCTTTGCCAAACACAAATTGGCAGCCAATAAAAACATGACATTAAACCAAGAGTCAAGAGCCCAACTAAAGCAAACACTGATTTATTATTAAAATGAGTCTGCGTTGATGTTATAAGACGAAATGTGGTCGTTGTGGATGTATTTTCAACATCTTATAACATCAACTCAGACTCATTTTAGACATTTTAACAAAAATAATTGTTACACTATGCATTATATTAAAACATATTTATGTCATTGAATCAATATCAGTTTTGCACTCGCTATTAATGTTGAAATTTCAACAAACCACCATTTTTGTGATCAGTGTTTGCTTTAGTTGGGCTCTTGACTCTTGGTTTAATGTCATGTTTTTATTGGCTGCCAATTTGTATTTGTACATATTTGTTTTGGCAAAAAAAAAAACAATGATCCAGTGAGATCAGAAAGTGTTGGTGATTTCATCACTATGAAGTCACTCAAACAACTCTTAAGTGTTTAGTTATTAATATGTGAACACTGTGTTATGATGCAGTTTAAAGAGATTAAAGAAGTTTTATAGACGACAAACAGAGCACGTGATTTAAAAACCTGTGACACTGTCACGGTTTCCCCATTAAGGGCACAAAAATACAAGGCCAAATTCAACAGAGGCAAAAGTGAGTCCAAGGATCTGTCACATGACTGAATATTTATTCAAACAAGTCGGTTAACTTTAGCCGGTAGCCCAAAAATATAACAAGAATAAGCAAAAAGTATAATCTTCATCCCAAAAGGGACCCCAAAAAAAGTACAATAATGAAAAATAGTAATAAAAAACCCAATCACAATTATCTAAAGACAAAAAAAAACATCCCAAACATCAAGAAAAATCTGCCTTCAAAACAAAACAAAATTCCCAGTTTTACAAAAATATCTTACTCAACAAAATGAATAAACAAAGGAATACCTGTAGCCCTAAGGCCACCTCTACCCAACAACAAACAATCAAAAGACTTCCCAAAACAAAGACACACACATTCTTATACTGGCGGCCAGCGCCATTTCCCCATGGGGAGGAACATACATCCACGCAACATTTAACACACTTTCCTATAAATATATTTTTAAGTAAACATTTCATAAGCAAACAATACTCCATTGTCTTATGCAGGGGGAGAGACATGTACCAATTTCAAAAGCAATGAAAAGGCTTATAACAGGGCAACTCGGCCGCATTGTCCCTGAACACCCAGTCTCAATTACAAATGGTATGGTCCTTAAAATGGCTCCCAAAACTCCCTCCACATTTTCCCATTGTTTTACACTGTGTTACAGGACAACAGGTATTTGGTATTTAGCTTTCCATTAAACCAATAAACTTGTGTCAATGTGTATAGGCATAAATGTGTGTATAAACGTATATGTATAAAAGTCCAAAGTAAAAGTCCAAGATGGTCATTTTGTGACCATCACAGACACGGCTGAATCAATTACACATGAAGAATCAGTGTATGAAACTCAACAATGGTGACAATCAACAAAAGAAAACTTCATGCTGCAATGCATGCTGGGTAACATCATAGTACAAAAACTCATTGATGACTCCCAGCATGCATTGCAGTTGATCTGTTTATCTGAATTAGTTTGATGATTGTCACCATTGTTGAGGTTTGTATGATGAACATTGATGTCTAAGTTTGTCAGTAAACATGTTCTGACATTTTGTCTCTGTACTTATTTATTTGTAAACATTCATGTCAACATCAATCATGAATGGATAAAACCTCAGTCTAATTTAGAGAAGTTTCTTAAACTTACTACTGCTTAACACTTGTCATAAAGCAAACTATTCCTTCAAATCTTTTTCAAAACCTTTATTTCTTTATCAATGCACAAGTGTTCTTATTGAAACACAATTATAAACATTGAAAGAAAGTAAGTTAACTTGATGAATTTTAAGAATCAAGATCCCAACTAAAGCAAACACTGATCACAAAAACGGTGGTTTGTTGAAATTTCAACATTAATAGCAAGTGCAAAACTGATATTGATTCAATGACATAAATATGTTTTAATATAATGCATAGTGTAACACCTATTTTTGTTAAAATGTCTAAAATGAGTCTGTGTTGATGTTATAAGACGTTGAAAATACGTCCACAACGACCACATTTCAACTAAATTCGTACCTTCTATAGATGGTCTATGAACGTCAACATTGGACGTCCAGAAGACGTCAGAAAAAGACGTCAGACAAACTTTCATTCTGGCTCCTCAGGGGACGTCTATAAGACGTCTATAAGAAGGAGCTTTTGCTCAGTGGGTTATATTGACAGATTCAGCTCTGTACTACTGTACACTGATGCCCACAGTCACAGGAAACTAAACATTTCACTTACAAAAACATAATACACTATATTTCAATCTAAGATCAATGTGTCTCCTTTCTTTTGGGAATAACCAGTTTGTTCTGTTACAGTATCAGTCTGTACAGTATTAAGTGCTGATTAACAGTAAAATATTATGGAGTACATTATACATTCAATTCAATTCAATTGTCATTGATGCATAAATTTTTTTTAAACTGGTTCAGTGTTTGTTTTTATCTGGACAGTGTTTATGAGAGAAACACACAGAGGGAGGAGCTCTCACAAAGTCTTTTAATGTACAAGAGACTCATTCAGAGTCACTTCTCCAAATCATCCAACATGTTTCTCTTTTCTTTAATATCACTTTTATTACTTATAGGTAAGGCATGTTTCTATGTATAACTTCATAAAGTGATATTATAGCATTTACAGAATGATGAATTTAATAAGGATGCATTTTCCTTTTTTTTACAGGGAATTCCTTTGCAAACACAATAAAATCATTATCTACTGAGAAACATGTTTACAGAGGTGAAAATGTGAATCTGTCCTGTAACTACAGTGGTGATGTAAATAATCTGCAATGGTATCGACAATATCAGGGATCACGACCAGAGTTTCTCATTCTTGTGACAGAATATTCAGATCCACCTGATATTTCACTTCATCTGTCAGCAAAAGCTATAAAAGACATAAAGCGTGTGGATCTTATGATCTCTTCTGCTGAAGAAACAGAATCTGCTCTGTATTACTGCGCTCTGGTGCCCACAGTGACACAAAACACAACAACACTGAACAAAAACCCTCTGATATATGTTCCATGTGATTTAACATACATTCATACATTATCACATCCTTATGATAACTTCAGAGATAAATAATAAATAGTAGAATTCAGTTTATAATTTCTGTCATATAACTACAAACGTTTATGGAGAAAAAATATGTGGCCAAATAAATCCAAATAAACAGACATTCACATTAAAGAGATTATTTTTTTATAAATAATATTTATTATTAATGCATCTCATCATGCACTTAAATGGTGAAGCTTTAATCTTTAATATTTTAAGTCACTAAATGTTTCACCCACAAGAGGTCACTACAATATGATGTGCACACTGTAGTTTCAACACACAATCTGTTATCATTTTCATTTGTCAGAGGGTTGAGCTCTGCAGTGTTTCATATTAAAGAAGCTTCAGTTTAATTTCATGTGTTTTCAGAACTGAGACTCTTTCATCATTCAGATCAACAATCATGTTTACTGTAGTTGTTATTGTATTTTTACAGCTTAAAGGTGAGAAACGCTTTTAATTCCTAATGTTACTTTAGTTTCAATATCAACAAATGTAATTATTTTCACTATGTGCCTGTGTGGATTATATTTGACAGTTCTGATAAAGAGTTTAATAAGTTTTGTTCTTCTTTCACAGAAAGTGTTCATTCAAACACAATAACATCAATCTCAACACAGAAGTCTGTTTTAGTTGGAGAAAGTGTTGTTATCTCCTGCAGTTACACCGGCATTGGTAACAGCTTCCAATGGTATCGCCAATATCCCAGATCCAGACCACAATATCTTATCTTTCATACAGAGAACAAGAATGAATCTGAAGCCACTTTACGTCTCACAGCGATCCCAAACAAACAATCCTCTCGTGTGGATCTTATGATAAACTCTGTTGAGGTGGGAGATTCTGCTCTGTATTACTGCGCACTGGTGCCCACAGTGACAGAAAACACAACAACACTGAACAAAAACCTGTTTTCAGTCATGTGACTTTGAATTGGCCCAGATGTGGTCCACTTTGTTTTTTCAAACTAAACATTCCCAATCTAATAAAGTAAGAAAACAAAATGAAGTACATTCACATAATGTGTGCAGATAATGAATAATAAACCAAATGAATATTAAAGTGCACAGAGGATGATGGAGTGAAATGACTCATGTGTCTCCTTTATTGAGTAAAATACAGATTTAGACAAAGAGCGCCACCCAGTGGCATATTAAGTTCAGCATTACATTGTGCTTTTAGTCTTACAGTGGAACAACCACTACTGTATATTGATAAAGAAACTAATGTATTTACATTCTAAGAAGCACATCTATATGATGCTGAGTGATTTTTTCTGATGGATCCTGTAAAAGCATATATCAGGGCTGCATTTATAAAATTATTTAAGTCCTTCTAGTTCTCAGTGGTATCAGAAATCTGAAGATTAGTTCCTTATACTAGAAACATATGATACAGTAATTTAAGTTGATCCTCCAGTTTCTGAAATCTCCATCAAACACAGAAAATCTGA
This sequence comes from Oreonectes daqikongensis, assembly GCA_026939265.1. NCBI lineage: Eukaryota > Metazoa > Chordata > Actinopteri > Cypriniformes > Nemacheilidae > Oreonectes > Oreonectes daqikongensis. The sequence goes on from JAOTQM010000003.1 coordinate 1,843,449, forward strand.
GAGCAGCAGAAGATACAGATTCTGTTCTGCTCCTTATTTCCACAAATGACATTCACAGGAACATTCTTAAACAATACTTATGACATCATAACTATAACTACAAACATACGAATATAAAAAAACTATCAATTGTAATATTCTCTTATTTTATGTTATTTTCTCTAAACATGATGAAGTCTGTATTTCTGTGATGTTTATTTTATGTTATTTTCTCTAAACAGGATGAAGTCTGTATTTCTGTGATGTTTATTTTATGTTATTTTCTCTAAACAGGATGAAGTCTGTATTTCTGTGATGTTTATTTTATGTGAGGTAGGAGGGGTTTATGTGTGACATCTGTGATCTTGTTCAGTTTCACAGAGACTGTAACAGAGATTCACTGAGAACACAATGACACTTCATTCACTTCTTCTGTTTTCTGTCTTTGTGTGTAAGTATGTTTTCATTTGATTTTATTTACTTAATACCTTCATTTTATACATACTACACATTTATGAACTTTATAACCCTGTGATTTTGATCTATTAAGTGTCATATTTTAAGGACAAGAGAAGATCTTTATTATATTTGATAATAAATGATGTGTTGGTCTATTTCTCCAGATGTCAGTTTTGGAAATAAAATCACATCAGACAGAACTGAAGAGGTTGTTGTTGAAGGTTCAAGTGTTCAGTTTTCCTGCAGTTATTCCTCTGCAGATTATCTTCAGTGGTACCGTCAGTATCCCAGAAAACCTCCTGAATTTCTTGTGCTCATTTCTGATGGTGTGAAAGAGAACAGGACATCTGAAATAGATCCCAGATTCTCTACTAAACTCAGAAAAGAAAATCAAAAACAACATGTGTATCTGGAGATCTCCTCTGTTACTCTATCAGATTCTGCTCTGTATTACTGTGCCATGAGGCCCACAGTGACACAAAACACAACAACACTGAACAAAAACATATCACCTGCATGTAAAGACAATAGCTGAATATAACCAGTAGAGGGAGATACTCACCATAAAAAGTGTTTCTAAACCAGCGGGTCAGGGCTTTAAAGAAATTTAAAGGAGGCTGATTTAAAGATATAACAAGCATTAAAATTCAAAGACAAAAATAATAATTATACTATATTACATTACATATATTTACAATTATATTTCATTGTGTAGAAATGAGTGAGAGGACTTGCACATATTGTTGTGGACAATGGGTGGCCTTGAAGTCAAAATGGTTGAGATCCACTGATAAAAACAAGACAACATTAACTCCAACCACTGTAAGAAAATTAAAAAAAAACATTTTAACCAGCTCTAATAAAATGTTTAAAGGAGTCATTTGGTGAAATGTCAATCTTTGCTTTTGATTTAGTTTGTTATTTAACCGTTTGTGCATGTATAAGACATCCAAAGTCATAAAACTCAAAGTTTTGCACAAAATGATTTACTGTAACTGAAAGAGAAGTCTGATCCAGATCTGCCTAAAACGCCTCGATCAGTCATGACCCCACTTTCAGTTTGTGGTAATATTTGTATAACGCCGCTCAAATGTACACGCAAAGAAGAAGGTGTAGCTTCAGTTATCACAGTCGTAGTCCTGCAGCCACCATGTCACAGTGGAAATATATAAGACAGAATAAAACATCTCTCTGTAAAGCGTCCTTCTGGTCGATCCGATATCCCACACATCTCAATTTGATCTGTGTTTGTGCCTGAATTTGTAAAATGTAAAGGTTACATATCACATCTTCACCACTAGAGGGAAACATCTCTTAAATTCTTGGCTGAGACACGAGAATATCAAAATAAATGATTTAAAGACACACATTACATCAGGCACTATTATGCAGTATTATAATGCTGTTTTCTAATGTCGGAGAAAGCTGATAACATATCTAGACTTGCATGAAGTAAATAACGCATAATTTACATTTAGAAAAGTTGAAGGCGACGCGTATGAGAATTAAACCTCCTTAATATGTTGTCCTTCCAACAGTTACGGTAGCCAAAAATCACAAAAGCACCCGCCACACGACTCGTGCCAACATGAAACTTACGACAGCAAAAACAAAATGCAGCATCGGCTTTAACGCTGTAACGTTACTCAAAACAGTCTCGATTAGTAACCCGAGCTGAGACGAAAGCTCGTTCCCTGCTTCTGAAAATGCATGCAGGTTACTGCTGTAATATCACTTGTTTAGGCCGATCAGTCCCGAGATCATCCACAGCCTGAGGTTTTGAAAATTCCGCCGTGGTGACAGCTGGTTAATTTGGGTCAGATGGGGTCGGCTGCAGCGCACTGAGCGTAGACTGAAGAAGAAGAAGAAGAACTAATCCTTTTTCTAATGTCCATGTTTGGAATCAATTCAATGCTGCGAATACATATTTAATGTCTAGCTAACGTTTGAAGGCTCCATCGCGCGCAAATCCAACGCTGATATCGTAATGACGTTGATGTACCAGCCAATCACACACGCTAGATTTATTCGGCAAAAAATAAACACATACATACCATTGTAGTTTTTTATTTTAATTCGACATGTTTAATACTTACTGTATTTTAGCTATTTCTAGTATATTTAATAAATATACTAGATGTAAAATGTAAATTATTCGTTATTTACTTCACTAAATATTTAATTTCTAGTATATTTGTTTAACATATTCAATATATGCAAATGATTCATGAATAAATCTGTTTATATTTTCAGTTTATTGCAACCACTGTATATCCTGCACTTGCTGCTATTGCACTTCTGGTTAGACCTAAACTGCATTTCGTTGCCTTGTACTTGTACATGTGTAATGACAATAAAGTTGAATCTAATCTATCTAATCTAATAAATAAAAAATTGTTTATATGAATAATAACACATTTATTTTGAATACATTGGTAAATTGGTTATGGTTACAAAATGTTTACGTTTTATTTGGTGCTATACATTATAGTGAATACATAATGTATAGGCTACTGAATATATGATGGGTATGACAGCTGTATGTAGAAGTGCTCTGTGTCTGGGGGCACAACAACCTTTGCGGCACTGCACAGGCCGGCACTGCACGCAGCCAGGGTGTAAAGCAAAGCTTAAACATTTTTTCAATTTGTTTTAATTTATTTATTTAGATTAAGTATTATAATGATAAATAATAGTTTTAGAATAAATCATTTTTTTACGAAGTATAATGATGTTATAATATCTGGTCAATAAAATAAAGTATAGCTGTGTTCCTTTTTTCTGACTGCAACAATCCACTGTGTAGGCCTATATGAAAATGTAAAATAAATGTCTGAAATATTTATTTATTTTAAGTATTGTCTGGACCTCCACTTGAAAGAAAATATAAAGACTGGACATCTTTGAACTTTAATTGAATACCTCTGATCTATAGAGTCCCAGATCAGAAATGTCCAAAACCACTCTTGGAGGGCCGGTGTCCTGAAGAGTTTAGCTTCAACTTGGCTCAACACACCATCCGGAAGTTTCTACACTCCAAGTACCCGGATGGTCTACTCCCTGTTTCTGTGTGAAAATCCAAAGTGCAGATCCATGGATACTCAAACGGCTGATATTAACAACTCAATTGGTGAATTGGGACGCAGCACTAGTCTGCCTAGTGAGATCATGATTAGCTGGTTCAGGTGTTTTATTTGGGGTTAATACAGGACACCTGCCATCATGACTGACTTTGGACACCCCTGCTGTAGATTATTTCTAATAACAAGCAAAAGAAATAACAAGTAAATTTGCTGGAAAATGAAAGCCTGACAAATGCCTTGTTTTTAATGAGTTTGTTGTGCCACGTTACTACTTGGCTAAACTTAAATGCGACAAAGTTACATGACCAATTTAACAAATTGTTTATTAAATGAAATTAATATAAAATAAAATTTCACAAATTGTTAATTTAATACAATTATAATACAATAAAAAAATGAATATAAATGTATATTAAAATATATTGAATGTAATATAAATTGTTATATTTAAAGCCACTGTTGAAAAACACTGGCCTAATAGTTTATTGATGCTCAGCAAAATATTTTAACTTTGTCACCACAAGGAGGCATCATTCCTCAGATGCTTATATAAGTTTGTGTGACATGAGACACAAAGAGAAAAATGATTAAAGATACAGAGACTCACTAGAAGTCAACAGTTTTAAAGTTTATCTGTGAGGTGATGATGGCAAAACTAGTGATTATTACGCTTATCTTAACAGCACATTATTCTGGTAAGGATATTGTTTTATTATTGACACAATATTTGTTTAACGTATTCAATATATGCAAATGATTCATGAATAAATCTGTTTATATTTTCAGTATGTGAGGGAAAAGACAGTGTTGAACAGACTTCAGGAGAAATTACTGCAAATGAAAGACATCAAGTTAATCTACAATGCAGTTTTTCTACCTCTGATACAAATGCATATCTTTTCTGGTACAAACAGCTGCCAAACACATCACCAACATTCATTCTGAGTAAATATTCTTTTGGTGGAGGAACAACTGAACCTGAATATCAGAAGAGATTTAAAGCAACATTGAACTCCACAACAAAATCTGTTCCATTGATAATTCAGGATGTACATGTGAGTGACTCTGCTGTGTATTACTGTGTTCTGAGGCCCACAGTGATATCTGAATGCTTTAGTGTCATACAAGAACACAGAGCACTTCTACATACAGCTGTCATATATTCAGTAGCCTATACATTATTTATTCACTATTATGTATAGCACCAAATATACATTTTGTAACCATAACCAATTTACCAATGTATTCAAAATAAATGTGTTATTATTCATATAAACATCTAGAGTTTCAAAGTTCACAAATAGTGATATTATATCTTTAGTAATTGCCTTTTTCAAACCTTTTTTTCATATATAAATTGAAATGCTCAGGGTTCTAAGATGAAGACAATTACACAAATATAAGAAAAAACAAGGTTTATATATGAGGTTGTATACAACAGTTCTTTCTGGTTCGCTAGTCTGATTGGCTGAGAGTCGTACAATATTCCACCAGTAACATCACTGGAACCACTTCACCACTAAGCACTAAACTGAAAGTTAAACACACACAGACGCCCCTCAACAGAAATTGTCAACAGCGACTGTTATAGAAGATACCTGAACAAGTTGGTTGTGACCAGTACAACATTGAGGGTCAATAGCCGTACTGAATCAAACATGATCATTATATAATGGTGATTGTTATTTTCAACATTAGACCATAAGAGTTTTCTTTACACATTCTTGAAAGAAATGGTTTACGATAAGGAGAGAAGAGATTGTTTCATTTTTCCCTTGTGAGATCTTGAGATCTAGAGTTCATGTATGTGGCAGAGTTCATGTATGTGGCAGAGTTCATGTCACGTGGCAGTCGTGGCCCCGTGCTTAGAGAGTTGGACTCATGACCAGAAGGTTGCTGGTTCGATTCTTAGGGCTGGCGGGTAACGGCTGAGGTGCCCTTGAGCAAGACACCTAACCCCCACTTGCTTACTGTACAAATGTATAATACAATGTAATGTAAGTCGCTTTGGATAAAAGCGTCTGCCAAATGCGTAAATGTATTGATTTGATATATGAATGTGATATTTATCTAAAGATATGTGGCTCTGTCTTCTCTTTTATTGTTCTTCAGTGATTGTGTTTGTGTTCATCACTTCAAAATCTCACTTACAGCAAGCAAACTGTAAAAAACAGTGTCATGCAGGTGAAGCTGCTGCCAATAATTTACTGTAAAATAACAGCATTGTCACCACTGTGCTGAGGACTAGTGCTTGTGTTTAAGGGTTTGTTGATCTATTCTTGGTTTTAAAGAAACTGTGTTATTATTGATGTAATTTTATCTTTGTGAATTATGCATGTGTGTATTTGTTATTGTAAGTTAATGTGTGAGGCTTCAGTTTAAGTTGTGTTTTATGGTTCTGTTTGTTGTTTAATGTCTTTGCAGGTTAATTTTGTGTAAGAAATTTTTTTTTAGTTGGATTAAAATAAATACACTCACTATACTAACAGCACTTTTTAAGTTTAAATAGATTAAGGCAATCCGTTACACACACACAATGAGCTTGAATTCACAGCTGCCAGTAAAACATTATTATACAGTAAAAAAACTGTAAAATGTTCCTTGCAGATGAAGCCTAAAGTTACCGCAAACTTTTACAGTGTACAGCAGTATAATGATAATAACACATTCTCTGCGAGTCTCTTTCATTCACACACAAGTTCTGCTTTATTTTTTTCTCAGTAATAACTTCACTGAAGCAACACAGCGCACATTTAAAAGACATGACAGAGGTTTGTTTCAGCTGGAATTCATGGTGGAAGAAAGTAGTTCCCCAGTTTCTTTTAAAAGCGGAAGGTTTTAAAAACACTCTGATGTTATTTCCGATTTATATAAACACTTTTGCTGTCGAATTGTTGTATAAATGCAATATCACTCATGTGATAGCACTCTTTATTACACACTGTAAGAAATGTTCCGTAGTTTTTATGGAAAAATACCGGCAGCTGTGGTTGCCAGTAAAATTCTGTAAATAATACGGGAAAAGCATGTAAACAGTAATGAAGTTCAAGAACTTCAGGGCAAAAACTTCAAGCTGTGATTGAATTTATTTCATTTGAGTCTTTTATATTGAGAGCATTTCTTTACATATAATTAAAACATTCACCTAATGCATAAAAGTGAAAATATTACATTTCCTTCACATATTTACGTTTATTTCTTTATTTCGTTATAATAATTGACAGTCACTTTTAAACAAAACAACATGCAGCATGACATCAGAAACGTCTTGCCTGGCTTTGACTTAAACACAGACTCCACTCTTCAGCACAGCGGTGACTAAAAAAACATTTAACGGTCAGAAAAGCAAAATTCCGTAGTTTTTACAGAAAAATACCGGCAGCTGTGGTTGCCAGTAAACTACCGTAAAAATACGGGAACATCCTGTTTTTATTCATCCAATCAAATCACAGAGGAAAACATGAGCCACACCCACTATTCTTCCTCATTAAATATTCAATTTAACTTTGAAATACATCAGAATAATGAAGACGATCATAACTTCTGCTTCACAGGGACTTAAGCATAACATCAATGACCGTTGTTTAAAGTCACCGTTATTGTGATCAGTGTTTAGTTTAGTTGAGCTTTTCACCCGCGATTTGTTAAACAAGTTTTTATTTGGTTGCTATGCTATGATGTGTTTTATAAAACATAATCATCATAATAAATAAAAACAAAAGAAAATGTAAACAGGCACTTTAGTCTGGTTTTCATTATTGTGAATACTCAATAAAAAGCAGTTTTTATGTTTTGAAGTTTTTTAATAACAGTGTGGATGAGCTTAAATTTGAGAAACATTTGAAAAAAGTTTTTGAGCAGTTTGGAAAAATCTGCTTTTGATTTTTAACACAGACATGAAGAATCAGCATATGAATCTCAACAGTGGTCACTATCAAATAAAAAGCTTCATGCCGCAATGCATCCTGGGAGACATGAATGAGTTTTTCTACTTTGATGGTACCCAGAATGCCTTGCGTTTATCTTATGTGGTCATTTTTGTGGTCACCATTGTTGAGATGAATGACAACTCTCATGACAAACAACATGATGACAATTTCTCTTAGTTCTTTTCACTATAACAGATGTGTTTTCATCACACAGTTACAGCAGTTAAAGTAAATCTAGCACAACAAAGCAAAGAGTCAAGAGTCCTACTAAAGCAAACACTGAACACCATAATGGTGACTCAACAAAACCATCAACATCTACACTTGTGTTCATTCTCAATAAGAACTTTTGTAGATGAACCACAGAAATAAAGTCACAGTGATGTAATAAGTGAATGTGTCAATAGTGTTTGTGGAGATGTTTAATGGTGAGTTTTTAGAGAAAAAAACTGATTGTTAAAAAAAATATATTTTGAGTTTTTACAACGTGTTTTTTCCAAAAAAACGACAGAATTTCACTGACAGGTTTTACAATGTGTGACTGTTTTTTCCGTAAAAATGACAGAATTTCACTGTTAATTTCACTGACAGGTTTTTCCGTAGTTTTCTGACAACAGTGTTTCTCTGTGAAAACGACAGAATTTTCCTGTTAATTTCACAGACATTTTTTACAGTGCACGGTTCATTGGAAAACTTGATTCTGATTGGCCAGTCGGAACATTTGCAGGTTTGTTATTCCCAAAACAAATAACACACCTGCTGCAAATCATTTTGACAGGTAAAGTTTAATATTACACAAAAAATAAATATAAATATGTCTTTTAATAACATATATGACATTATAATAACAAATGATTAAACCAAATTGCCTGTTTGTGACATTTGAATGTAGTTTCTACTTTAAAACCAAAAAGAAACTTATTAAAGGCTTATTTCTGTGATAACAACCGGCTGCCTGTTCATTATTCTTCACATATCATCTAGACTGTGATTGTTTCCTGTATTCGGCCTGTGGCCTCATGTTTCTGATCTAATCACAGCTGTGCTGATATAGAGCAACATCCCACTCCTACTCGAGTGATATTACATTAGTAACTCACAGGTAGTGTGAAAAAGCGTGCATAACCCAAACAACACCGAACAAATGAAAGCAGGAAAAAGATCAACCAAAATGCAAATAAATGTAAAATAATAAACACCTGTACAAATCAAATAAATATCCAAGTACAACTAGTAAGTGGCTGGAAAACAGAACAAAGTAAAGACGAAAAGTGAAAACAGAAAACAGAAACTAACTGTGACATAATTAATACTAAAGTATATAAGACAGAAATACAATAAATTCTTTATCACAGCATCTGAGAGACTTTGTCAAAATAAACTACCAATAAACAGAGAGGGCAGAGCCAAACAGACTTCCACACTCCTCCTCCAAATGTGTGTAAATGTGACAGTGTTCAGTGTTACTTTAGCAAACACAGCTTGAAGTAACAAAGAGTTTCTATGTTTTAGTTGAATTCAGCTGCATAATACATTTATTATAATGACACATTGGCAAACATTTTTGATGTTGTCCATAACATATTTCTGGGGTAAGTAGATTAATAAACAATATTTTACTTATATGAATTATTGACTTAAATACTAAATTAACGTGTAAATGTTATTTATTATTTATTTCAGGGTGTAAATCTCAGGATGTTGTAATCCAGAATACAAGATTTCAAACAGCTCTTGAAGGTGAAGCTGTAACAATAACATGTACATATAAAACCACTGATTCATCTCCATATCTCTTGTGGTACCAGCAAAGAGTCAATGAAGACCTAAAATACATGCTGAACAGATTTGATGCTGACAAAGAGTTTAAGAAGAGATTTAAAGCAGAATTCAACACAACTTTAAAATCATTTCCTCTGATAATTCAGGATGTACATGTGAGTGACTCTGCTGTGTATTACTGTGTTCTGAGGCCCACAGTCACTAAAACACATTCAACACTCACACAAAAACACATTCAACACTCACACAAAAACACAGTCACACAAAAACACACTCAACACTCACACAAAAACACATTCAAAACTCACACAAAAACACATTCAACACTCACACAAAAACACATTCAACACTCACACAAAAACACATTCAACACTCACACAAAAACACACTCAACACTCACACAAAAACACACTCAACACTCACACAAAAACACACTCAACACTCACACAAAAACACATTCAAAACTCACACAAAAACACATTCAACACTCATACAAAAACACATTCAACACACACACAAAAACACATTCAACACTCACACAAAAACACATTCAACACTCACACAAAAACACACTCAACACTCACACAAAAACACATTCAACACTCACACAAAAACACATTTAACACTCACACAAAAACACATTCAACACTCACACAAAAACACACTCAACACTCACACAAAAACACACTCAACACTCACACAAAAACACACTTATACTGGGGGCAGATGTGGTCTAATGGTTAGAGACTCAGACTCGTAACCAGAATAGCTGCCGACTGCTCCGTGTGTACACTGACAAAAGTGTGGAGTAAAATGTACTTGAAAAATACTAGTAAAAGCTGCAAACTTTTTGCACTCAGAAAATGTGAGTAAATTTTAATGGAGTTTTCATGTAAAATCTGTAGACAATTATTTGTAGCTTTTAATAGAATTTCTCAGGTAAAGTTTACATTGAAATTTCAAGTAACTTTTACTCACTTTTCATTTGTAACCCTAATAGTAAACAACCACCATAAAAAGCCACCATAATTGTGATCAGTGTTTCATTTAGTTGAGCTCTTGACTTCTGATTTTTGACATCAAGTTTTCTTTGACTGCCAAAGTGCTTGTGTTATGTCAAAGTTATTTATAAACATGACGGTCACAAGCGATCATCGGTGTGCTTACATGATAGTACAGTTGTTATGATGGTCACCATTAATGAGTGTGTTGATATTACAGCTTGTGATCTAATTTTTTAACAAAATAGGATAAAATTGTCGCAAGACACAAAGACATCATGAATAAGTGTATGAAACTCAACAATGGTGACAATAAACAAAGTAAAACTTTATGCTGCAATGCATGCTGGGAGTAATGAATGAGTTTTATACAATGATGTTACCCAGCATGCATTGCAGCATAAAGTTTTCCTTTGTTTATTGTTACCATTGTTGAGTTTCATACATTGATTCTTTATGGGTCTTGTTTGCTGATGGTTTTACAATTTTAGCCTATTTTGTTAAAAAAAAAAAGATTCTCCACCAGAGAAGATTTGATCATAAGCTGTAATATCAACACACTCATTAATAGTGACCATCATAACAATTGTACTATCTTGTAAGCACACCGATGATCATTTGTGACCATCATGTTTTTAAATAACTTTGACATAACATGACATTATAATAACAAATGGCATTATTTGGCAGTCAAAGAAAACTTTCAGAAGTCAAGAGCTCAACTAAATGAAACACTGATCACAATTATGGTGGCTTTTTATGGTGGTTGTTTACTATTAGGGTTACAAATGAAAAGTGAGTAAAAGTTACTTGAAATTTCAATGTAAACTTTACCTGAGAAATTCTATTAAAAGCTACAAATAATTGTCTACAGATTTTACATGAAAACTCCATTAAAATTTACTCACATTTTCTGAGTGCAAAAAGTTTGCAGCTTTTACTAGTATTTTTCAAGTAAATTTTACTCCACACTTTTTTCAGTGTATGTGTGTTCATGACTTGAAGTGTGTGTGTGTGTGTGTGTGCGTGCGTGCGTGCGTGCGTGCGTGTGTGTTCATAATTCACTGGATGGGTTAAATGCAGAGGTCACATTTCGGGTATGGGTCATCATATGTGACAAAATAGGTCACTTTATGTATATAAGAGTAACAATAAGCAGAACTTTAATTTAAACACAGAGACTTCAAAAATCATATGAATCTCAACAAAGGTTACATTGAACATGGGTTCAAATTCAAAACTGGCACTTGTTTGTAAAAATATTAAAAGTGAAAAAAAAAGAAATGTTAATCTAGGATAGCATACGGTTTAGTAAATTACAGTGTAATATTCATTTTGGGTAAAGTATTCCTTTAACACAGGACTGTAGAACAGCACCACTAGGGGGAGATGTTTCATCAGAAACATTGAATTATATAAGAATCAGAGGATGTTACAATGGGATCTATATACTGTAATTGTGATCGTCATGTGTTTTGTTTAAACAGTGTGTTTGAAACATACTTTGTGTGAAATTAAATGTTTTATGATACAGTGAACATACTGATGATTGTAATTTATTATAAATACAAGAAGAGGAGAAAACTTCATCAGAGAATGAGAAGCTGGTCAAAATTTTACAGTATATACCCACATTTACACACTAATTTACATATGTATATAATATTTGATGCATTTGTTAGTAAACATGGAGAGATGTATCCTACTGATTCTTATAACAGTGGGAGGTAAAGTGAACTTAAAGACTCTTAAATATTGTGTTAAACATTCACACATGATTGTACTTTTATTTTGTTATTTCACGTTGATTTACTCCTCTATTCTTTTATATGTATTTGCTGACAGCATTAAACCAAGACAAGAAAACTAATATAATCAGTCATGAAGGAGAATCTGTAACACTGAGCTGCACATATGAAACAAGCAGCAGTTCTGTTTATATTAGACAAAAAGACAGAATCTCAGTATTTACTGTATAAAGGTGCTCGATCATGAAGTAATGATGTAGATTTATGAGACCATCAGTTTAATTTAGAAACAACAGAATCATCCACTGAAGTCATTATTAACAGTGTAGATTCCAGAGGATATATGAGCTCATCAACAGTATTACTATGACATCAGATATTGACCCGAGTGTTTTCCGCAATGTAAAAATAGTCTCTGATATCCCCAGAATGTGTCTGTAACGTTTCAGCTCAAAATACACCACAGATCTTTTATTACACTGAAAGAAAGAAGGCAGCGTAGCTTCAGTTATAACAGCTGTGGTGCTGCAGCCGCCATGTCACAGTGGAAATGCATAAACATTTAAATTACATTTAGACATTACATAAAACCTCATATGTGGTTTTAATCTGCTCATTTAATCTGACACTGCTGTTATAAGCGTACTGTGTTTGCAACTGTTATGACACAAAACATCTCTGAGTGAGAGGAGAGATAAACTGACACTCAGCATCATCCTGGAAGTTCTACCTCACGCTGGAGGTATTCAGCCAATCACAACGCACAGCTCAACTGTCCAATCAGAGCACACTGCGTTTTAAAGAGCGATGATTGACACATCGACTCGATTCAAAAGAAGGGCCTAGATTTTCCTCCTTAAAATGTATCAACACATTGTATTACATCAAATACAAACAATAATATTGGTTTTAGCTTGACAATTAGAAGTGAAAGTACACAGGACAAACGCGTCATCTGTCTTTACAACGAGTACATTGCTTTCTTCAGTGAAGTTCACAGGATAAACACATCTTTATATTTACATCCAGGGTGGTTCTGTGCACACACTCCTGACACACAGTTATGTTTAAACACATTTAAAAGTGCATTTTCTGGGGTTTAAAATTCATTTAATGTGCAGTTACAGTTGTCTATTAATTTAAAAGCTTATCATGTATACATGTATTCAGACTTTCTTTATTTAGTTAGCATGCTATAATTAATTTGGTTGGGGGGAATAATTTTTATATTTGACACACTTTTATTCAAAGCTTCTAAAAGTTTGTATTTATTTTTTGTATGTAAATCTACTGTAGACATATTCTTTGTTCCTAGTAAAACAAATAAAGTGAACATCATAATCACATGTCCTGATGGGGTTGAACCAACAGGATGAGGGGCGGTCTTAATGTCACAAACCACACCCACATTTACCCACTTTATAGCTTTACAACAATCCATCTGTCTACTGAATTCACATATTAATATTTCAGCCGGATTCATGAAGCCAGTAATGATATAGTTTATTACTAAACATGGAGAGATGTATCCTACTGATTCTTTTAACATTGTCAGGTAAAGTTAATCTAAAAACAAAAAGACTCAAATATTCATCAAATGTTAAACACTCAGTGATATTATATATCTGTATCATTTTTAAAGTTGTTTATTTACTCTTCTGTTCCTCTGCAGGTGTATTTGCTGACAGCATTGAACCAAAAGACACAAATATAGTCAGAATTGAAGGAGAATCTGTGACACTGAGCTGTTCATATGAAGCAACTAGCAACTATATTTATCTTTACTGGTACAGACAGAATCCTAACAGAGAACCTCAGTATTTACTGTATAAAGGCGCTCGATTGCGGAGTAGTTATGAAGATATACCAGACGATCACTTTCAGTCAGAAACAACAGAATCCTCCACTGAAGTCATTATTAAGAGTGTTTCTCTATCAGATTCAGCTCTATATTATTGTGCTCTGAGAGTTGGAGCCCAGTGATACAAAAAGCCTGAGAGTCTTTACAAAAACATGAACACAGTTATTGCTTTGAACCGTTTTCAATTATATATATCAAACCACAGGCATTCTGTATGTAAACCACAAAGCTTTGTATGAGACAGGATACAGTCACACCTGCTTAAAGTTCATAAAAAAGAGTTTGGTGCTGTAAGTCATTATACTGTCACAATCCCTGTTTGTTCTCCAGCCTGCTTACATCAAAGACTCTATTTCCCACAATCCTCCACATCCCATCACCTGTCTCAAATCAGCCATCACACCTGCTTCCCAGAGCCGTAGAGAGAGTCACGACAACGGAAGTTGGACATTTTTACATCACACAATTCAGATAGTTCCAGAAAGTTTTCTCTTTAAATGCTTTATTTCTTTCATTTATTTATTCATTAAATGATTTACATCTTTACATTAGTTAAAAGTTTGTCACAATCGGTCTGTTTTGCTGCAGCTCCATGCGTTAACTTCCGGGAACTATTGAGAGGCTCCATGAACCGCCATTGCTGTGAAAAAAGCAATTGGAGTTCATTGGAGTCAATGGAGTTGATGCAATTCTCTCTGTCAACAGCTCTGCTGCCACCAATCTTTTACAATAAAAGCACACAGTCCTATATCCAACATCAGTTACTATATAACTGATCCTTTAAGGCGTTTGCTCCATGAACTGTTCTCCATCATCTCAGCTCTAAGCACATGGTCTAAAGCATACGGCGCAAGTGAACATATTTTGAATTGAATTCCTTACGTTTGATCTTTTCAAATGTTCTGCCCAATACCACGACTGGTCATGTGACTTGCAAATGTGACAAAAGAGTTTCTATTGCAGTTGTGCGAGATACGACTTTATCGGCCCCAAAAAAACACCTCATGCGAGCGGAGTTTTTGCGAAATTAACATGTTTCCGCTATTTCGATGGCAGTTTGTGGTAGAAATGAACTTTAAATCATATTTTTATAATATATTTTAATAATAAATCCACAAAGACCGACATAAGACTCAGAAGCAAACACACAACGTTAACATATGCAACAGGACAACCGAGATTTATTTAATCTGCACTGTTGATTATTTCTTTGGTCTGCACAATTATTTCGGTTACATATCCCTTGCTTGTAAAGTTGTTTTGTGTACATATATAGATTTTGTATTTATCTGTAATTTGATATATTTTTTTTGATATATGTTATTCTATGTTATCTGTATGCACCTATAGGGTCTGAGAGTAACGCAATTTCAATCCTCCATTTGTATGTACTGTACATGTGGCAGAATTGACAATAAAGCTGACTTTGACTTTTTTTTTTTGACTTTGAGAACAACACAGGCTTAAATAACAGGACAAACATGATCAGGTTGAACAGAAACAGGTGTGGGACTATTTAACAACTAAAGACAAAACCAAAACATAACATGTGACATTTATGGGCATTTTCAGAATTTATTCAGAGTTTCCATCCAGTGTTTTTAAGCAATATTCCAAAATGTGCATTAAAATTGAAGGATGGAAAAATGTCATTTTGCACTAGGTGGAGACATTGTACTATGTAAATCACATCCCAGACAGGTATTAGCTTAAATCAGGACTAGGCCTTAGTTAAATGTCGATATTTAAGGTGTTTTAAAAACATACTTTACATAAAAACATTACTGTGTGCATTTTGAGACAAAACAATCGCACTGATATATTTTAAGATATGTCAGTGCAAGTAGTTTTTGATCAAGACACCTTTTAAAATTGAAGTTAGTCTAGGACTAGGCTTAAGCCCTGTCTGGGAAACCATCCCATAATCATAATGAATTCACAAAAAGAGTTGACAAAAACACTTTAACTTATAACAGGTTAAAGCATCACTGACATTTCCGTCAAGCACTTTTCACTTTGAACATTTATGAATAGTATTCAGGAGACTGTAAATTTGAACTGTCTGTGTATTACAGGAGCATCTCTAGAGTCTGTGTGACATTAAATGTTCTTTGTAATTCACTAAATATAATAAACATCATCATAATCACATCACATGTACAGAAGTAAAGGAATTGACAGGTCAGGAAGATGAGAGGATGTTAATGTCATAAACCACACTCACATCACAACTTTATAGCTTTACCAAAATACATTCTTTACCGGATTTACATATTTATCTTTCAGATTCATGAAGCCAATAATACTTTATTAGTAAACATGAAGAGATGTTTTTTATTGATTCTCATAACAGCATCAGGTGAAGTGTATGTATACATACATCAGATGTCAAACGATCATAATGGATTTATATATTTGTATTATTCTTAATAATGTTTATTTACTCTTCTGTTCCCCTGCAGGTGTATTTGCTGACAGTATTGAACCGAAAGATACAAATATAATCAGAAGTAAAGAAGAATCTGTGACACTGAGCTGCACATATGATACAACCAGCAATAATGTTTGGCTTTACTGGTACAGACAGAATCCTAACAGAGAACCTCAGTTTATACTGTATAAAGGCGCTCGAGACTGGAGTGGTGATGATCATATACCAGACGATCACTTTCAGTCAGAAACATCTGAATCCTCCACTGAAGTCATTATTAAGAGTGTTTCTCTATCAGATTCAGCTCTATATTATTGTGCTCTGAGAGTTACAGCCCAGTGATACAAAAAGCCTGAGAGTCTTTACAAAACCATGAACACAATTATTGCTTTGAACAATTTTTCATCTAGTAAAATCAAACCACATGTGTTCTGTATGTAAACCACAAAGCTTTGTATGAGACAGGATACAGTCACACCTGCTGAATTGAGCGCCTTATTGCTTCTATGATTTTACCACATACAGTAATAAATACATAACAGTTTATAATGTTTTTCATTATGTTACACATGTACAGTAAATAATAACAGAATGCTGCTTTGGAACAAAAGCAATGATTTTGAAGATGTAAATAAAAGGAAAAACACAGCCGTGCTCCAAAATCCAGATGTTACACTGTATCATGACAGGAAAAAGACTTTATTAATATAAACCATTTAGTAATGACTTGATGCTGAATGTTTCAGTAATTGTGTTCTGTAGCTTTAAGAGGAGTTAAAACATCCTCTGCTTGATAAGACATTACTGCATATCATTCAGTTGAACAACAATTTGTGTTAAACCCAAACATCCTCGTGCTTATCATCAGAATGTTGCTCTTTTTATTTTGTTTGATTTATTCTCTAGTATGTAAGTATTTAATTTTAGCCATAAAGTTTGTTTGTCTTTTCTATTATTTTAATTGGCTCAGATAAAATGTGATTGTTTTTTATTGTTTGAATTATTTTAATGCTCATTGTGTTCTTTTGATTTTGAAGGTTATATGTTTGCGAGTGTCATCACACCAGTCGACACTGAGGTTTATGGGACAGAGGGAGAAACGTTAACTCTGTCCTGTAAATACTCCTCAGCATCCACACTACAGTGGTATCGCCAGTATCCCGGATCAGCTCCTCAATATCTTTTAGTCATTCTACATGCTACTGGAAAAGTTTCACAACAGTCAGCTATTGTTGATCAAGATCCTCGATTCTCTGGAAAAGTGAATGAGAAGAAAACTCATGTGTATCTGGAGATCTCTTCTGTTAAAGTCACAGATTCTGCTCTGTATTATTGCGCCCTGCAGCCCACAGTGACACAAAACACAAGTCAAAAGTCAAGTCAAAGTCAGCTTTATTGTCAATTCTGCCACATGTACAGTACATACAAGTGGAGGATTGAAATTGCGTTACTCTCAGACCCTATAGGTGCATACAGATAACATAGAATAACATATATGAAAAAAAAAAAAATATATATATATATATATCAAATTACAAATAAATACAAAATCTATATATGTACACAAAACAACTTTACAAGCAAGGGATATGTAACCGAAATAATTGTGCAGACCAAAGAAATAATCAACAGTGCAGATGAGATAAACAGCAGCGTAGATGAAATAATCAACAGTGCAGATGAAATAAACAAGTCAAATGGTGCAGATGAAATAAACAACAGTGTAGATGAAAATATCAACAGTGCAAATATAATGTAGTGCAAAACTTATCGGTCTGTATTAAAGTGTCAGTAGAGCAGGCTTGTTTTAACTGACTTAGAGGTAGTTAGTTGAGGTGGCTCAGACCAATACTGAAAAGGGGTTGAGCAGTCCAATGTTCCATAAAGTGACAAGTGACAAGTGCGGGACAGAGTATAATGTGGGAAGGGATGGATGGGTTCAGGGTTCAGAGATGCGTGTGGCAAGGGAGGGGAGGGGGGGGAGGGTCGGAAGGGAGTTTAGCTTCCTGACTGCCTGGTGTATGAAGCTCTCCTTCAGTCTGCTGGTCCTGGCCTGGAGACTCCGAAGCCTCCTCCCTGATGGCAGCAGACTGAAGAAGCTGTGTGATGGGTGGGTGGGATCACCTGCAATGCAGAGGGCTTTGCGGGTGAGACGGGTACCAAAAATGTCCTGGAGGGAGGGGAGAGAGACACCAACGATCTTCTCAGCTGCTCTCACTATGCGTTGGAGAGTCTTGCGGCACGATGCGTTGCAGGCGCCATACCACACAGTGATGCAGCTGGTCAGGATGCTCTCGATGGTGCCTCTGTAGAAGGTGCACATGATGGGGGTTGGGGCTCTGGCTCTTCTCAGTTTGCGGAGAAAGTAGAGACGCTGTTGTGCTTTCTTCGCCAGTGCTGCAGTGTTGTTAGTCCAGGAGAGGTCCTCAGTGATGTGCACACCCAGGAACTTGGTGCTGCTCACTCTCTCTACGGTCGCACCGTTGACAGTGAGAGGAGCATGCTGAGTGTGCGCTCTCCTGAAGTCGACAACAATCTCCTTTGTCTTCTCCACGTTCAGAGAGAGATTGTTGTCACTGCACCACCTGGCCAAGTGGCTCACCTCACTCCTGTAGTTTGTCTCATCTCTGTTGCTGATGAGACCCACCACAGTTGTGTCGTCCGCAAACTTGATGAAGAGGTTGGAGTCATGTGATGGTGAGCAGTCGTGGGTCAGCAGGGTGTAGAGGAGGGGGCTAAGTACACATCCTTGGGGGGCCCCCGTGTTCAGTGTGATAGTGCTGGATGTGTTACTGCCGACCCGTACTGCCTGAGGTCTCCCAGTCAGAAAGTCCACAACAACACTAAACAAAAACCTGCCACACACCATAAGAGAAAACAGCACAGCATAGTTTCAGAACAAATGTCATTATGAGCTTATCTAACAATTTTCACCATTTTCAAATGAATTATTAATGTTCTTTGTTTAATCCCTATTATTTTTAATGACATATTAACAGATACAAATGTTATTTTTTGTAAAATATCCAGCTTATAATCAATTAAACTAATAAAGCGAACTGTTCAAATAACAGTCAAAAGAATATCAATAAAATATTACATTATGAAAGAGTCAAAAAATATGATGAATAAATGCAATCTGACTACCTTGTGTAGAATTAATCTGCCATCTAGTGGACGTTTGGGTTTAGTTCACTGTCCTGTCTAGTCACATTTAGGCATTTGACAGACGCTTTATCCAAAGAGACTTAAAGTGCATTCAGGTTATACATTTTATATCTGTATCTGTGTTCTTTAGGAACAGGATTATAAAGATAAACTTCCTAAATCTATCATACACTAAATATTAATATGACACTATTTATAATTTAAAGGAACATATTTATTTGTTCTTCTAAAAATCTTCTAATGAATTTAGTGTTGCTTTTGGACATGGGAGCTAAATCTTGAAGGTTTTCAATTGCCTAAATGTACTCTTGACTCTTGTGCAGTGTAGTTTTATAAGAGGATGGGAGGAGTTACATTACACAGAAATCATGTTCAGACTGAAGCTATAGATCTGTGTCTCATTCACTGTGTGTGTCTTCAGTCATCATGTTAGTTTTTATTATACTGCTGTTTGCAACATTTAAAGGTAAGTGTATTTATTATTAAATACTAAACACATGTTTATAATATTACTGTCACTGAGAATGTAATGAATCATTTCTTGATTCTTTCATGAGTGTTTTCTTCATGTTTGATGAAGTTTTTCTCTTTGGTTTTGTGTTCATGAATGTTTGCAGGTAAAAGTTCTGCAGATGTTATCACCTCATGGAAAGATGATGTGTTTGTCACTGCTGGTGAAAGAGTTACTCTTACTTGTAACTACAGTAGCAGTTATATGCCAAGTCTTCATTGGTATCGTCAGTATTCAGGTTCACCTCAGTTTCTCATACTGGATTATTCAGGGAATGTAGTAAACGCTACTCCTCCTATCCAAGGGATTTCTATTAAACATAGAAAAGAAGATCAGGAGGTTGATCTGAAGATTGAATCTGCTGCTGTATCAGATTCTGCACTTTACTACTGCGCCCTGCAGCCCACAGTGACACAAAACACAACAACACTGAACAAAAACCTGACAACAAATTATTAAACAGAAAAGTGCATTACAAAATCACAACATTTCAACACACTCATGCATTGTTTATTTATGTTTTGCACATTTCTGAACAAAAGACAAACTATGAAATAACTGATATCAAGTAAAAGAAGATATTAGATTCATTTGATCAAAACCATTGTTTTATTTTAGGCATATATGTAGTTTAGCTTTGCCAATTATTCCTGTGAATTCTGGTCACTTGTTTGCCCTTTTATCTCTGTCCAGTTCAACACATTTTTCCACTCATCCACAGTTAAAGTTTTGTGAAGAACTTGATTTGTTGACAATTAGATTCTTCAAAACCAAGTTTAAGCATTAAAGCACAAAACTTCATACATTATCTCAAGTTCTTTAGGACCATGAATTCTGTCATTTATGTTCTTTGGCTGTTTTATCATCATGCTTACATCTCTATTACTGTAGGCTGCAGTTTTACACGACACCAGCAGAGAGCGCCAACTTTTCATCTACAATAGAGATCAAATTAGAGAACAATTTCAGATATAATGTAATCTTCATTGTTCATCATTTGAAGGAAATTTAGTTGTGGATATACACTTAACAAAACCCCTTTATTTTGTGGAAAAAACTGTAGGAGGTGTAAAAGTCTTTGATTTAAATGTTTTTAACACGTCTGGGGACACAAGACATTGTTAGTTTCTTGAACTGCTTTGTTGAGATCTCAGTCCTCTCTTTATCCAGTTTGCTCCACAGTTTCGGTGACTGAAGTGGGTTTCTTAGCAATAACTTTGTCACTAAGAATTTTCCAGAGATTGTCTATCAGGTTTCTGGTCATTTCATTACTTGAATGTTTTCAGCTTCAAGGAAATGTGTTTTGCTGTGTAACATGAGGAATTTCTGCTGAGATGTTTGATCACTGCAGCATGAGGGGGTGCAAACATGATAATGATTTAATACCATTAACATTAACAAATCAACAATTATTTAACATTGATTCATTGGTTTTCATCTGCTCTCTTGCTATCTGGGGTGTTACTTTCGATCAATTGTAGGCCCACTATAGCCTTTGACAAGATAAAAAGATCTCTTATAAAAGATTTATTTCTTTGAGAACTCACAAAGCAAAAATACTAAACTATAGACATGAATGTGACATGTGAGGGTGGAGCCGTGATGTAAAACATCTTGACAGTGACAGTAGAGATTCACAGATAAAACACACATTCAGTTCTTGAAACTTTGATGAATAGATAACTGATAATGTTTATCTACTTATTTTTCAATCTCTGTATTCTTCTGGGTGAGATGACTATTCACATTTATATTATTATGTATTTACTGAAATGTGTTAGACCTTTATTCAACATACTTACCTAAAACTATTTTCTTCATTGTCAGATGATACAGATGCAGATGTTATATTTCCACTATCACCTCATATAAATGCTCATCTAGATGAAAATGTCACATTGTCCTGTAGTTACAATAAATTCAGAGAAGACGTGCTGGTTATGTACTGGTACAGACAATATCCTGGATCAAAACCAGAGCTTATCCTTTCCATCTATCCACATGGAAATTTTAATGGACCATTTGAACTCTATGGAAACCTGTTTGGAAAAATTCATCAAGACCTCAAACAAGTGGATCTGGTGATGTTAAATGTTATATTGACAGATTCAGCTCTGTACTACTGTACACTGATGCCCACAGTCACAGGAAATAAACATTTCACTTACAAAAACATAATACACTACATTTCAATCTAAGATCAATGTGTCTCCTTTCTTTTGGGAATAACCAGTTTGTTCTGTTACAGTATCAGTCTGTACAGTATTAAGTGCTGATTAACAGTAAAATATTATGGAGTACATTATACATTCAATTCAACTCAATTGTCATTGATGCATTAATGTTTTTAAAACTGGTTCAGTGTTTGTTGTTATCTGGACAGTGTTTATGAGAGAAACACACAGAGGGAGGAGCTCTCACAAAGTCTTTTAATGTACAAGAGACTCATTCAGAGTCACTTCTCCAAATCATCCAACATGTTTCTCTTTTCTTTAATATCACTTTTATTACTTATAGGTAAGACATGTTTCTATATATAACTTCATAAAGTGATATTATAGCATTTACAGAATGATGAATTTAATAAGGATGCATTTTCCTTTTTTTTACAGGGAATTCCTTTGGAAACACAATAAAATCATTATCTACTGAGAAACATGTTTACAGAGGTGAAAATGTAAATCTGTCCTGTAGCTACAGTGGTGATGTAAACAATCTGCAATGGTATCGACAATATCAGGGATCACGACCAGAGTTTCTCATTCTTGTGACAGAATATTCAGATCCACCTGATATTTCACTTCATCTGTCAGCAAAAGCTATAAAAGACATAAAGCGTGTGGATCTTATGATCTCTTCTGCTGAAGAAACAGAATCTGCTCTGTATTACTGCGCTCTGGAGCCCACAGTGACACAAAACACAACAACACTGAACAAAAACCCTCTGATATATGTTCCATGTGATTTAACATACATTCATACATTATCACATCCTTATGATAACTTCAGAGATTAAAAAATAAATAGTACAATTCAGTTTAAAATTTCTTAAAACTACAAACGTTTATGGAGAAACAGATTGACACATTCACAATAAAGAGATTATTTTTTATAAATAATATTTATTATTAATGCATCTCATCATGCACTTAAATGGTGAAGCTTTAATCTTTAATATTTTAAGTCACTAAATGTTTCACCCACAAGAGGTCACTACAATATGATGTGCACACTGTAGTTTCAACACACAATCTGTTATCATTTTCATTTGTCAGAGGGTTGAGCTCTGCAGTGTTTCATATTAAAGAAGCTCCAGTTTAATTTCATGTGTTTTCAGAACTGAGACTCTTTCATCATTCAGATCAACAATCATGTTTTCTGTAGTTGTTATTGTATTTTTACTGCTTAAAGGTGAGAAACACTTTTAATTCTTAATGTTCCTTTAATTTCAATATCAACAAATGTAATTATTTTCACTATGTGCCTGTGTGGATTATATTTGACAGTTCTGATAAAGAGTTTAATAAGTTTTGTTCTTCTTCCACAGAAAGTGTTCATTCATACACAATAACATCAATCTCAACACAGAAGTCTGTTTTAGTTGGAGAAAGTGTTGTTATCTCCTGCAGTTACACCGGCATTGGTAACAACTTCCAATGGTATCGCCAATATCCCAGATCCAGACCACAATATCTTATCTTTCATACAGAAAACAAGAATGAATCTGAAGTCACTTTACGTCTCACAGCGATCCCAAACAAACAATCCTCTCGTGTGGCTCTTATGATAAACTCTGTTGAGGTGGGAGATTCTGCTCTGTATTACTGCGCACTGAGGCCCACAGAGACAGAAAACACAACAACACTGAACAAAAACCTGTTTTCAGTCATGTGACTTTGAATTGGCCCAGATGTGGCCCACTTTGTTAAATAAAGGAGAAAGTGATGTTTTAGAAGTTTTTTCAAACTAAACATTCCCAATCTTATAAAGTAAGAGAACAAAATGAAGTACATTCACATAATGTGTGCAGAAAATGAATAATAAACCAAATGAATATTAAAAGTGCACAGAGGATGATGGAGTGAAATGACTCATGTGTCTCCTTCATTGAGTGAAATACAGATTTAGACAAAGAGCGCCACCCAGTGGCATATTAAGTTCAGCATTACATTGTGCTTTTAGTCTTACAGTGGAACAACCACTACTGTATATTGATAAAGAAACTAATGTATTTACATTCAAAGAAGCACATCTATATGATGCTGAGTGATTTTATCTGATGGATCCTGTGAAAGCATATATAAGGGCTGCATTTATAAAATTACTAAAGTCCATCTAGTGAATAGTCTTCAGTGGTATCAGAAATCTTAAGCTTCACCACCACAGTTCCTTATACATATGATACAGTTATTGAAGTTGATCCTCCAGTTTCTGAAATCTCTGAGAGCAGCAGAAGATACAGATTCTGCTCTGCTTCTTATTTCCACAAATGACATTCACAGGAACATTCTTAAAACAATATTTATGACATCATAACTATAACTACAAACATACGAATATAAAAAACTATCAATTGTAATATTCTCTTATTTTATGTTATTTTCTCTAAACAGGATGAAGTCTGTATTTCTGTGATGTTTATTTTATGTTATTTTCTCTAAACATGATGAAGTCTGTATTCCTGTGATGTTTATTTTATGTTATTTTCTCTAAACATGATGAAGTCTGTATTTCTGTGATGTTTATTTTATGTTATTTTCTCTAAACAGGATGAAGTCGTATTTCTGTGATGTTTATTTTATGTTATTTTCTCTAAACAGGATGAAGTCTGTATTTCTGTGATGTTTATTTTATGTTATTTTCTCTAAACAGGATGAAGTCTGTATTTCTGTGATGTTTATTTTATGTGAGGTAGGAGGGGTTTGTGTGTGACATCTGTGATCTTGTTCAGTTTCACAGAGACTGTAACAGAGATTCACTGAGAACACAATGACACTTCATTCACTTCTTCTGCTTTCTGTCTTTGTGTGTAAGTATGTCTTCATTTTATTTTATTCACTTAACAGCTTCATTTTATACATACTACACATTTTAAAACATTATAACCCCTAATAATAAGTTCTTTATTATATTTGATAATAAATGATGTGTTGGTCTATTTCTCCAGATGTCAGTTTTGGAAATGAAATCACATCAAACAGAACTGAAGAGGTTGTTGTTGAAGGTTCAAGTGTTCAGTTTTCCTGCAGTTATTCCTCTGCTCAAACTCTTCAGTGGTACCGTCAGTATCCCAGAAAACCTCCTGAATTTCTTGTGCTCATTTTTGAGGGAGTGAAGAACAAGACATCTGAAATAGATCCCAGATTCTCTACTAAACTCAGAAATGAAAAACAAAAACATGTGTATCTGGAGATCTCCTCTGTTACTCTATCAGATTCTGCTCTGTATTACTGCGCCCTGGAGCCCACAGTGACACAAAACACAACAACACTGAACAATAATATATCACCTGCATGTAAAGATTTCAATAGCTGAGTATAACCAGAAGAGGGAGATACTCACAATAAAAGTGTTTCTAGGGGGTCTGGGCTTTAAAGACATTTTAAGGAGGAGTTTATTACGGACACAACTTCATACAGATGATCAAACTCACACAAGTCTGTGAATCATATAATGTGTTTGTCTCCTGTTCAAGTCTGTTTATTGTGACAAAATGTTCATCTATTTAATTATATTTCTATCATCAGCTGAAGGTAAGAAATTACTGATTTTTAAATGTTCTGGGTGCTAAAGTGGTTTTAAATAATATTGTTACTGTAATTCATTTATATGATCTTTATGATTGTTGTTTCTCTCTGTAGGTATTAAAGCTGATGTCATCACTCCGTACAGTAATAATGAATTTGCTTTGGAGGGAGACAGTGTGACTCTCTCTTGTAACTACAGCACTTCTGTTCGCTCTCTTTACTGGTATCGTCAATATAAAGATTCATCAATACAGTTCCTCATACTGGACTCTTATGGATCAGTAACTAAAGCTGATCCTCCAGTTCCTGGAATCTCTATCCATCACAGAAAAGACAAGAGCAGTGTGGATCTGAAGATTTCATCTGCTGGAGTCACACATTCAGCTCTGTATTACTGCGCTCTGGAGCCCACAGTGACACAAAACACAACAACACTGAACAAAAACCTCTAATATGGAGGTGTACATAATAAATACATATACACATTCATTTAAATTGTAGACTGTTTCATATTATGAAGAACACAGTTAATTGTAACAATAAAATAATAATTCAAATGGGTTTTAAAGGCATGAATTTATGACAACATTAGTCAGATTTTTTAAACTGCTCTTATATTGCATGTAAAATGACATTTGGACAATTTTAACACAAGACATTTCCTTCTGAGTGGACAGTATATGTGTTTTGTCTTTGAAGGAATACTATCCACTGCATGACTTTATGCATGAAATTGATATTTCATAAAGAAATGTGGAGCCTAACTGTTTGGATTATTTTAGCAGTTGTTTTCTTGCATATTGCAGTTCAGGATCTGAATGCAACATTATCCTTTAAATTCTCAAATTCACAAATTTACGATTAAAAGAGGTTTAAGTCATCCCTGTTCCAACTCATACAACAAGAGGAGCTCCAAAATATCTTTAAACCATAAATATTCATGAAATTATTGACACTATAACAAATTCAAGAATTAAAAGGGAACAACCTAAAGCCAACCTAATACGTACCTCAGTACACAAAATAAGTACCAGGTATTGCTACAGTTAAGAGACACAAAAGTCCACTGGAGGCACTAAAGAGAAGAACTGTATTGGTCCGCTTGAATGCTTTTGTATTTGCTGGTGTTTGAGGAAGGAGGAACTAAAAGTAGATGTTGTTTTGAAGCTGAAGAGTAACATCAGATGAAACTCAGATTTGTCTCTGTAAACATGTGTACAATTAAACTCTATCCAGTTATTCTGCTCTCCACCTTATTAAGTAAGTTATATTGTTAGTAATTATTTGAATTATTTAATGAACAAATCTATAGTCAGGTTTCTTTGAAACAATAATGTCAAACCTGACATACTGCTTTTCTTTGACAGCGAGAGACATTAATGGAGAAACTATAACAGCAGACAGAACTGAGGAGTTTACTGAAGAAGACTCAACTGTTCTATTATCCTGCAGTTATTCCTCTGCGTGGTCTTTACTTTGGTACCGTCAGTATCCCAGATCAGCTCCTGAATTCCTTGTGCTTATTCCAGACAGTGTGAAAGCTCAGAAATCTGCTATAGATGCCAGATTCACTGCTGTCATCACCAAAGAGAAAGAAACTCATGTGTATCTGGAGATCTCCTCTGTTACTCTATCAGATTCTGCTCTGTATTACTGCGCCATGAACCCCACAGTGACACAAAACACAACAACACTGAACAAAAATATATCACCTGCATGTAAAGATTACAATAGCTGAATATAACCAGAAGAGGGAGATACTCACCATAAAAAGTGTTTCTAAACCAGGGGGTCAGGGCTATAAAGAAATGTAAAGGGGGCTGCAAGACTTAAAATGATTTAAACACATAACAAGCATTAAAATTCAACAACAAAAAATAATTATACTATATTACATTACATATGTCTACAATTATATTTCATTGTGTAGAAATGAGTGAGGAGGGTCTACACATATTGTTGTGGACAATAAGAAGTCTCGAAGTCAAAATGGTTAAGATCCACTGATAAAAACAAGACAACATTAACTCCAACCACATTTTGTAACCAGCTCTAATAAAATGTTTAACATTAATGTCACATTAGCTCATGATAAGACAACAGCCATAAACATGTTGTTCTGAGTTTAAACAGAAGGGGGAACATAATCCTAAAATATGCTCTATTTTATACATTTTTAAACATTTGCCTAATGTTAAATCTCTACTTTGTTCAACATGTACAGTACTAAATATTTATTTTCATTATTTTGATCCTCTTTTTTGGGCGGCTATGCTCAGATAGCACAGACATAAAAATGCAACTATTTCTGTAGATTATGTACAATATACTGTTCCATTATACACATATTACCATCTCTTGACAGATTATCTGGCTATTTACATTTACATTTATTCATTTGGCAGAGGCTTTTATCCAAAGCGACTTACAATTGAGGAAAACAGCAAGCGATTCGTCTAAGTAAGCAATATTCACGAGAAGTGCTAGTAATACAAAGTTTCAGATACAACATCAAGATAGTATAAGCAAGTATATAGAGAACATTAGAAAAGGAAAAGAAAGTTAGAAAGTAATTTTTTTTATTATTTTTTATTATTATTATTATTTTTTTATTAGACAGTTAAGTGCTCATGGAAGTGGTGGGTCTTCAGCTGTTTTTTGAATTGTGAAATTGATCCAGCCGTCCTGATGGAAACAGGAAGATCATTCCACCAGCCGGGAACGGTGAAAGAAAATGTCCTTGAGATGGATCTCATGCCTCTCTGTGAAGGAACAATGAGGCGCCGCTCGTTTTCAGACGGCAGACTTCTGGAGGGGATGTAGGTCTGTAAGAGAGAGTTGAGGTAGATGGGTGCTGTGTTAGTGGCTGTTCTGTAAGCAAGCACCAGTGCCTTGAACTTAATGCGTGCCGCTACTGGGAGCCAGTGTAGAGAGATGAGCAGAGGTGTGACATGTGCTCTCTTGGGCTCATTGAAGACCAGGCGTGCAGCAGCATTCTGGATCATTTGCAGAGGTTTGAAGGCACAGGCTGGGAGACCAGCCAGAAGAGCATTACAATAATCCAGTCTAGAAATGACAAGAGCCTGGACGAGAAGCTGTGTTGAATGTTCTGTTAAGAACGGTTTGATCTTTCTAATGTTGTACAATGTTAGATTGTAGGCTATGAACATGTTTATTGTGTGAACTCTGATCCAGTGGGATCAGGTCATAATGTTTTTTTGTGTGAAGTTCCTTAAGTCCACTGTTTTTGTGTAAATCTGCAGTATAAGATTAAAGTAATGACTGTGAAAAAGGAAAAACTAAGAATTGCTCTATTATTTTAACTTTTATTTATTAATTAAAAACTATTTATGATTTATATCAATATTTTCACATCTGTGTTAATCGTGATACTAAAATGAGTTTAATATACATTAATTCTGATCAACTGAAAGAATACTTCAGTAACCCCACCCACCTTCATAATAATCTGCAACATATCTTCACTTCATATCAACACTCACACAAAAACACATTCAACACTCACACAAAAACACACTCAACACTCACACAAAAACACATTCAACACTCACACAAAAACACATTCAACACTCACACAAAAACACATTCAACACTCACACAAAAACACATTCAACACTCACACAAAAACACACTCAACACTCACACAAAAACACATTCAACACTCACACAAAAACACATTCAACACTCACACAAAAACACATTCAACACTCACACAAAAACACACTCAACACTCACACAAAAACACATTCAACACAAAACACATTCAACACTCACTCAACACTCACACAAAAACACATTCAACACTCACACAAAAACACACTCAACACATTCAACACTCACACAAAAACACATTCAACACTCACACAAAAACACATTCAACACTCACACAAAAACACATTCAACACTCACACAAAAACACACTCAACACTCACACAAAAACACATTCAACACTCACACAAAAACACATTCAACACTCACACAAAAACACATTCAACACTCACACAAAAACACATTCAACACAAAACACATTCAACACTCACTCAACACTCACACAAAAACACATTCAACACAAAACACATTCAACACTCACTCAACACTCACACAAAAACACATTCAACACTCACACAAAAACACACTCAACACATTCAACACTCACACAAAAACACATTCAACACTCACACAAAAACACATTTAACACTCACACAAAAACACATTCAACACTCACACAAAAACACATTCAACACTCACACAAAAACACACTCAACACTCACACAAAAACACATTCAACACAAAACACATTCAACACTCACTCAACACTCACACAAAAACACATTCAACACTCACACAAAAACACACTCAACACATTCAACACTCACACAAAAACACATTCAACACTCACACAAAAACACATTCAACACTCACACAAAAACACATTCAACACTCACACAAAAACACACTCAACACTCACACAAAAACACATTCAACACTCACACAAAAACACATTCAACACTCACACAAAAACACATTCAACACTCACTCAACACTCACACAAAAACACATTCAACACTCACACAAAAACACACTCAACACATTCAACACTCACACAAAAACACATTCAACACTCACACAAAAACACATTCAACACTCACACAAAAACACATTCAACACTCACACAAAAACACACTCAACACTCACACAAAAACACATTCAACACTCACACAAAAACACATTCAACACTCACACAAAAACACATTCAACACTCACACAAAAACACATTCAACACAAAACACATTCAACACTCACTCAACACTCACACAAAAACACATTCAACACAAAACACATTCAACACTCACTCAACACTCACACAAAAACACATTCAACACTCACACAAAAACACACTCAACACATTCAACACTCACACAAAAACACATTCAACACTCACACAAAAACACATTTAACACTCACACAAAAACACACTCAACACTCACACAAAACCCACCCTGCTGGTGGTTCCCAAATAAACACTGACCGATGTTGATTCAATTTTGCTGTGCACATATTCATTTTTAGTTTTAGTAGTTAATATTCATTCAGTTTTAGACTCTCCTGGTCATTTTGAAAATGTGTAAATATTGTTGGATGATTATTATTCATCATGTTTGTACTTTTCTAAATTTCTAGATAATCCACAAGTATAAATACAATTAATTGTGATTTCCTGAAGAATTCAAAACATTGTTACAAAAGCTTTAATGCAAACAATGGAACAGTTAAAATGATGTTCAAATCAAAACATGAATAGAAGAAAATTCACATCAGCATCTGACAGAAAACAGGAAGTTTCATGAGACTTTATGTGTGAAGTACTGAGACTGACAGTAACACAAATCTACAGCTCAGATCACAAACACACAACTGATCTGACTTCACAAACATGAACACACACCTGCTTCTCATCTTCATCATCATTACAGGTAAATACTGTATCATGTCATTATGATAGTAGTTTTAATAGCATACAGGATAATAATAATATAATAATATGATGATAATTTCATGACTTAATTGTGTTCAAGTTGACTCTAATATTCTTGTTTGTTTGTTTTAGGTGTGATGACTGCAGATCAGATCGGTCCAAATAAAGAAACAATAATCATAAAGAAAGATCAGGAGACTGTAACCTTGAGCTGTTCATATGACACCAGCAGCAGTTATGTTTATCTTTACTGGTACAGACAGAATCCAAACACAGAACCTCAGTATTTACTGTATAAAGGTGCCAAGTCAGCTGGTGGTAGTGGGAGCTCTGATCCTCAGAAGTTTAGTTCGACTACAACATACACAACCACTGAACTCACTATTAACACTGTAACTCTGTCAGATTCAGCTCTATATTATTGTGCTCTGAGCCCAGTGATACAAAGTCTATGTGACGCTGTACAAAAACTAATTTAATTTTTCACTTTGATCTCAAATCACATCAAACCCACAATCTATAACACATAATAATGATAACACAACACCTGTGTGTGCGCGTGTATCAAATTAAACTCATTCAAGTACAATAGATAGTAATAAAACATTCACTCTTCAGGGAACATATAGCAACAGATTTTGACGTGTAATGACAGATCATCTGATTTATGAGATTCATACACTGAGAAAACAGAAACTTTGGAAAAAAAATTATTTAACTTGAAAAACACTTTAATTTATTACAAGCAATTTTATTAGTTTTTCTCCAATTATATTTTCGGCTTTGTTGTTTGTTCAAATAAAAAAATATCAATATCAACAAACCACTGTTATTGTGATCAGTAATACCTTTGGGTAAATGAAATCTCTTTTTCTTTAAGTGTTTGCAATAATGTTTCAATAAGAACATTTGTGCATTAATAAGATAAAGAAA
Source organism: Oreonectes daqikongensis (assembly GCA_026939265.1). NCBI lineage: Eukaryota > Metazoa > Chordata > Actinopteri > Cypriniformes > Nemacheilidae > Oreonectes > Oreonectes daqikongensis. The sequence continues at coordinate 1,875,578 of JAOTQM010000003.1, forward strand.
TTATATAAATTTTGTTTTTTTTGTGATGTATTTAATCTGTAATAAAGATGGTTAGCAACACTAAATAATGTTGAAGTTGATCTTTCTTGATTGATTTAAGTGTTTTGGATACCAAATGCAAAGATTCTGGGATAAAATAAACAGAAAAATGTACTGACACACTTAAACTTCAACACTTATCATACAAACATCAACAATGGTGACAATCATCAAACTAATTCAGATAAACAGATCAATCGCAATGCATGCTGGGAGTCATGAATGAGTTTTGTACTATGACGTTACCCAGCATGCGTTTTTCACCACAAGGAGGAATCATTTCTCTAACATAAGTCTCTGTGATATGAGAATCTGACAAAACAAGAAGAAAAGTTTTTAAGTATACAGAGACTCACTAGACGTTTTAAAGTTTATCAGTGAAGTGAAGATGGCAAAACTAGTGATTATTATTCTTATCTTCACAGCAAATTATTCTGGTAAGAATATTGTTTTATTATTGACACTATAGGGTGAATTCAGGTTAAAATTGAGGTGATGTCAAAAAGTGGCCCACTTAACCTGAATTTACATCGATATGTTTGAGATTTTCAATACATGCAAATTATTTATATAAATCAATTTTTTTCAGTATGTGAAGGAAAAGACAGTGTTGAACAGACTTCAGAAGAAATTATTGCAAATGAAGGACATCAAGTTACTCTACCGTGCAATTTTTCTACATCTTCTACAGATGCATATCTTTTCTGGTACAAACAGCTGCCAAACACATCACCAACATTTATTCTGAGTGAATATTCTTTTGGTGGAGGAACAACTGAACCTGAATATCAGAAGAGATTTAAAGCAACATTGAACTCCACAACAAAATCTGTTCCATTGATAATTCAGGATGTACGTGTGAGTGACTCTGCTGTGTATTACTGTGTTCTGAGGCCCACAGTCACTAAAACACATTCAACACTCACACAAAAACACATTCAACACTCACACAAAAACACTTTCAACATTGACACAAAAACACATTCAACACTCACACAAAAACACTTTCAACATTCACACAAAAACACATTCAACACTCACACAAAAACACATTCAACACTCACACAAAAACACATTCAACACTCACACAAAAACACTTTCAACATTCACACAAAAACACATTCAACACTCACACAAAAACACATTGAACACTCACACAAAAACACATTGAACACTCACACAAAAACACATTCAACACTCACACAAAAACACATTCAACACTCACACAAAAACACACTCAACACTCACACAAAAACACATTGAACACTCACACAAAAACACATTGAACACTCACACAAAAACACACTCAACACTCACACAAAAACACATTGAACACTCACACAAAAACACATTGAACACTCACACAAAAACACATTGAACACTCACACAAAAACACACTCAACACTCACATAAAAACACATTCAATCAATATCACTATTAATGTATTAATTTAATTGAAACTAAAGTCACTTATGAATAGTGCTACAGTTGTGTCAGTATCTAGTGTGGGAGATGAGAGGATTGTGTAAATTTCACAGATTCCTCCTTCATTCACTCACAGGTTTATAAGGGAGGAGCAACAACATCTGCTTGATAAAGAAACTTGTATTTACTTCAGTTTGTGTTGCAGATGAGCTCATGAAATTATCCTGGAAAATGATGTTTGTTTGGCTTTTTCTTTGTTCTTTAGCAAGTAAGCAGACTATTTATTTCAGATCAATAACATTTTTGTTTCTTTCTTTGTTTGCACAAAAACTTGATTTTTATCTTTTGTATACGCAGGAGTTAGTGTTGGAAACATCATCACATCAATTCAAACTGAGACGTCTGGAGCGGAGGGAGAACATATAACTCTCTCCTGTAACTACTCATCATCTTCAGCATATTCTCTACAGTGGTATCGACAATATCCCAGATCAACTCCTGAATATCTTTTAGTCATTTTACATGATACAGGAAAAATATCACAAAAGTCAGAAATTGTGAATCTAGATCCTCGATTCTCTGGAAAATTGAATGAAATGAAAACATCTGTGTATCTGGAGATTTCATCTGTTGCTCTATCAGATTCTGCTCTGTATTACTGCGCCATGGAGCCCACAGTGACACAAAACACAACAACACTGAACAAAAACACTCAGTAAAGAAGTTAGAATATAAATAATAACATAGTTCACTATATTAAATGTTTGTAAAATATGAAAAGAAAAAAAAAAGAAATACATTTTCATCTAGGATAGCATACAGGTTAGTAAATTACAGTGTAATATTCATTTATGGGTAAAGTGTTCCTTTAACACAGGAGTGTAAAACAGCACCACCAGGGGGAGATGTTTCATCAGAAACATTGAATTATTTTAGAGTAAACAGTGTGTTTGAAACATACTTTGTGTGAAATCCACTGAACTCATTATTAACAGTGTAGATTCCAGAGGATATATGAGCTCATCAAGAGGCCAACAGTACACAGCAAAATCCCCAGAGTTAAATGAACTCTGCTCAGAGTCTATATGGGTCCAATCTACAGAGAGTTAAAGTAACACTGAAGCAGAGTTAAAGTTAATGAGATGATGAAGGTGATTAATTATGTGATGATTGAATCATTAATGATAAACACCTGCTGTTAACAAACACAATCACTGAAGAAAACATCAACAATAAGAAATCACCATAACAGTGATCAGTGTTTCATTACTTGTATTACTATGGCATCAGATATTAAGACTCTTTTATTGTACAGTTACAGTTTTCTGGTAATTTAAAAGCTTTTCATGAATGTATACATGTATTCACATTTTCTTAATGTTTTATTTAGCATGCTTTAATTAATTTCGAATAAAACGACAGCCATAACTGAATCTAAGCTTACTTTGCCACAACAAACGCATTTTAACAGCCATTGGCCAAAGTGATATTGATTCAATGCAATTAACATTGAAAAATTAAAAATTTTAACATCGATTTAATGTTTTTTTTCCCCCAAAAGATGTCATTAGTGTGGGACAGCAGCTGAAACGACGTGATCCCCAAAATGATGCTGGATTGAGGTTGATGGCCGTTGCTGGCTGTGAGATGGATGGTGCTATGTATGAGAGCACTGCTGTGGCAGTGGGGAAGGATGATAGGTTCATGAGGAGCGGGGCACTAATGCGGCAGTGCGGAGTATAGAAAAGGCTCCTGCGGGAGCAACACTGCTGTGGCAGTGCTGAGTGAAGAAGGCAGCTCCTGAAGGAGCGTAGGTAGGAGAAACTGCAGCGGCCTCAGAGGAAGAGGACTGGGCTCCTCTTGAATGATCGCTGATGCGGCAGGTTGGGAAGGAAGATAGAGGGCTCCAGTGGGAGCATCAATTCGGATAAAGAAATATGAATTTGAAATATTTTATTAGCTAATTTTTACCGCATGCAGACCTTTACTTAAAAAAGCAGTTTACTCTCAGTTTTAAGGTACACTACTTACAGTAGATAATTCATGGTATCTGTTGGCACTATTTAATTTAGTTCATTGTTGTAGGTAAAAAAATCATATTAATAATTAAAATATTAAGTCTAAAACTCTATTTAATGAGTTGTGCTGACCTAATGTTATTTTATGGATATGACAAGCATGACACTTTTTAATGTTATACATTTTGCTATTTTGACATTTACAAGGGATGGTTGTGATTTAGGGCTGTCAAATGATTAATCGTGATTAATCGCATCCAGAATAAAAGTTTGTGTTTACATAATATCTGTGTACTTTGCATATTCATTTTGTATTCATAAAACATATACATACATGAAAATATTTAAGAAAAATAATACATATTAAAATGTATAAACATTTAAATATAATTTCAATTACTGGTAAATATAAATAAATACATCTAAATATTTCATATATATATATATATATATATATATATATATATATAGGCCTACGTGTATGTGTATGTTTTTATGAATACAAAATTAATCTGCACATTACACAGACATATATTATGTAAACACAAACTTTTATTCTGAATGTGATTAATTGCGATTAATCGTTTGACAGCCCTATTGTGATTATGTTAGTAGTTTTAAGAGGTTACCATAGTCCTGAAGAATAGAGCATTTCAATATGACAACATTCTCCTACACTTTCATCATAAATCAAAAGGTGTTATGATGCTAGAGGCAAAGTGTCCAGTTTTTATTTTTAGACGTTCTAAGAACGTTCCCGCTAACAAAAGTCACCATCATGGTGATCAGTGTTTCCTTGAGTTGTGCTCTTCACTCTTGTTCATCATAGATCATAGATCATAGGATCATAGGATCATAGGTTAAATCATTTTGTGTGCAGTGGCTGTGTGCTTTTAAAGTACATTTGTGAATGCAAATGAGAATCTAATCTTCTGGGTTTGTTTGGTGGTCATTTGAGTCACCAACATGTTGATTCACTGATGTCTGTGTTGTTAATTCTGAAATAACATTTTAAGATCAGGGATTTTGAAAATAAAACAATCTGTGGCAGAACACAGAAAAACACAGCCATCAAGAATCTTTGTATTAACCTCAGTAATAGTGAGAATCAACAAAGTACAACTTAATACTGCAATGCATGCTGGGTAACATCATAGTACAAAACTCATTCATCATTCCCAGCATGCATTGCGGTTGCTCTGAATTAGTCTGTTGATTGTCATCATTGTTGAGATTCATACACTCATTCTTCATGTCTGTGTGTGTCTAAGTTCTGCTGTAGATTAAATTTCATTCACAAACAGATTTCTGAAATCGTTCTAAACAAATTACATTTAAACACCCTGATCTTGATCTTAAACTGTTATTTCAGGATTAATAACACATGAATTAATGAAACAACATGATGGCGAGTTTAATAACCTCCAAACAAACCCATAAGATTATTATTTGCATTGACTTCACAAATGTACTTTAAAAGCACACAGCCACTGCACACAAAAAATGTAATCTGTGAAGGTCAAGAGTGAAGAGCCCAACTCAAGGAAACACTGATCATCATGATGGTGACTTTTGTTAGCTGGAAACATTCTTAGAACGTCTAAAAAACAGGACACTTTGCGGTATGTGAACCAAATGAAAGTGTCAGGTTTGGAGTGGATATGGGCCAGAAAAAAGCAAACTGTGAGCCAGAGTAGAGTCAACTTTAGTTTATTTGCTGGACATTTGGCTAACATGTGGCATTGCCATGGTTTGCTTGTGGCTCAGATCTGGCAAACAGGAGCGGACCGCCCAAGTGCCATCATTCCATGCCACATGTGGGCCAAATGAACGTGTCAGAATTGGGCCGAATCTGGGCCGCAACAATTTTGCTATCTGGGTATATTTTAATAACATTATTAATCTAAAAATAATACATTTAAGAGACATTCAGATCCATCAGTTTTGCTGTGAAATTTTAGGTTCAAGAAGATTCTCATGATAAAACTCAAAATATTGTCATGATGGTCAATAGCTGAAAAACTGAAACAATAACCTCTCATTTGAACTCTTTAACTCTTATTGTTCTGTCTAACATAATTTATTTCTAGTTGCTTTAATTTCACTTTTATAATCTGACTGAAGAAAAGAGGAGGCAGCTGATGTTAAGATCCACTTTTGAAGTATAAATATATGATACAGAGGATCAGAGTCATGATGATGATGTCAGCTTGAAACCTTTAGTGACTCTGTCACAGACTAAAGAAGATGCTGGAAATGTGTTTTATTGAGAATAAATATGTTTTTATTTATTTACCAGGAAACATGAGCACACACTGGATAAAACAAATTCTCATTGTTTTCATATATTTCTTAGGTAAGTAGAATTTATTCTGTTTAAACATTAAACAAGTTATTGTTCATGTCTTTTCATTTTCTTGTAAACTCTACAGAAATAAAATCACAAGACAGTGTTGAGCAGAAAACAAGAGTTCAAACTTCTTATGAAGGTGAAACTGTATCAATAAACTGTACATATGAAACTTCTGGATCTCCGACTCTCTTCTGGTACCAGAAAACAGTAAATGGATTCCCTGAATATATACTGAACAGAGTCGGATCATTCGGCAGTGAAGAAGAAAAGTTTAAAGCAAATCTCAACACATCTTCAAGATCAGTTCCTCTGATAATTCAGGACGTACATGTGAGTGACTCTGATGTGTATTACTGTGTTCTGAAGCCCACAGTCACAAAAACACATTCAACACTCACACAAAAACACACTCAACACTCACACAAAAACACACTCAACACTCACACAAAAACACATTCAACACTCACACAAAACACATTCAACACTCACACAAAAACACATTCAACACTCACACAAAAACACATTCAACACTCACACAAAAACACATTCAACACTCACACAAAAACACACTCAACACTCACACAAAAACACACTCAACACTCACACAAAAACACACGTAACACTCACACAAAAACACATTCAACACTCACACAAAAACACATTCAACACTCACACAAAAACACATTCAACACTCACACAAAAACACATTCAACACTCACACAAAAACACACTCAACACTCACACAAAAACACATTCAACACTCACACAAAAACACATTCAACACTCACACAAAAACACATTCAACACTCAACACTCACACAAAAACACACTCAACACTCACACAAAAACACATTCAACACTCACACAAAAACACATTCAACACTCACACAAAAACACATTCAACACTCATACAAAAACACATTCAACACTCACACAAAAACACACTCAACACTCACACAAAAACACATTCAACACTCACACAAAAACACACGTAACACTCACACAAAAACACATTCAACACTCACACAAAAACACATTCAACACTCACACAAAAACACACTCAACACTCACACAAAAACACATTCAACACTCACACAAAAACACACTCACACAAAAACACATTCAACACTCACACAAAAACACACTCAACACTCACACAAAAACACAATCAACACTCACACAAAAACACAATCAACACTCACACAAAAACACATTCAACACTCACACAAAAACACATTCAACACTCACACAAAAACACACGTAACACTCACACAAAAACACATTCAACACTCACACAAAAACACATTCAACACTCACACAAAAACACATTCAACACTCACACAAAAACACATTCAACACTCACACAAAAACACATTCAACACTCACAGAAAACACATTCAACACTCACACAAAAACACACTCAACACTCACACAAAAACACATTCAACACTCACACAAAAACACACTCAACACTCACACAAAAACACATTCAACACTCACACAAAAACACATTCAACACTCATACAAAAACACATTCAACACTCACACAAAAACACACTCAACACTCACACAAAAACACATTCAACATTCAACACTCACACAAAAACACATTCAACACTCACACAAAAACACATTCAACATTCATACAAAAACACATTCAACACTCACACAAAAACACACTCAACACTCACACAAAAACACATTCAACACTCACACAAAAACACATTCAACACTCACACAAAAACACACTCAACACTCACACAAAAACACATTCAACACTCACACAAAAACACATTCAACACTCACACAAAAACACACTCAACACTCACACAAAAACACATTCAACACTCACACAAAAACACATTCAACACTCACACAAAAACACATTCAACACTCACACAAAAACACATTCAACACTCACACAAAAACACATTCAACACTCACACAAAAACACACTCAACACTCACACAAAAACACACTCACACAAAAACACATTCAACACTCACACAAAAACACATTCAACACTCACACAAAACACATTCAACACTCACACAAAAACACATTCAACACTCACACAAAAACACACTCAACACTCACACAAAAACACATTCAACACTCACACAAAACACATTCAACACTCACACAAAAACACACTCAACACTCACACAAAAACACACTCAACACTCACACAAAAACACACTCATCTTATGACATTCATGACAGTGTGTGAATCCACAGGCCACAACAAGCAATTCATACAATTCATCTTCTTGCATTGTTGTGTAGAATAGGCCTTCATTACATGCTTTAATATTTTCATATACATTATGAGCATTAAATCATCTCTTATTTAACATGCATGAATGAATGAGCTGTGAATCTTTATGCCCTCACATTCCTAAACAGTCCACAGCTGGGTACCTACATATATACACACATATTCATTAGAGTTTTAGACTCTCCTGGTCATTTTGAAAATGTGTAAATATTGTTGGATGATTATTATTCATCATGTTGATACTTTTCTAAATTTCTAGATAATCCACAAGTATAAATACAATTAATTTTGATTTCCTGAAGAATTCAAAACATTGTTACAAAAGCTTTAATGCAAACAATGGAACAGTTAAAATGATGTTCAAATCAAAATATGAATAGAAGAAAATTTACATCAGCATCTGACAGAAAACAGGAAGTTTCATGAGACTTTATGTGTGAAGTACTGAGACTGACAGTAACACAAACTACAGCTCAGATCACAAACACACAACTGATCTGACTTCACAAACATGAACACACACCTGCTTCTCATCTTCATCATCATTACAGGTAAATACTGTATCATGTCATTATGATAGTAGTTTTAATAGCATACAGGATAATAATAATATAATAATATGATGATAATTTCATGACATAATTGTGTTCAAGTTGACTCTAATATTCTTGTTTGTTTGTTTTAGGTGTGATGACTGCAGATCAGATCGGTCCAAATAAAGAAACAATAATCATAAAGAAAGAACAGGAGACTGTAACCTTGAGCTGTTCATATGATACCAGCAGCAGTTATGTTTATCTTTACTGGTACAGACAGAATCCAAACACAGAACCTCAATATTTATTATATAAATCTGCCCGGTCGGCTGTTGGCGATGGGAACCCTTCTGATCGTCGGTTTAGTTCGACTACAACACACACAACCACTGAACTCACTATTAACACTGTAACTCTGTCAGATTCAGCTCTATATTATTGTGCTCTGAGCCCAGTGATACAAAGTCTATGTGACGCTGTACAAAAACTAAATTTATTTTTCACTTTGATCTCAAACCACATCAAACCCACAATCTATAACACATAATAATGATAACACAACACCTGTCCCGCATGCAAGCAAGCTTGCGCTAGCACTTTACGGCCCCCCAGTGGGCTGTCAGCGCAGGGCCCCTGAATATGTGCTCACTGGCAAAACGTTGGCCCCTTGGCGCTGGCCCACACTACCCAGACAGTAAAACAGGTACAAACTATTGAATCAATGTAAAAAAAATTATTTATTTGTCAATGTTATTGGCTTTGAATTAATATCACATTCAACACTCATACAAAAACATTAAACAATCAATCATCAAAGACTTCAGCTCAATACAGGCACACTGAAAAAAGTTCAATTTACTTGAAAAATCTAGTAAAAGCTGAAAACTTTTTTCAACTTCAGATTTCATGGAAAATCTGTAGATAATTATTTGTAGCTTTTATTAGAAATCATCAGGTAAAGTTTACATTGAAATTTCAAGTAACTTTTACTCGATCTTTATTTGTAACCCAGATAGTAAACAACCAACATGAAAAACCAACAGAATTGTGATCAGTGTTTCATTTAGTTTACACAACTAAGTTTTGGGGGACTGAAAACATGTTTTTAATAATGTCTTCATTATCATCTGACCCCATCCACATTAAGGGGATGGCTGTTAAGCGTGTCTCCAGCTTCAAGTTTCTGGGGACCCATATTTCGGAGGACCTGTCCTGGACCACCAACACCTCCAGCCTGGTCAAGAAGGCTCACCAGCGCCTCTTCTTCTTGAGGACCCTGAAGAAGAACCAACTGTCTTCAGCTATCCTGGTGAACTTCTACCGCTGCGTAGTAGAGAGCATCCTAACCAACTGTGTCACAGCCTGGTATGGGAGCTGCTCTGTTGCAGAGCGCAAGGCACTGCAGCGGGTGGTGAAAACTGCCCAATGCATCACAGGGACTCCACTTCCATCCATGGAGGACATCCAGAGGAAACGCTGTCTGCGTCGAGCTCGCAGCATTCTTAAGGACTCCTCTCATCCCGCTCACAGACTGTTTTCTCTCCTGCCCTCCGGCAGGCGCCTCAGATGCCTCCGGACAAGGACTAGCAGACTGAAAAACAGCTTTTTTCCCAGAGCTGTTTACCTATTGAACTCTACCCCCCACTGATTCCACAACCCCCTCATATACCTCTAACTTAATGCTGCTATATTGTTTTGTTTATTGCACTACAGGCCTGTCAAGCACACGACTGGACTGTCTACACATGTACTACATGTTTACTTGTTCTACCGGACTATTTATACTATACTGCATCATTTGCACTACTGGACTATTTATACTATACTGCATCATTTGCACTACTGGACTATTTATACTATACCGCATCATTTGCACTACTGGACTATTATACATATACAGCATCATTTGCACTCCAGTACTATGTACTGAATACTGCAATAACTCATCTACTGCACTGTTTACTTTAACTTAATAGCTGCTGTCCATAATTTATGCACACTTTATATTCATTTGCACTACTGTTCTGCATAGTCTAATATATATTTACATATCCATCAGTAAATTTCTGTTTTTAGTAAATAACCATCTGTATATAATGTTCATAGTACATTCCCACTTGTAAATTCTTCATAATTTTTGCTTTATTTTGTATTTATGCACAACTGTATATCCTGCACTTATTGCACTTCTCGTTAGACCTAAACTACATTTCGTTGCCTTGTACTTGTACATGTGTAATGACAATAAAGTTGAATCTAATCTAATCTAATCTCTGTAGCTGCCCAAGTCGCGCACTTATGCAATATTCTACGTCATTTTGTAGTATAACTAGTGTGACTTCACATTGAGAAAAAAAAGAGATGCATTTCAAGTACCCGGATGATGCAGTTTTTTAACCGAAAATATAAAGTGTGGAACTTCATGCACTCAACGGACACAATTTCTCTTATGTAGTGGAAAGGAAACGGGGCTATCAGATGCTACACGAGCAAAGTTCACCTGCGGAGTGATGACGCTTCAATCTGATGGTGACTAAAGTCAAATGAAAATGACATTATATGTATAATAAACAAATTGATTTTCATTGATTCACATATTGTGTCGTGCGACTGACATCATTTGCACTCATCTGGGAAACCGATATACTCCCGGTTAGTATAAAACCGTTTAGTATTCCATTTGGGACGATATTTTCTAAAATTCAAACACAAGATGGTTGAGTGCATAGTGCAGAGTTTAAGTGTATAATGTATAGTATATGATTTGGGACACAGCTTGTGTAAACTGCAAATAGAACTTACTGAAAATGATGACATCACACGCATTCGTATTATGTGTTTATTCGCACAAATATACCCGAAACAATACGGCGGCCTCCAATACTGTGTGCTTGAGCTTCTCAGCAGATGTATTAATGTTTCTCCAGCAGAAGGTTCTGCACCACTAAGACCAGCGGAGACACATTATTTACATTCGCCGAACTAAAACACACACGTTGACCAAATTTGGTATTTCAAATCACTTTTGGCTTCTAGCTGTGTATGTGCACAGGTGGCCTACGTTGTGTTTCTTTACAAAGCAACATCACCATCCACTGGCCTGACATGCATAATACTGTGTTTTTATTCGTTTTCCCAGATCTGTGTATTATCGTTTTACAACGCTGCCATGTGTGAAACTTTTAAAAAACGTAAAAGGAAAAACTTTTTTGGTTTCATTGTGTAAACGTGGTCTTAATGTCATAAACCACACCCACATTTACAGCTTTACAACAATCCATCTCTCTACTGAATTCACATATTTATCTTTTAGCTTTGATTCATGAAGACAGTGATGATATAGTTTATTAGTAAACATGAAGAGATGTATCTTAATGATTCTTGTTACAGTTTCAGGTAAAGTACATCTAAAACTGTAAGCCTCAAATATATTGAACTACTGCGTTTACTATGTTTATCTCTATATATTTGTTAATGTTGTTTATTGACTTTTCTATTCACTTGCAGGTGTATTTGCTGACAGCATTGATCCAAAAGACACAAATAGAATCAGTCATGAAGGAGAATCTGTGACACTGAGCTGCACATATGATACAAGCAGCAGTTATGTTTATCTTTACTGGTACAGACAGAATCCTAACACAGAACCTCAGTTTATTCTGTATAAAGGCGCTCGATCTGAGAGCAGATATAACAACATACCAGACTCTCGGTTTGAATCGACTACATCAGATACATCCACTGAAGTCATTATTAAGAGTGTTTCTCTATCAGATTCAGCTCTATATTATTGTGCTCTGAGAGTTGGAGCCCAGTGATACAAAATGTCTGAGAGTCTTTACAAAAACATGAACACAATTATTGCTTTGAACAGTTTTTAATAAAGTGAAGTCAAACCACAGATGTTCTGTATGTAAACCACAAAACTTCTGTTCATGTCAGGGGATGTAACACCTGCCTAAAGTTAACTGAGATGAATGAAATACTGCTTAAGAGTAATTACAACTATCAATAAATGAATATTGTTTATTATTTGTGTGGGGGCAAAACATACATTTTAAAAGACTCACTTATTCTACCAATTTAATTCCACATCATTTAAAACGCTTTGTGTCCATGTACAGTAATGTGGTTTTACTACATGAAAATCAAAGCAAGAACATAAGCAAACGTTACTGCGCATGTGCGCTTTTGTGGCCCAAACTTAACTTCCCGTTCACATCCGCAAAGAATAGAGTCCCTGTAGATTATTCCTGATAACAGGCAAAAAAATAACAAGTAAATGATATTAGCTAGCAAGTTAAAAGTATGTCTATAGACAGTTTTTTTAGTATAGAAGAACTGTTACTTGGCTAAATTTCAATGCGATAAATGCGACCTACATTTCACTACTGGTTGTTTATCCTCTATATAACTGTGTATGTGACAAATAAAAATCTTCAATCTTCAATCATTAGCCAGACTGATCAACAAACACAGATTGGAAGTTAACTTTGTGTCAGGTGCGTGTGTCATGAAACACAGAATGTAGTGCAAAATAATAGTGAATATAACAACAGCTTCTGTGGTGGAAATGTGTGCTGTATTCTCTTTAAAGTATTTCTTTTCTTATGGAATTATACAGATCGCAGTTTTGGTGTTGCTGTTTCAACCACATTTTCATAATTGTAAAATAAAGGAAATTCGGTCATGACAACTCTCTGATAGCATGTTAGTGTTCATGACATACCAATGTATTTGCTTTTGTCTGAACTAGATCTGCCAGCCTGATCTCAATTCACAGCTATTTTATGTGGTGGCTCATATGTTTAAATCATATTTGAGCTTAAAGTCCCTGTGAACCAAAAGCGGTGAACATCTTTACTTCTATGTAAAATTAAATAGTCGGTGTTGCTTTTGTTTTTCACTGTGAATGGATAATATGTATAAAAACAGCCTTTTCACATTTTGTGATGGAGCTGGCAGCAGACTAACAGTTCAAGAAGAGAAGTTAACAGATGTTTTGTCAAAGCTGGCTTATAGTGATAGTTTTAAACTTTAAATTAGAAGTGAATCGGTACAACATCTCAAAACATCTTCTTCAGCAAAAGAATGAAAGTCATGCAGGTTTGAAATGACAAGAGGCTGAATAAACAATGAACAAGTTTTCATTTTTCAGTGAACTTTCCCCTTAATTTGAATTGTCTTACCAGAAAACAACTTACACTGATATATCTTCAAATAAATCATTCTTTTGTTTAAGGATGCACAGCAGTAACATATTTTTTAATTAGCCAAAATTAGCTACATCGTAAAATACAATTTCGTCGTAAGATTGCGTTGGACATTCTTAGAAATATCTTCCTTAGAAGAACAAAGAACTGTATAGGCTACAGGTGAGTAAACGATGAGAGAATTTTCATTTTTGGGTAACTATCTCTTTAAGGCCTCGTCCTGGTTTATTAAGCCCTGCTTATGTCTGTTATTGTAAAACCAGATCAATGTTCTCATTCTAATCCAGCCTTAATATCTACAAGACATGACTACATCATTTCTTAATATTTCTGGCAGGTACAAATATACTGTAACACTGAATTGTAATGTTTAGGCAGATCTCAAGTTCAGGCCACATCCAGTCTGACAAAAATATCATTCTGAGCAAGAAGGTGGAGCTTCTGAAGAAGACTGTGTATGTTTGTGTTGCTCAGATTATTTTCACTTTGTAAAGGATGAAGATGTTACAGTATATAGTCTTTTGGATCATCTTAACCTTTTCTGGTAGGATTATTTTGATCAATTACAGTCTATGAATGTTTTATCAACTAATGCTCATATAGTTACAGTTTTTCATTTCATTTAGACATCACATGTGCTGACAGCATTACCTCAGAGCGTACAGAAGTGGATGCGGTTGAGAATGAGAACATAACATTGTCCTGCAGATATTCCTCTGCATACAGTATTCTTTGGTATCGACAGCAGCATCACACATCAGTTCCTCAGTTCCTCATGCTCATCTTAAGAAGTTCTGAAAAAGTTGTGCGGAGGTCAGATAAGCGTCTGTCAGGAAAACTGAATGTGAAGAGTAAACGTGTGGATCTGATCATCTCCTCATCCACAGTTCAAGACTCTGCAGTGTATTATTGTGTTCTACAGACCACAGTGACAGAAAAACAAACTTTACTGTACAAAAACCTGACAGGACAGCCTGATCTCACACATAAAACGTACATATTTACACGTGATTTAAAACTGTCCTATACGTATGTGCTTCTACGTATTTAGAGTGTCTTTTGCGTATTATTTAGACGTAATTGCAGGATCGATACGTATCTAAATTTACGTAAGAACAACTTAAAATACGTACAGATCAGAACGTGTTCCGACCAGTCAGTTATCCAGGAACAAGATATTAATAAGAAGCCGCTTTTAAATGCGTATATTAATTTAATACTTAGATTAGAAACTCTTTAGCACTTTAATATTTACTACTTGTTATAAAGTCTTATGAAATGTGAATTATAAATGTGGTGGTTCCTTCTTTATTTAAAAGAATGAATAATCTGACGAATGGACCGCGTTCCCGACCGGATTCATTTTAGGGTTACACAGAATCTGAGCTGCGGTGTTGACGTCTTTTCCCCAGGTGAGGAAATGTGTTTACATTTGTTAATTTATAATCCCTTATATGTTTTATGAAATATATTCTTAAGTAGTCAGTTGTTGCTTTTTGTCTGAATAATAGCTGATTTTGGGGTATTAATCGAAAAAGTGCATCGACCGAAGTGATGCTGTTAAGTTACTCGGGTTTTAGCATTTGATAGTTAACGTTACACATCAATGATTAGCGTTTAAACTGATCAATTTAGTATAAATTCACAAATATTTGATGTGTTTGTTGTGTTTTAATATCCTCAGATCACACTATGGCGGATAACGTTAAAGAATTAAACGAAGTTATCAAAAAAGGGCGCGCTGTTGCTGCAACCCTCGAAGATGTTCATGACCGCATTCAATTGGATGCTTTCGTTAAAAAAGGCCACACTGCAAAACTGGACGTGGATCAAATCGTCAAACAAGGACAAACTATTATTCAAATCCTTGACAATGAGAGTTCAAGAAATCATCTGAATCATGTTCTAAAAGAATCCATAGAGCTGCTTGGAAAGGCAAACCAAAATGGCCCAAAGGTCAGTCTTTTTTGAAAATCCAAAATTTTAGGCATTCAGTACCCAGCTAGCACAGGTAGGTCTACGTCTGCTAAAGATCTGGAGATCTGGAAAACATTTGCTGTGTAAAAATATTTGCCAAACATCTTAGAAAGAGCAGATTTACATCCATTCTAAACCATAAACATCCTACAGATATGACATCTGACAGCAGACGTCTCTGAGACCTATTGCAGATGAGCAAACTATGTCTTGCAGATGTAAATGCAGAAATCAAAAAGACGTATGGCAGATGTTTGTGTGCTATCAGGGTATATAACATGTGACAGAAAAAAGATGAAAATTATGAAAGATTGGTGGAACAACAGATATAATTTATTTGTACATTATATTATTATTCATTTTAAGATTACGACAGTTGTAATTATATTAATCTTGATGTGGAAAACAAGTGTCAAGTTTTTGTAACAGAGTCTTAATGATGCACAGATATAGATGTTTCATCGGCTGCACACGCATTGCCACGGTTATGTGCCTAACCCCAAGTTAACTTACTGTGTTTGCTTAATAGGTCTGGCTTGGGCCACAAAAGTCATTTGTTTGTGTTGTTGGCACTGAAACTGTCTATGGTGTACTGTTTGAAATTAACAGGCAAAGAAAAAAAGGATCCAGTCCAGCGGTAAAGTCAGATGTAAACTGAGACAGAAGTCATGTCTACAACAAGCAAAGCCTTCTACTTCACATGGTAAGGTTTTGTTGACCTAAAGGAAAATAATTTATTGTGTTGGAATGTAAGCATTAGTTTTGAAATAACAAAGATGTTTTGATGCACTTTTACATGCATTAATCAGATTCAAGACTCAAATCAAGGACATATCCAGAGCCAGCAGATTGTCATCAAGACCAGGGTCCAGATCATGGTTAGTTATAACTTGTTAGGTTATTACTTTTTAACGTTTGTTAGTTGTTTGTTTATCTGTTTATTTTTGCCATGTAATAACCATATATTTTTCATGATGTGCTAAAGAGTTCATAACAGGATTTGAGGGCCTATTTTGGTTTATGGAGTGTCTAACAACAGGTTTATGTACATACATGGTGTAGAAACACTATTATTTCGTAATAATAGGCAGTTATTATTACCTTACTTTTTGATTGACTCTCAAATGATTAATTCCGCAATTCATCTCTCTAATCTCCGCCTTTCCGTTAGCCTAGTCTAATGTGATTGGTCAGATGGTCTGGTCTGCTGTGATTGGTTTAGCGCGTGTATTCAGATTTTCGCGGACAGGCGGGGACTATTTCTAGTGACGTAGAACAGGGGTTTTCAGAAAATTGGTGAGAAACAAAAGTCTGCAAAAGTTGTACAATTATACTGAAGGTTATTACTGTAAAAATTTCTACAAACAATATGTTGTCTTTAAAATATCACAGTGTAAATGTCTAACAGTTTAAATGTTTATTTAAACAAAAACTGTGTATGTATTTTAGAAAGAACTTTTCCCTCACAAAAGTCTTGTCATATTTGGGGGTCCTTGGCATGAAAAAGTTTGAAAACCCCTGTCGTAGAATCACTGCGGTTAGAGAATCGGACTAGGTTACGACTCGTTTGCGTGATTCAGAGTCGACACCCTTTTTCCAAGCTAATAACTTTGTTATTCATTGACCTTCGGATTTACAATCTTGGCAGACTGCTTACTTTCAAACACGGCAACATTACACACTGCATGAAGTGTAATCTTAATGATCTTGAGTTATGTACCCTTTAAGATAAAGTAGCCCTTATGATTAAAGTATATGATACTGCTATGAAAATAGTGCCCACAAATGCTTTGCTTTAATGTTACAATTCTATTTCAAATTAGAATAACGGTACGTGACATCACAGCAAAAAGCAATTCTTTATAGTAAGGTTTCTTAAAGAACAGCACTGCATCATTAGACAGGGGACTGTGTTGCATAATTGTTTTGTTTTTTCTGGGGTGTGACAGATTCTCTTCTACATGAGTTGCAAGAGCTTCTGTCAGCTGCTAGTTGTAACCTCCATTCTGAGGGAACCACACATTTAGCATCAATGCATTGGGGCACAAGGACAGCAGCTTCATCAGAGAGATGGAGGGAGGCCAGACCCTCTTTAATCAACAACCGGCTTGCAACAGAGCATATTGAGGGACAGCTGTGTTTGGAGTGTAAGGCAAAGGTGGCAGTTGTCAAGTGCAAAGACTGTTTGCCAAAGCAGTATACCTGCATCAACTGTGACTGTGCTATACACCGTACACAAGTATTCCACAACAGGAGCACTATGATTTCAGGGTTCCACAAGGCTGTACCTCCCACCACAGTGGTGAAGCAGGACTCTGATGGGCAATACTTTCACCATCATGAAGGTACAGTTTTATTTTATCAATAAAAATAATTATATTCATAGTAGTCGTCATAAATGTCTTAGGATAGTCACATAACTACCAGTTATTGTCAGACCTCCATTTAAATTTTATTTATTGAACTTGTGAATTTATGAGTTAGCACTTAATTTTAATGGGTTTTTCATTGTAGATCGAATATTACCTATGGCACTACCAAATTCAATATGCAGTTGTGGAGAAGAAAAATACAGTGTTGGAAAATCTAGGTCCATTACTGTAATCAACATGAAGGGTGAGTGTTCAGCACATACTAAAACATGCCCTTTAACTTATCCATGTTTATTATTAGAAATGTATAATATGTATGTATTCTACTTTTTAAAAGCTGTGGTGCTATTAACCAATATTTTTTTTACTTTATTAAGCTCCTTCACATGTACGACAGTGGCCATTTTGTATATTTCTGTTGGTTGATATTAAACCAGCCTGTTGATTTGCTTCACTAGCACATTTCTGAGGCTATAGTATTCATAATATCCGCTCCTGATTTGTATCAATTGTTTAGAACGTCTGTGTCTAGAGCAGTGGTTCTCAACTCTGGCCTGCGAGATCCATTTTCCTGGCGAGTTTCGCCCCCTTTCGGATCTGCGCAGATTGCTTGCGTATTACATTAAAATACTGCGAGAGTGATTCAAATGCATACGCCGACAGATAGACGCAGCGCCACATTAAGTTGAACGCGTCTGTTCTTGAAGACACTGATTAGCTTGTTCAGGTGTGTTTTATCAAAGTTAGGGCTAAACTTGGCAGGAAAATGGATTTCACGGGCCAGAGTTGAGAACCACTGCTCTAGAGAAAACAAGACAGCAGTCCTTGGCAAAATGACAATCGGTGAGTTTTTTGCATTTAAATGTGTTTGTACACTGCCTGCTTTAAATTCTGTTTAAAGTTGCAATGCTGCATATAAACCTTTAAATCTAAATTATGCCCGTTCTAACCATGGTCATCGTGGTTAATCATGGAATACTAATAATAAGATCATTCAACACAAACACAATTTAAGGTTTGACTGGGTATTGTGGTAAATGTCCTACTTTTACAGTAGTTAAAGTAGGACATTAAGCAGTTTTTTTATTTTTGTAAATTTTTTGGTATTAAATTTCATTTACTAATAATTATTTTGTAGGTCGCTACGAACTGTCATTGCCCTATCTTCACTGTGAAAAATGCAGAGAAACATGGGTACCAGGTGTTTTTGAAATGCAGAAGAGTGGCTACTGGCCTGCAACCGTGAACTTTTGCACCATTTATGATGAGGAAGTCTTCATGTCCTTCGAAGACTTGAAAATGGCTGCTCCAGGACTGTCGCGTTTAGCATTCATAAGAATGCTTGACATGAAGACAGTGCACTATGGCCGAGTGAGTACCTTTCTCATATACTGGTCAGCCATAGCATAAAGCATAAAACAACCTGCATTAAACAGCCTGTCTATTATTTTTTGGCTCCAACCTCATGCGAACAAAGCATTTTAGTCCTCAGAACTGTAGTTAAAAATCCCAAAAGATGAGCAGTGTAGTCCATGTCAACACCAGGTTTTAAGATGCATTTTGGATGATTGGATCACTTGTAAGGGAGACCATTACCATTTACAGTTTTAATCCATCTCTTTTGTTCACTTTCAATTTTCACACACAGAACTGTCTCTATGATTTACCCAGTGTTGTGAACAAAAAAACTGCAAGCAGTTCTGTGAGGGAAAACAATTAGATGACAGAATAACAGACAGTTTGAACCTGTTTGACTACTATGGTGATGGTTTTGTTCAGTTGTGGACAATTATGATTGTCCCTGTGTACAATCTCTTTATTGTTTCCTAAAAGTTGCTTGGATAAAAGCATCTGCTAAATGACTAAATGCAAATGTTTTGTTAAATCGGATCTTGTGCTATTTTGGTTGACAACAAGAGCGTTGATAATGTGCTGACTGTTTTAATGTTAAGGGGATATATTTAACTAATGGAGGATGATATTATGTGGAAAAGGCTTACAATGAACATGCCTAGTATTTCGTAACATTTCTGTGCATTTTTAACTAGAATGGCACCTTATGTGGTGATACGTTTTTGAGGAGCTTTTTTGAGTGGTCCATCTGTTGCTATGAGGTTGACAAGATCTGCGGTGAACAACATTTCATGTGCCCAGCTTGTACCCCTTTAATGCTCGCAGTTGCTGTGGATGGTAACCGAAAACTTCATCGCTTTAAAAAGGCAGGGAAGTGAGTGGTTTGTTGTTGTTATTGTCATTGTTGGTTGACTTTTACTTTTTGTATGGTAATAACAATTTTATACTGTAATTATACTGTAAAACTGTTTTATTTTGGTAATAATAGGACCTTGGAGCAAAATGTTTATACTTCGAGAACTATTTTCTTCTTTTTCTATTAATGCCACTACAGCTTTTTAAATTACCCTGAAATTATTCTTAGATTTGTGTTTATTGTCATTACGAAATTTTATCTAAAAAAAATGAATGATGTTTTATTAGTTCAGAGGACTCTGGCTACTTCGAAGGATTGTTTCTTTGCAAAGATGATGATGTTTCCTCTTTTGTTCAATATATACGGAGAAAAGTGCAACACGTAAGTTTACTAGACTGCTTGCAAGACGACATTATAATTCATGATTTGTTTGTGAAAAGTTTTTACAGTGATTTCACATACTGTGTATACAGTTCATAAATCAGGCCTATCTGTTTTATATTTCTCTCTCTATCCCTTCTTTTTTATCATGTATTTCATATAGGTTGGGGGCAAAGGTGTTTGTGGATCTTCGGAGTTTACAGCCGCTAAAGAGTCTTCCAACAAGACCAGCAGTAAATTGGATGAGGAGGGAATTGAAGTCGGTGTCTGTAGGCATGGTGTTCTTTTGAGGGCACTCAATATGTTCAGAGGGGAGATCTATGCGTATCCTTTGTACCTACAGAAAGAGCTCTGGACAGAAAATGCAACTTTCTTTTGTGCTGACATCATGTGCAAATACTGGCCATACTTGATAAAAGTTTGCCAGGTCTGCCCGGAACTGAGACATCTTCTGAACATGAAACCATTCCTCTCAGTTATGCATGCGAAAATTCATGCTGTAAAATGTGAGGTATGTTAGGCCAATAATTTGATGAGACAATAATTTCATGAGCATTAAAACCTGCATAAATTAAACTTTTTCTCACTCATTAGATCAAGTGGAGTGGAAGTTTTCAAAAGGGTGCTGCATATACCATGGGGGAAGAAGTAGAACAAGCTAATAGCTTTTTATCAAGAATTGGTATAAGCACTAAGTTTATGTCCAAAGCAGGTTAGTATGTTTATAGGTTATGTTGGCTCCAATAACTTTTCTACTTTAAGTATCACCTCCCAACAGTAATTTTAAACTTGTCTATTTGATTCATTTGTTTTGATAGGACGAACAGATTTGCTGACATTGCAGTGTATGGGGTGGAACAAAATGAAGACTCAAAATATGTGCCAAACTATTTGCACAAGATACCAAAAGGCAATCTTTATTTATATTCATCTTTATTATTTGTGTTAAATGTTGAAGCATCAGTCTATTAAAGTGTTTGGATTAGTCAAGCGTTTTAATCAGTTGATTTTCAGGCATTTCTCACAAAATGTCATCTCATCATCATTTAAGTCAACAACACATTATAAAATGTTTAAATGATTGAATTCTGCATATTGATGTTACTTTTTAAATATTAAGAGCATAGTTTGTAAACTAAGGCATCAGACTTATGTGCCTTTCAGACAGGACACGGCAGTTGTGAGTGTCTACTTTTATTTCAGTAGGGTTTCAATAGGCGGTGGAGCGCATCCTGCCCCTTCTGTGGGCTCGGGTCTTTATTGTAGGCACCACTGAAGAGAAAAAATATTTTCACTAAATGCTGCACAAATCGCTTCCACTACATGAGAAAAGCGCATATGGTTCCCCTAAACGGATGATCAAACTTCCTAAAAAATCCATATACTGGGTCTGAACATTCAATTATGTTTTTTACAATCCAATTGTCAACTCTCACTCACACATGCATTCCATAAGTCTTTCTCTGTGTCATTATCTCAATCGTATTATGATTTGCCTATGCTTTTGACTTCCATGAAGATGAGATGACATTTTGCGACCAGTTTGCAGGAAACCAACTAATCACATACTTTTGCCATTGTAACTCACTGGTTTATTGGTTTGTATGTTTCAGACCCAGCAGAATCTGAAAAAAGAGACAAAAAGCCTACAAGACATGAGAAAAGAACTGTCTGTAGATGATGGTGTACTGCATCAGTGGGTCAGAGATGTAAATGAGTGGGCTCAAACTAGTATGTAACAGCTGTCATTCTGTTTATCTTTGCAAAATACTGTCCATGCAGTGTTGTACAACTTGTGACTAACCAAGCAATTTTTTTGAATTGATTGAAAATGTTGAGGTTTTTTTTTACAGCAACTGTAGGAGACAGCGATGCTGCAATTCAGCCAATAAGGAACACCATCGAAGAATTATGTTTGTGCATTAAACAACGGCAGCATCGTCTTTACAGACACACTGGTATGTTAAATATTTAGGATAGAATTACTTATTCATTGTCTTCATTGTTATCTTTACTACTTCTAAAATTGTTGTCAATTACAAATAGTAATACAAATGCACAATGTCAAATCATTATGTTTTAGCCACAAACAAAGGACGCAATAAAATAAGAAGAAAAATTAATGAGGAGAGAAAAAAGCTGGCTTCTTCCATTGAACAGCACAATGCCCTTGTGGACCCCTCCTTTAAGATAGCATCCATTGAAGAGGTCCTTCAAAATGACTTCGTTTTCCCCTGGCAGCAAACAGAGCAAGGTCAGTGTTGCATAACATTGGTATTCACATTGAAATATTTAGCCACTATGTCTTTATCCTATCTACATGTTTTACCTGTATTATGTAGATGATGTCAGCCTCTTGACAAAGAAGAAAGTCTTTGACAAGGTAATGCTGATTCAACGATTAGAGGAAGAACAGACTGTCCTTGTTCAAGAGGCAAAGCAGCACTGGCTGTATCTAGGAAGTCGGGAACACAAACTGAACAGTTTGCTTGATACCATAATTTCGGGTGGCAAGTATTCATAATCTGTATGTATTACACGTATTCTCCTGGTCCCACATGAAATATTAACATAATTTTTATTTATGTGTTTGTTTTATAGTTAACACCTGGAATCTTCCAGATGATGGGATTCAAGGACTTCAGTGTCTGTTGAAAAGAAAATTACATGAGCTAAGAGCTCACAAGGACACTGTGAAAACAAGTTATCAGGCAATAGACAGCATAACCGAACATTTTACTCTTGAATGCGATGAATGTGAATCTACTAGCTGGACAGAACCTTCGGAAGCCCTTTACTCAAGCAGTACTGATCTGAGCTCTGAGGAAGACGATACATTTCTGCTGTAGTTATCTATTTCTCCCCTTTTCTTTGGCCATATGTCCCCTCACTTATTTAGTCTTTGCTTCTGTGTTTGCATACCATGGGAGATGAAAAGATTAACTTTTAAGGGATGGATTAAAATGTTCCTTTGGTTTTATTTCTGATGAGTTTTACAGACATATATCCTTTGGCGGTTTTTACAGACATATCCTACAGTTTCTTGCTGGGATTGGAGGCTGTAAGGATTGTTTCGAGGAATGTTTCTATTTTCTGTGCAACAGAAGATTATTTTAAAAACCATCAAATCATGATAAATTGTGTTAAATAAAAAAGTGACCATATTTAATTGTTTGTGTATTCTTTAAGAAAAACTCATGTACCATTAATGTGTAAATATTAATTTATATATAAAGAGTTTATTTATTTAGTTTTTTATTGTGCATTCGGTTACACTTTATATTAAGGCAAACGAATTTATCATTAACTACTTGCGTACTAATATGCATATTGGTTATCTATTAGTATGTATAAAGCACACATAAATGCCTTATTCTGCATTAACTTAGTCTACGTCCCTTAATCCTCACCAATACCTAAACCTATAAACTTATATCTTATAAGCAGTAATTGGGAGTTTGAGGCAGAAGTCATAGTTAATAGTGAGAATTAGTCCCTATTCTAAAGTGCCACCGTGCATTCCAGTTAATATCAATCAAACTGCAGTTGGTTTGTTTTGATTTAAGCCATAATAACTAAACAAAATACAGCTAACACAATAAAAACATGATAACATAATAAAAACATGAGTTTTGCACAATTTTAAAAACTCACTTTGGAAACAAACTCTTCAGATATAAGTTAACATACAAGTCTCCTGGTCTACATTGTTGTTCATTTGTTACATGACGAATATTAATGAATAAATTAAAAACAAGGATTATTATTCTTAATAGCCAAATACTTAAAGTGTATGAATGTATCATTATTACAGTGATTATGTTTCTAGCGTGTTATATGTCTGGTGACTTAGCTGAAGTGTGTAGCTTTCCATAAGCATGTATGAAGACCTATCATGGCCATATTCCAGGATGATTTATCAGGCATAAATTGTGAAAAACAAATGCTTAAGGGGGAAATGAAGAATCATTTTCACACATGAATGAACACCTCTGACTTCGGACCTTAGCCTCAGTGAAAGTCTTTGTAGTGTAATGGAGGAGGCTTTACAGAGTGCTCACCTCTGGCATTGTCAATACAAGATTTTGGAAAAAAAATTGATTCAGCTTCTAATAAAAATAAATGTGAAAGTGACATGTGACATGTGAAGGCCAATTATGTTAGCACAAAGTCTACTTGTCCTCTGCATTTAAACCATTCAGTTAGTGCACACACATTAGAAGTACTGAGCACACACCTGTGGGCAGCAATAAAGGTTATGATGCTCCATCAAGAAGTGCAAATCTTTTTGGACCCAGAGACTCTAATAACACTGACTTTATAAAGGTTTACCAGATCTTTGTACAAGGTATGTTTTTTAAAAGACATCTTGTAGACATGTGTGCTATAGTTATATAGGTTTACCCAGACACAAGGACTGTTGAATGTGTTGGAACAGACATGTTCATTGACATAAATACTTGGACTAAGGATCAGGGAAAGGTTACAGCCATTTGCAGGTGAATAATTGCATGCTGTCGTTTGTATGAGTTGTTTAGGGAAATTTGATAAATGTACCATCTTGAATGCCCTTATGGATGATACATGGCCTCTGTTGTGGCCCTTCTGATTGAAAATTAAAAACGTGAATAATTGCATGTGCATATAGCCTAGTAAAATGCCCATGTAAGGAAATGCCCTCTAACCCCATCCAAAAAAGTGACATTAAGGCTCATGATTTTGAAATAAATTGTAATAAAATAAAATAATAATGATATTAAAGATGATACAGAAAAAGGTGAATGTTACAAAATTTCTGCAAAGGTAACTTGCTAATTTAAAGTATATGTTTGATATTGATTTGACAGTCACTTGCCCATTCCAACTTTTGCTACAAAACAAATAGCAACATACACAATTTTGACATTACATTATGTCTGCATTCTATGATATGTAGAGTTAAGTTTTTGTCTAATTACCACAAAATAATTACAAAATAATTTACTGATTGTACCACTACAAAACGATCATGTTATTAATGTTATTTAGTATTCACAATTTATGATACCTTTATAAAAAAAACAATTGTATCATGAGCATTAATAATAGTAACTATTGAATGTTATACTTTAAATATAAATAATATCTGTGAAGGGTATAGCAAATAATTCCAGAATTTTTAACTTTTGTTGTAATCACCATATATGTTGTAATCATTTCACGTGTCAGTAATACCCCATCTGTGTATGATAACATAAACTACTTTATTTCAACTAGCACAGTTCTATGATAAATGTGTGTTAAGGTTGTGGGTAGAGATGAGGACTCATATGCAGAGTGTGTAATAATCTTTATTGAACAATGACAAAACCTTGTCAAAATCCTTGCCAATGAGGGAAAACGCAGTCCTCTCAAGCACTGATTTTTTTTTTTTTGACACTTCAGGCACATGAAGGGCTGGCAAAAACATCACAGGTTCTACAAAAGTACAAACATGGGAAAAGAAATGAGGAATTAAACAGCACATGGGACAAATAATAATATTAACTATTAATACAAGGGGGAACAGTCAAGAAAATAAGGTGTACATGACAGACAGACATAACAATCCAGTTCAACATATCATGTTTTCAATTGTTTGTATAAAAGAATAAAACAATATAAAATCTTGCAGTGAGTTTTAATTTATTCATCGGAATTAAAACGCTCATAAGGCTCCCACGTGTCCTTCCACTTAACTCCACTGAAAAACAATATAAATTTATAGATTATTTTCACACTGACATTTAAAAAAAGATGCTAAACAACATTTAAGTAGCAGAATATTAGAAGACAAAGAGAATAAAGACTACACAAACTGTTACTGTAATAATATTTACATCTTTTATTAAATCTTAGCATGCAAAGCCCTGTGGAATTAATATATAAAGTACATACCAGCCAGAGCAAGGCTGCCAGCGCACCTTTGTCTCTTTTTCCCCCTGAAAATAAGCAAATGATATTAAGTTTTATTTTTGACATTTTAATTACATATTTATTTTTAAAATGGCAAAGATGAAAACTCAAATTTAAAACTCAATGTTACTTACATTTTTGGCAGTTCTCGTCCCCATTGTTTTCATAAATGGGAAGTGTTCTACATGTAAATGCACTGGGCAGTCTAATAGGAAGAGAGCACAAATATAATCATATAACTATATGAAAAGGACTGAGCTTTAAACATATACAATGTGTTTAAGTTTTTTTTAACTTCACTTTAACAGAGGAAGTGAAAAAAAAATCAGTTAACATGAATATGTTAAATATTGTAATAATCATTCAGGGAATTACCTTTAATCTTGTAGGGAAATTTGTTTAATTTTGGAACAGGCAGATGATGGACTTGAATAGCAGCACTGGAGATTTCTGGACCTAAAGAGACACAGTGTACATTGACAAATTAGATAGACTGAAACATGCTAAATGCACAGACGGTTAAATTAACAGACATACATACATACATACATTAGAGCTGCACGATTCAGGATAAATTGAGAATCACAAATCTTTTATTTCAAATAGAGATCACGATTCTCGTACGATTCTAGATGACGACTAAAAGTAATACAAAATTTACTAAAGGTTGTGACAAAAAAAAGTTTATTTAGATAAGTTTGTATTTACTTAATTATATCTTTCATGGTTAACCTATAGTTACTATAGTGAGAAAATGTTTACAACAATGTTTTAAGTTTTACTTAAAATGCAATAGTTAAACTTCCTAAAAAGTATTAATGCATTGAAGTAACTTTAATATGAAATATTTCTACAGTAAAACAAATTCATTAGGTAACACTTGCAATTAAAGGTCTTTAGAAAGATTTGACATCTACATATTGCTTGAAAGAGGTTTTTAATGAAAGTTACAATTGATAAACATACCAACACTTTATTCTCAGCTATAAACAGTTTAAAATAACCTGAAAACATGAAATGCTGGGCAACTTGATAAAAAGCTCTTATAGCGCAGCTTCTCTATTAGCGTAAATACAGTAATAAGCGCCACAGACTCTCATGACATATTTTTACTGTAATGACAGGTATAAGCATTCGGACTTGTCCGCTCTACAAAATGCAATCCTTAAGATTTTTGTTTCAAACCTGTCCAGTTAAGATGTGTGAAACATAATCACAACAATGTAACACAACCCTGATAAGAGCAGTTTTGTTGCTAGGCAGTATTTACTTTGTTAGTTTGTTATTTGGTGTGAGATTAATTTGGGCAGACAGAGAGCTAAGCAAACACGTGTTTCATGCGTGTGAGTTGGCAACTCTGCTTTAATTCCAATACTTCTGTGATCATTTGACACAAATAATGACAGTGTGTAGTTGAAGACTGTTTGTGGCGCCGTTTTATACCTAATGATGATCATTGCTTTCTCTGCTTTAGCGGCAGCACCAACACAGATTGAAGCGTTGTGATTTTAGTCAGAGGTGTAATAGACACAGGAGAATCGTTGATTTTTTTTAATAAGATCGTCTTGATGTTTGAATCGAGATCGGAATCTTTTAACGATTAATCGTGCAGCTCTAACATACATACATACATACATACACATACATACAGACATACAGACAAACGGTTAATTTTTGGACCTAAAGAGAGTGTACATTGACAAATTAGAAACAGAAACATGCTAAATGCAAAGACGGTTAAATGGACAGACAGACGGACAGACAGACAAACGGTAGTATGAGTCAGTGTACAGTTTTACCGTTACTTGATTTTGAGGCAGTCAGATGTTGGACACTGGCTGATGATGAAGCAGAGGCTTTAATAGCAGCACTGGAGACAGTTGGACCTAAAGAGAGTGTACATTGACAAAAATAGATAAACAGAAACATGCTAAATGCAAAGACGGTTAAATGGACAGACAGACAGACAAACAGACAGACATACAGACAAACGGTAGTATGAGTCAGTGTACAGTGTTACCATTACTTGATTTTGAGGCAGTCAGATGTTGGACACTGGCTGATGATGAAGCAGAGGCTTTAATAGCAGCACTGGAGATAGTTGGACCTAAAGAGAGTGTACATTGACAAAAATAGATAAACAGAAACATGCTAAATGCAAAGACGGTTAAATGGACAGACAGACGGACGGACGGACAGACAGACAAACGGTAGTATGAGTCAGTGTACAGTTTTACCGTTACTTGATTTTGAGGCAGTCAGATGTTGGACACTGGCTGATGATGAAGCAGAGGCTTTAATAGCAGCACTGGAGATATTAGGACCTAAAGAGAGTGTACATTGACAAAAATAGATAAACAGAAACATGCTAAATGCAAAGACGGTTAAATGGACAGACAGACAGACGGACGGACAGACAGACAAACGGTAGTATGAGTCAGTGTACAGTTTTACCGTTACTTGATTTTGAGGCAGTCAGATGTTGGACACTGGCTGATGATGAAGCAGAGGCTTTAATAGCAGCACTGGAGATATTAGGACCTAAAGAGAGTGTACATTGACAAAAATAGATAAACAGAAACATGCTAAATGCAAAGACGGTTAAATGGACAGACAGACAGACAAACAGACAGACAGACAGACAAACGGTAGTATGAGTCAGTGTACAGTGTTACCGTTACTTGATTTTGAGGCAGTCAGATGTTGGACACTGGCTGATGAAGCAGAGGCTTTAATAGCAGCACTGGAGATATTAGGACCTAAAGAGAGTGTACATTGACAAAAATAGATAAACAGAAACATGCTAAATGCAAAGACGGTTAAATGGACAGACAGACGGACGGACGGACGGACAGACAGACAAACGGTAGTATGAGTCAGTGTACAGTTTTACCGTTACTTGATTTTGAGGCAGTCAGATGTTGGACACTGGCTGATGATGAAGCAGAGGCTTTAATAGCAGCACTGGAGATATTAGGACCTAAAGAGAGTGTACATTGACAAAAATAGATCAACAGAAACATGCTAAATGCAAAGACGGTTAAATGGACAGACAGACAGACGGACAGACAGACAGACAAACGGTAGTATGAGTCAGTGTACAGTTTTACCGTTACTTGATTTTGAGGCAGTCAGATGTTGGACACTGGCTGATGATGAAGCAGAGGCTTTAATAGCAGCACTGGAGATAGTTGGACCTAAAGAGAGTGTACATTGACAAAAATAGATAAACAGAAACATGCTAAATGCAAAGACGGTTAAATCGACAGACAGACAGACAGAAAGACCTTACAATGAGTCAGTACAGTGTTTCCTTTAATTGATTTCGAGATACTTAATTCATTAGCTGCTTGTGTATTTTTTGCATAGTTAGAAACAATATGTATCTATTTAGGTGATGAATAACAGGTAATTACTTCTAGAGTTCTCCAGGATCCTCTTTTTTATCGGTGGCTGGCAGGTGTGAGAGGGTTCGTGTGAGATATCCACTGGAGTAAGGATTAGAGTAACAACATCCTCTTCATCAGTGCTGGTACTAGGACCATCCCCTTTATGAAAGACTGTGGCATCTACTTCATTGCTGACACCACAATCTTCCCCGCTGGGTGACATGCTCTGATTACTCTCAAATTCACTGTCCCGGCCAGAATATTTCACTGTAAAATAACCAGAGCAGGAGCTGTCAGATCAACAGCTGGACAAATGTAAAACAAGCTGGATATTCACATGACCTGAAAGGCTGCACTGTAAGAAAGGAGCAATTGCTCCAAATGTCACACTTACAGCTAATTCCACTATCGCACATTGACAGGCAACTGCAAACTGCAATATGAAAAATCTATATCAGTACAGTTACCTTTTAGAAGAGTTGAAAAAATATTCTTTATTGTTTCTATGGACAACTTTTCCTCTGGGGATGAAAAGGAAGTATCTGTGATTACATCAGTTGTGAAAGATCCTGACACATTCCTCTTCCCCAAGAGCAGAAGAGGATATCTTCCTAATGCATGAATTTTGTGCATCTGTAATTAGAAGAGGAAAACACACACACACACACACACACACACACACACACCACACACACACACACCACACACACACACACACACACACACACACACACAAATGTTAGGTTTCTATGCATTGTGGGGACTTTCCATAGATGTAATGATTTTTATACTGTACAAACTGTATATTCTATTGCCTTCCCCTAACCCTACCCCTAAACCTAAAGATCGTAGAAAACTTTCTGCATTTTTACATTTTCAAATAAACATCATTTAGTATGTTTAATAATCGATTTGAATTGTGGGGACCGGCCATCGGTCCCCACAATGTATAAAACACAATGTACACAAACTTACTAAATGCCAACTTGAACATTTTATTGTATTTAATATACTGACTTACCAGAACATTCGCAGAATTTATAAGTTTACAGAAATTGTTTCCATCTTTCATATTTTTGACCCATCGCTCATTTATTTGTTGTTTTGCAATTTTTATGGCTTTTTTCATTTCTTGCTTTTGTCCACAGTGTTTACAGGTTTTGCAAGCCACAGAAATGTGGACATTGCATGAATAACACTTTTTCAATGTGGACCCAGGCATCCTGTGATAAACAAAAAACACACATGAAGACACATGTAGAAAGTCATTCGATGCAATGTTATATTGTTATTGCACTACACAACAGCATAGACTAATACAGTTTCCATGCTAGTTAACACTGCTGGCATGGTGCTGCATTTTGGAACATGTCATAAAATTGTTATAAACAGATCGAGGTTGGTACAAAAAAGTTTCAAGCTAGTCATGATCAAAGCTGGTACAATTAGGAAATTAGTTGATCTAAACTAATCCAAGCCTGGACCAATGGAATATTAACTCTTTGACTTAAACCATGTGTCAACAATGTTCCAAGATACAGCTGTTTTTCTGCAGTTAGTGTGCTTATGTACTGGTGATTAAATATATGTAATAGGGTAATGTGTAGGCTACTGGTGGATTAAATATCACCAATTTTGCAGTACAGTAATATACAATTATCCATTCTGACTTAATCTGAACTCATAAAACATTTTATTAATAAAGACAACGAAGAGGTTAGATACTGTTAATAATGCATCATTATGCTGATTTGATGTTTGGGAAACATTAGCACATCTATGCCGCAAAACACGTTAATAGCCTACATCATTAAATTTGAAAGATTTAAACAGATCTTTACAGTTACATTTGAAACAACATATCAAGTGAGAACCATTACTGATCAACTAGTATAAAAATACTAAATTTATAGTTTACTTTTACAATATCAGTTCCTTACCTGTAAGTTACCGCTATTTTTCTTCGCAAATTCGCACGCAAAGCGCGGAAGATTACGCAAAGAAACACCGGAAGTGGTCCAAGCAAAGCGAAAAAACTATTTGCATACCTGACAACACAGATGTTCAAAAATACAAAAAGCCTAGGCTAATTAGATATAATATATTTAAATTCATGCTTTATTTCAAATACTATTCTTACCACAATTTATTTCATTTTTTATTTAAAGGGGTTCTTCGTGATCCAGTTTGTCAAACTTTAGTTAGTGTGTAATGTTGCTGTTAGAGCATAAATAATACCTGCTAAATTAGAAAGCTTAAAGCCTAATGCCAAGTCGCTTTTCAAGGACTACAGAAAACGGCTGGTTTGGACTACAGCTCTCTACTTCACGGGTACATGATGTCACTAAGAGGCGTGATCTTTCTGGACAACGTGCGCTAAACTGCTGTCGAATCACAACACACATGACCAGCTACACAAATCAGAACTCGGTACGTATTTCTGAAGGAGGGACATAGAACATCAGCCCGTTTTTATGACAGTGAAAACAGCGGTATCAATTGTGTAAAAATACTGCGTTTTTTCACAAACGAAACATGAACACATGTTATATTGTGTACTGTAAACACAATCAAAGCTCCGAAAACACCAAAAGAACGGCCACTTTAATACTGGTAATAATCTGGTCAGTCACGATATTCACCCTAAATTAACCATTATTTTACTACAAGTTAAAGTATTTTAAGTGGTTGTACGGCAATTAACACGACAAAAAAAATCACCATAATGTAGATGTTCTTACATAAAATCCTATGCCATTCGTAATATATGCTGTAATATTAACGAGACACACTTGTTTCGTTCAGTTTATTTTCACACCGAATTTAAATACAACTCTTACAAGGCTTGTATCTTAACATCTTGCACCCAGTAAAACATGTTAACATGTAAGTAAATGTAATGGCCAGGCAATCGATTCCTTACATGATTATCTCTTTCCTCACAAAAGCGATTTATTCAGTGTAGTGAAGCTTTTCTTTCATCAAAATCCATTTTAAAACAACAGATGGTCTCCTTTCCTGCGTTTGTTAAAGCAGCAGCGTTAGCATTAGTGGCTTTCAGGATAGCGGATTCGCCCCAGCATGTAAAGCGGTGTGACGTCACTTCACGTTGTTGACGTAAGCATGTATACGTTATTAATATAGAAATACGTAAGACCCTAACGTTTCTGAAGCCTTTATACGTGTATATTATACGTATATGTGTCTATTTTAACGTCACATGCATACGTTTGCTAAAGACCAATTTCACGTACAAATAGATACGTATTTTTATGAGATCACGTTGCTTAATCTATTATTAGGTGTATATTATTATAGTTAGCACCAAGGTCATCCTAAATCTGTACAGATTAACATTAGAATAAACAAAATATTGGAAACCAATGACAAATTATGAAAAAAAACTGTCACACTGTATCTGTATGCATTTTATTTTCTCATAATAAATAACTTATTTAAAAAATAATTTTGATGATATTCCTATAAGATTCAGCTGATATCATACATTATGTTATTGTGTTGAAATAGAGTGTACAATTTTCCAATGAAATATCACTATTACTGTAAATATTATGTAACATTATAACTGTATTGAATTATAAATAGAATCATATTTAAGCAGTTGAATCATACTGAGATAAGTTTTGGTCAAAGGTTTAAAGTTTATTAAATGCCCATCTTGAAATCTTGGGCATTAAAGTTAACTCTGACTTCCACAGTTGCCCATCAAACTCCTGACAGGAAACTTGCATTTACAATAATTATGATAACATTTAAAGGTAGTGTTATAGAAGTTTCTTGTGTTTCTTAGCCCTCATTTGCACGTTTTTGGGTACTTCTCCATTTGAATTTTAAAGCTGTTAATGTGCAAACTCAAAACTGCCTCGCTAGCCCAACAGCAACATCTCAAGAGCTGAGACATACACAAACCACAACAGACTAAACCACAGCAGACAGTCAAACCACAGCAGACAGTGTAAAGAAAAGCACAAATTGAAACGAATGCAGACATGAATACAAAGCAACGTCTGTCCAGAGTTTCATTTTATTTCAAAAATAACAATTATGAGCATGTTAAAATAAAAAATGTATAATCAAATCAGGCAACCTAATCTCAAGTATTAATTATATGTATTTGTAATATGTTTATATTTATAACATTTCATTCCTTGTGAACAGAAAGTTAGATCTTGCTGTCACAGGAAGTACAGGATCCAGCTGAAGCCAGTCACGACACAGCAAGTTTTACATATAGTTTCAAATCATCAGCGGATGCTTCAGTTCAATTTTATTTTCCTTTACTTTAAAGTACATACTGTTTAACTTATTCATCGTTTTTGACCTGTTAGTTCTTTATGCATATTTAAAGGTTTGTGTTATCCCAAAAGAGTGAACTTTTTTTAAGAAAAAGATGAAGACATCACAGAAAATCATCGGTTTCATATTGTTATTGCAAGGTTTGTTCTTAATTTTCTCTTATCTTATACACAATCCAAATCAACTTTGAAAACATGGTAACACCTTACAATATTCATTATTACAATTCATTATTACAATGGGTCCTGATCATCCTGTCGGGATTTATTTTGAGATGATATGTTTGATCTTGAAAATGTATTAGGCTAGTAAATGTTGAAATCAAAATGTTATACGTTTATTAAATGGTGTAGAATTATTGCTCATTGTTAGTTAATATTATAGTTAACTAATGTTAACAAATACAAGCTTATTGTAAAATGTTACTGAAATCATTAGTGTGGCATGAATAAGAGTGTTTATTTATGTGCATCTGCTAAAATAACTGAGGTGTTTTTTATGCTTTTTATCGTGTTTGTGTTGTAGGCGTTTGGTGTAGAAATTGGAACATCAGTCTGCCAGAGAAGATTGAAGCTCTGAATGGATCCTGTGTGACCATAAACTGCAGATTT
Source organism: Oreonectes daqikongensis (assembly GCA_026939265.1). Classification (NCBI taxonomy): domain Eukaryota; kingdom Metazoa; phylum Chordata; class Actinopteri; order Cypriniformes; family Nemacheilidae; genus Oreonectes; species Oreonectes daqikongensis. The sequence goes on from JAOTQM010000003.1 coordinate 1,910,630, forward strand.
GATATTAAAAGCACATATGACAAAGATCTCACTGACACTGCTGGAGGAGTGTGGTATAAAGATTGGCATAACAGCTCTGCATATATAGTGTTTAACAGACGCAGTAACAGTAACAGTAACAGCCGCTTTAAAGGGGAAATAACTGGAACATTAAAAGAGAAGAACTGTACCACCATCTTTTATAATGTTAGTTCAATTCACAAAGGCACATTTTTCTTCAGGATTGAGGGTAATGGTACACTGAAATATACCTTTACAAAGAGAAATGTTTCAATACATGTGATCGGTGAGTGAAATTATTCTAATTCTAAAAATCTATATTTTCATTTTGACTAGCAGCAAAATATAAATGACATTAGTGATACATGAAGTCTTACATGTATACAAAAATCTGCATTCATTATTCTGCCTTAGATGATAATTTTCTGCATTACATTAGATCATTAAAAATAACAAAAAAATATGGAAAATACATAAATGCATGAGGTAGACTATAAGGGAAAGCAGTAAACAGCTGCTCAACATACTGTATACCTTCTTTAATGCTGTTTAAAAACATCCCACATGTAATATACAATATGTAAAATAAATCTCATTACAGAATCTCCTCCCAGACCCACAGTGAAGATATTAAGGGGGCAGATGGAGGTTCAGGAGGTGTTAGAGGGGAACGCTGGGAGTCTGCGCTGCTCTTCTATCACTCTTGCTCCTCTCTCACCAACTCTCACATGGAGCTCCACTAACAGTTTTCCCCTCAATGGAACCAGCAGACAAGAACAACAACAGAGTCAGACTGAGATCATCTCTGATCTGAACTTCACTGCATCTCATCTTCAACATGGAGTCACTTTCACCTGCACTATAACCTACCAGCTACAGAACAGAAACACAACAGCACAGAGCAACATCACGTT